>JAGQAX010000011.1:26261174-26755629 GCA_019142605.1 Cephalopholis sonnerati
CTGATCTAATCTTTAAGTGGGCAAGCCTGGGCCTGCCTGACCGGTTAATGAATAGTCATGACAGAAGTAAGGGGGCGGAGCAAGGATATGTTGTTAGGCACCTATGCAAGGCAAGTTGAGAAGGCCCAGTCAGGCAAGGGAAACAAGTGGAGGAGAGAGTGAGGACGTCTCCTGCATCCTCCATCATGTCCCGCTCCACAGAGGGGTCCGCTGGCTGCGGAGACATTGGCGCTTACAGCCAGACTTGATCACAGCAGAGCGTGATACCAATGAGAGCCGGGTCACAGAGACATCACAGAAGCACCCCATCTTATCTCTCAGGAGCCTAAGATGCTGTGTGGCGTGGTAAGTGGACCAGAGTAAATTGTGTTCTGGCAGACCTTTTTCAAAAAATGTTTCAACATCTATGTCTTACTGGTGTGGTAGTGGAGACTGTTGAGGTTAGTGTCATGGAGTGCTGAGGTTCTAGTAGTACTTTGGTTCAGGCAGCCAAACAGATGCTGTTTGAGAGTGAGTTGATATTTAAAAATCTGGCTTGTGTTATACTGAATTTTTTTCATGCATGTGTAAGCAGCCATGGTTACTTGAATTTGAACTTGTGTGCTTGTTATAGTATGATCATATATGTATCCTATACATTAACCAGTTGAATTGATTTGGAAAGATGGATGGTGACTCACACCTCTGAGACACATTTTGATGGATTGACATGATGTAATGACTGGCTGTGTTTCATTTTCTTCTGCCATTGATTGTTGAATATTGAGGAACTAAAAACTGTAAAGATGTTTATGTTTAACTTATAAATATATGTATCTATATTCTATAGCAGGGGTGTCAAACATATGGCTAGCACCTTTAAAGGCTTTGTTATTTACAGGTTATTATGCAATGGTTTTACTGGTCCAGCCAACTTGAGATCAAACTGGGCTGTATGGAGCTAAAAAGAGTTTGAAACCTGTGTTCTATAGATAGGTGTGACTGTGGACCTTTTTAGAATAAATGGCAGCCTGCACTTTGCCAAACATCCCCAACAGGGGGCAACCTTCTAACACATCCCTCCACGTTTTACCTCCTCTCATCCTCACCTCCATGAAACATAGCTGGCGTCGTTCAGACATGCTGCAGTTTTCACATGATGCCATGTCATTCATTTATGTGGCCTAACTTTTTTATTTCGGTCATGTTGCTTCCTTATGTCAGCAGGGGGCCGTGTGACAGCGTGTGAGTGCCTGTTGTTAACTGTTTAATGAGCAGCTGCAAACAGAGGTCATTAGCAGGATGATATTCTCCTTATACTCAGTCTATTATGTTTCACTCATCTTGACAAGTGAGGGTTGTTGTGGCTGGCTTATCTACGTTTCTAAATGTTTTGAGCCGTTAAAGCTTGGCTTTGAGTGGCAGCTACCAGGATGGCTGCCCAAAGGGGACATCAGATGCTGCTGGGATGGGAAGCTTAAACGCTCACACACACACAGTGAACACACACACTTGCTCACACAGTGGCGGCTGAGGTTTTAGCTCTGTTTCAACTTGTTGCAGATCGAGTTCAGGTATTAGGACCAAGCACACCTGTGAGCGCATGGGTCTGTGTCACAGTGTGTGTGTGTATGCGCGCGCGTGTGTGTGTGTGTGTGCGCATGTTTGCACATGTGTGTCAAGTGTTTTTTTTGTTGTTGACACATACACCTGGGCTTACCTAGTGCCTGTAAAGCCCCTTTGACAATACCTGTTAGAGGAGGATTTCAAAGGTAGTAAACAGTCAGATCTTAAAGGGTGGACAGAATGACTTTTTTATACACCTGTAGGGAGAAAGCAAACATCAGGGCACATCAGCCTACATTCAGCCTACATATGAGACATTTAAGACACTTTATTAAGACTGCCACTACCAGTTTCTTTTGATTATTGATTAATTTGACCATTTATTTCTTAAAGGAGCTATATATGACATTTAGAGCATTAACATAGCAGCAAACAACTATTTGCAACACATTCTCATCCCAAGTCATTAAATACCACTGTTTTGTTAGAGGACACACACGTCAAATTATGACAGGATGCCTGTCTTTTTTGGATGTTCATGGACGGGATGCCTATTTCACTGTGTTCGCGTTTTTAAAATACACTTTCATTTTCACAGAAAATTTACATTTTCTGCTTGTAACATGCATACAGTCTTTTTTTTAACTTACAATGAAAGTAAAACACTTTGTTTTTAGGTTGAGTTTCGGTAGGTTTAGGCAGCAGAGCACATGATTAGGTGTAAATGTAACTTTATGGTTTGGTTTAAAATTCACACAGGAACCAAACAGCAGCCTCATGGGTGAAAGTCCTGACTTTGTTTGGCCCATCCACTTCCTCCCACCTCCCACTTTACATTACAGTGCCAGCATTACACACTACTGCCAAGCAGGGCCAAGGGCCAAGAATAAATGGTCAAATATGCACTATTGAATTTACATTAAAATAAAAATTTACATGGCATTAAATGTGTGCTAGGATGGGTTTAACATCATGACTATGATGTTCAAATGTCAGCTGTTTATCACCAGTTTTCAAATGTGACCTCCCTGTCATACATTCTCGTGTCAGCACGGTGGACATGGAGCCTCCAAGCATTCCTATGAGACAGCGCTGAGCAGGTTTTTTTCATGCAGCAAAGCGAGATGGTCATTGAATAAATGCGACAAAATGGAGCTGGTAGGCGGGAGAGGACACTCGGTGTATGCATGATGATTGGAGGAATTGTCTAAAAGGCTGAACCCCTTTGTGATTGACAGCGCTTTTGAAATACACACTGGCATCGTCGCATTTCAAGCTCAGTCCCATGTGGATATTTGCGAGTAGGTGTCTTCTGACAGAGTGCCGTTCATGTGTTTAAACCCATCTGAAAATCTCTGAGGTGTGTTTTGCTGTGGTTCTATGGCATGAGTGTGGTTGAAAAATGGCTGCAATTAAATGTTCCTTTTATAAGTTACTGCCTCGCTACAATGTGACACATTTTATGATGTAAACTTAAAGTGAGCTTCCCCTGTTTAAATCATGAAGGGTGTCTCTCTGTGTCCGTGTCTGACACCAACATTCACTGACAAAGCAGCTGAATTCAACAACTTGGGTTGTTGCCTGCTGCCTCTAAAACTGACGCGTGGTACGTATCATACCATCACAAGAGATGCCTCTGTGCATCGATCTCTGATGCTGAAATCACTGACAAGACGAGTTGGGAGAGAGAATAGGCTGCTATTTTTTTGTGAAGATAAAGTAGCGTAACGGCGACTTGAGCAGAGAATGAAGTGACACTACCTCTGTGTGTGTTGCAACTGGAGCTATTCTGTTCTTTGTTTTGGCAGCCGGGCTGACCGCTCGTGCATGTGAGTCTGTGTTTTGTTATTCCTGTTAGCGCTGTTAGCGACTAGCACATTTTGGCTCAGCCACCTCCATGTTTGCTTGTGACCCCTGAGGTGAGAGCCGTGTTTAGGCAATCCTGACCCAGAATGTTGTACATTGCACCTTAAATGCATCTATTGATTGTTTGTCTTTAAAATATCAGTAAAGAGTCAAAAAAGCATGCATTTTTTGGGTTCATTTTTTAATCCAAACCGCCACTAAAAAGCCCTTAAATATGACAGAGAAAGGCCAAAAATTCTCACATTTAAAAACCAGTGAAAGTGGAGCCTTTTTGCTTAAAACTAACTACTAATGCAATCGAAATAGGAATCGTTGTTTTAAACCCAGTTGTGTCCTACATGATGTGTTGTGCTGCATGTTAGAGTCATTGTATAGATCCAAACACCCACGCATCCTCATTTAACCTACACAGTTTGCATTAAGTCTAGTACATTGACCTGTCCCTTTGCTTTCATCTGATGATCCATGGCATTGAGTTTACATATCCTTGTGTAACTTTGTCTCAGTTTTTTTGTGTCTCTAGCGGCTAGTGTCGTAATTTCAAAGCACGCAGAGCTGAGGTGAAGTGATGCTGTATATTGCTTCAGTTTGGAGATTTATAACGTTAAATATGTTTTTTTTTCCCGTAGACAACCAGGTGGCTGACTTTTAGTTAAATATCTTGAGATACTGAGATTAAGTAATCCTTTTACTTTCAGTCTGAGCTGCAGAGGCCATTTCAAAACTGTGTTCATCCTCTCTGATAACATTAGAGTAAATCAGATTTTTTTATAGGTGGCATTTTTTTTAGGTACAAATTAAATATGAACATCTGAATCCCCTCCTCCTTCAGAAGCATTGTTAATTTGGTAAATAATATTCACTATAATTACTGTATGTTCTGTAGGTTGGATTTTAGATGTGGATTGTGACTTAAAGTGGAGTAAAAAGGAAAACAAAACACAGCTCCGTAGTTTGGACCCTTAAACCACCATAGAGTATAAATCATTTATTCAGATCATTTCCATCCACTATCATGAGTTATTTTGAGTCGTCCAAAGTGTTGAAGAGTTCCTGTTTTTAAAAATATTCAGCCTTGACTGATTTAATGCTGTATTGATATACAATACTGGATGGGGGGGGTCTGACCCTTGAACTCTTGTTCTTTCATGTGTTTTCCTTCTTGCCTCTCTTTTGCTGTCTCTCTCTCTCTCTCTTCCCCACTCTCTGTCAGACCAGACAGTGTTTACTTAGTGCAGGCCTTCACAAGGTGTTTTGGAGCGTGTGTCTACATGTGCCCCGGCATTGCCGTCTATGTCCGGGCTTGCCATAATTAGAACGTTGTACCATTTTTTGGGTTCCCATCCCTCTTTCCTTCTCTCCTTCTCTCCCCTCGTCTCAGTCTATCGTTTCTCTCTCTCCACACCAGTCCTCACCTTTCTCCCTGTCCTGGCTGTGCATGTGTCTGTGTGTGTGTGTGTGTGTGAGAGTGTCCACTGATGCACACCTCACTTGAACTCTCTGGTTAGGCTATGGTCCCGCACTCTCTTTGCTTTGCTGCGTTTGGACGTTTCTGACTGAAGAGTTGACAAATGAGACTAAAGCACTAGAGGATGTACTACGTGAAAAAGAAGGTAAAAAAATGTTTTTTTTCTCTTCTCATAAATGTGTGTATATGTGGGTGTGTATGTGTGGCTATTTCAGTGTGAGCCTGCCATCACTGTCAGTTGTCTTACACACATACAGCTCAGGCAGCAGAGATAAATCTGAGAATATCTGTTTAAAGTAATGACTTAGATTGTTTAAGTTTTATTGTCATTACAAGGCGGCTGGTTTGTCTGACTGAATCTGAACGATCTGATGTTTAATTGGTTGGATAATGGATTCAGTGTTGTTCATATTAAGTCATGGTCTGATGTTGGTGAGTAGAAAGAGTGCTGGAGGACTCACAGTACTGTAGCTGGCTGTTTGTGCCTTTTGACTTCTCTGTGTTTTTGTTGGAGGAGTGTGACAGGGAATCAACAAGTCAACATGGATGATCTAGAGACAGAAACGTAGTTTTCCTTCTACAGTAGCTTCTAAGTGTGTGTTCAACTATGTACGGGCCTCACAGAGTGCGTAAACTTTGACAAGTGTGTCACCACACACACATCAGTGCAACAAATCTTCCCTCTTCTCAAACACAGCAAAGAGGACAAGAGGGGGAATGGCAGGCAATTAGGCAGATTACGCCTGTGTTTTACAACTCATCTCACATAGCCCCGAGGAGGCTACTGTGGGGACCTCACTGCAACCATCACTCATTTATAATCACTCACACACACACACACACAATAAAGTTTGTGTCTTTGCACTTGTGGTTTTTAGCCAAATCTCAGTCATTTTTCATGCAAAAATCCCACAAAAAGTGCTCTGCGCTGATCGTGGACACTTGACTAGACAGTTACACATGCACTCATCCCACACACATGCAGCATCACACACACTACCTGTAACTGCCTGTAATCTGACCTCCCTTTAAGCCTCCAAGCCCCTGTCTCTCCGGCACCTCTACCTGTGCCCTCCCTCCGCCTCTCTCCTCCCTCCCTCTTCGCCTCCCTCATTCTCTTCCCTCTTCTTTCCTCCCCAGTCCCAATACAACTTGCTGAGCAGCAGCATGGAGAGCCTGGGGAGCCGTGCGACGTCCGCCAGCCCCTACAGCTCCGAGAACGCCTCCTCATCGGCCGTGCCCACCCCCTCGCCCTACTCCCAGCCCAACTCTACCTTTGAGGGCCTGTCGCCTGCCCCGGCCATCCCCTCCTGCACCGACTACCCCGGAGTGCACGCTTTCCAGGTGTCCTTCCAGCAGTCCAGCACCGCCAAGTCGGCCACATGGACCGTGAGTACACACACACTTTCTTGGCTTTGGCGTGCAGTGTTTGTGTGTCTGTGTGTTTCTCTGTCTTTTGCCTGTCTCTCTGTCTTACTGAGGTACTATCATGCACACTCACAAACATGCACACAAGGACATTATTTCACACACACTCGCTCAAGTCAGCACATGTGCAGGCGTGTCGCATGCAAGAGAAAGTAGTGCATCATTCAGTGATTCATCATGTCCTCTATTAACCTCTGGTAGTCAAATCTGATGCGATGAATCCAACAGGGAAAGTTTTGTACGTGGTTGTGAAAGTTTATAGCACTAAATCTAGTGAGGGAAACAATGTTTGACTCATGGTCCTACAAAAATTACATTTTGGTTTCTGAGAGCATTTTGTCTAAATGCACATGGGTCAATATTACTTTGAGAAGTTAATGAGAGTTTCCTCTACTGTATCAATCACTAGATATTATGTATAGTGTAAAGTCTAGAAATTGAGTCACATATTGCTACACTATACCAGATCAATGCAGTAATAATACACTGTAAAAAATAATGTATTATTAGAGTAATATAAATATTTGGAAAGAGCTGTTGTAGTATGTCAGTTTTAATGCATACATTGTTCTAAGGTGTTGTTTTCTTGAGTCACTGAAAGTCAACATCTGGTGTTTGTTTAGAACTTTTGAGACAAGCTTCTTACTAAGAGGGCTTCCACATGTTGCAAGAAGATTATTCTTTGTTTTGCAACAGAGACAATATTGCTAATATAATAAATATTCATGTAAAAAATGACTCTTTTTACTGCTACTGCTCTTGCCACCACTACACAGTAGCACTAGGAGTAGTAGTGGTTGTACACTACTACACATCTTAGCATCTTATGGTGTACAAGATTAAACAAAAACCCTGAACTTAAGGCAAGACTTTACCAAACCACACAACTACCTTGAGATGTGATGGTGGTGAGAGACAGGTGAAATGGGAGCTGTGCAATTTGTCATGACCTGATGAGCAGTCTCCCGCTGGAAAGGTGTCACCTCCGACTGTCACACAGTTGACCTCCCTGAAACAAGAGAACCAAGAGACAAACTGCACCACTTCACTCTGTGTGTGTGGGTGTCTTCATGTGTCTGTGTGTTCAGGCCTGTGAACGTCTCTGTGACCGAGGGGCTCCTCCACGGATGTGTTTGCTGGGAGTAACCATGCGTGGTGGGCTCCTTTACTTAGTAAGAAGATCCCCCTCTGGACATCAGAGTGGTGGTCTTTGACCTGCTGCTTTTCTTTCTCTGTCTCTTTCTTCCTCCGGTCTTAACACACACTCAAGGCTGTCACCTCTGGCGCCTGGAGTTTTGTCATGTCCACTCCTGAAGTATGTCTATCATCTCCTTTCCCTCACCTCCATCCTCTGGCTCTGGTCTTTCTCACGGTCAGACTATATCGACAGAAACCAGAGAAAACATGGACAAGAATTATTAGCTTGTTTTACCTGAGAAATTACTGCAATGAAATGAAATCCTAAAATATGTCAGAAACCTGTCTCAACTTGTTTGGTCTAGCATCATACTCACTGCTCTGCCTTTCAAATTAAGCTGCCTTTCTCTCCCTGACACCCATTGGTTTAAAGTTTGAAATACTCCTGATAACTTGATCAATGAAATCAAAGCCTGATAAAGCCCACCTCTTTTCACCCTGAACTGAAGGGCCTGTCAACCAGTGGTGTTGTGGAGGGTATACCCAGGTACACAGGGTATACTCACCTGGTCGTTTACAGTATAACCACCTATCAGCCCAGAAAGCCACTGGAATATGTAGGCGCTTACCCATCTACCCAGTGGTACACCCACCTCACCAACTACCCCTACACCACTGCTGCCAGCAGAACTTCAGATTCAGTGTCTGTACTCACTGCTCCACCCTGCAGTCCCATCTACCCCACTGCAACCAAATAAACCTTCCTTATTTACTTTGGTTTACATAAATAATAATTTGAAAATGATCCCAAGAAGAAGACTTTGAATCCTCCTGCCTGAACAATTCAAGTCATAGCAGGGTTCTTCTTTTTTTTGTTACCAGGAGAGGAGGGACAAAGAGTTTTTTTTTTACTGGCACACGACTTAAGATACAGGTGATGACGCAGCAGAAAAAGGATCGTGAGGAAACCTGTGATTATTCAGATTCCTCTGCTGCCATTAAGGAGGGATTAGAATGAGAGAGAGGCCAGGTGATTGCTCACAGCTTTTATGGAGTTTACTGTAATGCTTTGTTTTCATCTCGCAGGCCTGATTATAAGATTGGCGAAGTATTAGAAGATGCATTTAAGTGTCATTATACAGTAGCTACGAAACCACCGTTTTCTTTATGTGTGATATTAGAGGTTTAGCAATATTCCGCTACTGATGATAATTGTGATGTTTAAAAATAAATAGTGATGTCATATTAGAATATGAGTGTAGGGAGATGGAGAGAGATACACTTAATGGATAGTGAAACGGTAACTAGGCAGAGATGGGAGAGGGAGTCAAAGCCAGAACAAAAAGAAACTGAAGTTTAAGCTGAATTATTGAGTACAAATTACTTGCCAAAAACCGAGACAAGACACGCAAAAAGCGAATATAGCGCATTATAATACTTTTTTATTTTTCAAATTTTCTATAGATATCAGAATAACATTATGAACTCTTTTGTCCACAATAATTTTGTTGTGAAAATCTGAAATCATGCCCGTCCTATGTGAAATGAAGCAGCAGCCTATGATATGGAAGCATAATGCTAAAACTTGGCATGTTTTTCTGAATTAAGGAGACTATTATCTGGCCTAATCAAAAAAACAAGCAATTTTTTTCACAAATACTTTCATCGGAATTTTGAGGTGACAATCTCGTTAATTCAGAAAAACAACTTTTTTTTGTCTCAATTACACTTCCATATCTTACTGACTCATTTCACCTCAGGCTGGCACGATATCAGATGTTCACTCTACGAGTTTGAGTTCACAGTAACAATACTTCTCTAGAAAATTTGAGGTAAAATGATCATATGTCATCCTGTTGAATATTATACCACTGATTGCCTTACATGAGGTCTTACAGATGTTGGAACTCTTCATACAGTATGTCTACACACAATAGTTTCCTTTAAAAACAACCAAATAAAAAAGTGAAAGCATGCAGGAGTTTATTCATCTTTCAAAGAAAAAACAAATGAATATAAAGGTTTTTCAGGCTGCATCATTTCGGCGAGTCGTTTTAGAAGTGATTCCTCTTTGAAAAGAAAAGAGATTACGGTCCAGCCTCTCGAATGAACTTGTTCTCACTAATGGAAGGGGATTTCCCAAAAATAACACCAGGGATGCATGAGGATTTGTGTGTGTGTAATGTGCATGCACATGTGGGTGTGTGCATTTATGCAAAATTCAATGCAAGGCCTAGGTTTGAACATGCTTGGAAAAAAAAGGATGGCTATGAGGACCAGACTGAGTCACCTTGTTTGAATGAAGGAGTTAACGGTCTCTGGGTTTCTTGCTGATTTCGTATGGCCTCAGGCAGCGGGGAATGCCGAATGCCATAGGGGCATATTGACTATAATCAGTTACCTAGCCGCCCCTCGTCCCCACCCCTCTGCCTCCCACAAAGAGCGGGTGGCATGCAATGCTTGGGGAGATTACGAGAAATGCAGCTGCCTATTGCATCAAGTATTTCTCATTAAATCCCCTCTTCTCAAGTTGTCAGCTGAATGATTGACGAGAGGTTTGTGGCTGCATGCAGCTGGCCACCAAGCCAGTCCATATTGGCTTCACCATTCTAAAAGAGAAAGAAGAGAACAAAAACCAGGAGAAGAGATTGAAACAGAAGACACAATCCTTTTTTCTCATCTATCTTAATGTTTCCACATACAGTAAGTCCATTCAAGCCCATGTTAAGCTAGTCTGCTAATCCTCCAGTCCCCCTCCTGTCTCATCAAGACACTGTGCATTAGTGATAATAGCTCTGAAACTCTGACGCTCTCCTGCCTCTTGAAGATGATTCCTTGGCTTGGATGCAGGCAAGCGTCACTGTGGCTGGAAATGAGATCTAACACCCCCGTCTTGTCAAATAATAAGACCTCTTTCCGTACACTCAGACTTCAGTTTCTGTGCGTGTGTGCGTACAGTGTGTGTCAGGAGTGGGAGGGGGTGTGATGCGGTGGATGCGGGCTCGAGCATGCACTGCAAGGCGGCTTGTCAGAAGCTGCTCTTCCCAGCTATTAGCCTCTCTCCGTTAGGACACAGGTCCCAACACGCCCTGCATCCTCCCCTTCTTTTCCCAATGCATCATCCGCGGCCACATCACCACTGGCCTTCCTGCCGAGCATCGGATCTGGGAAAACACACCAGATGAGAAAGATTTCAGTGCTCAGACATGTTCAATCAAGTACAACACACAAGTAAATACATGAATTCATTCAGAAATACAATAGTTTGTGTGATTCAGATCAATTTCTTCTGCAGATGCAAGTGATTTTAACGGTTACCCAGTACATGAAGCGCTTAAAAAAAACAAGCTCCAGGACTGATATCTTAACAAACTGTTCAGTATCAACACTGGAAATGTTCTGGACTGTGAGATGCCATCAATCCAGGAAACTATGTTAATTATTTGGTCTATTCTGCTGTGTGTCCCTTAACACTCTGACTAACACTGTGTGTATGCTATCCTGTCTACAAGACTTTTACAGTCTCCATGGACCGTGCCAGTGCTGTAAATACATCTTTGAGAGTTCAGTGAAGAGCAGTTATGAGCCCATACCTGCGGGAAAAGAAGACGGGAAAAAGTCTTTCCAGTAAAATTCCTAATTTATAGTATGTTGGGGGAAAAATGTTTGACAAACATGTTAGGTTTGACTGACTCATTAATTAGATAATGTTGCTTTCCTTATGTCCCCTCACTAAGACAAGCAGTAATTACCATGACATCAAAGAAAGTGTGTGAGATTATCTAATGCTCTGTATTGATTTGAATCCAATGTAATTATAGACTGTATAGAAATCCAGCTCAGGCTGTGTGGATGTGTACAGCATACATACTGTATGTCAGCTGTGTGTGTGTGTGTGTGTGTGTGTGTGTGAGTGTGTGTGTGTGTGTGTGTGTGTGTGTGAGTGTGTGTGTGTGTGTGTGTGTGTGTGTGTGTGTGCCTGTGTGTGTAAATGTATTTGATATTTGGACAGTTAAGCGAATTTGCGGCAGGCAAGCTGATGCTTGTGTATTTGGATGACGGTCTGACAATTATCACCCTGTCTCCAGGAGCCTGTCAGGACCTGCCTCCACTGGTCTGCTGTGTAGAAGCAGGGATGGATGGATGGATGGATGGATTGGTGGATGGATGGATGGATTATACAGTGCTCTGTTAGTCATGATCAAATAATAAAATTTTTAGATGAACTGCTGGTTGTTTCCAGCATATACGATACAACATATACACAAGCTATTTGATACATGTTTTTATAGCTCAAACTTAATTGCACTTTTTGTATTAGGTGGAATTTATATCTCTGCGTTGAATCGACACTGTAGCTACTGCGTAGGCTCTGCGTCGACATGGAGTCTACGCCATAGCCTATGCCATAGCCTGACGTGCACCTCCACAGAAATGTAACTACACGTGACTACACGTGGAGCCAAATTACGTACCATTACTTTTGTTAAATGTTGCTGTTGTCTCTGGCTTCATATGAGAGGAGGGAAAGATCACTAGCTGCTAGGCTAATTTATACAATATTAATGAGTGTTTTAGGTGTGTTTTGAGCTAAACTTTAGAGCACTTCACAGAATCCCCGCTGCCGACTAGTGTTATGGAGGTGTACCTGCAGAGTGACACAGACACACCACCGCACAAATGCTCACAACAGCGTAGGTGATGTGCGTAGGCGACAGTGTATAAATCTGACTTTAACCTCAAGAAAAAAAAGGAGTCCAAGAAAATGATCATATCACTGTTCGGGATTATGGAAAGGAGGGCTGGCAGTCCATACAGCATATACATAGTGGTTCTTTGCAAAGCTTGTTTTTACAGGACACAATGTGTTCATTATGGTTAGTCTGTCATTAGAAATTGGTGGAAAGTTGAATCAAACTGGCCAAGGTTTATGGTGCAGATTCAGGACATTTTAAAGGATTTCTTAACATGTTTGAACATTTGCATTTTTATGTAATCCATTCTTTTTCTTCCCTCCTTTCTGGATTTCTTATTTTCACTCACCTTGAAGATTTTTTTTCCAGATCATTGACAAAGCAAATAATCTCTTTTGCCTTCAATCATGTTTGTTCTTTTGTTCTTCCTTTCTATGTCCTGAAACAAAACCAAGTTTATCCATCACTCACTCAGCGTCCCTTGTCTGTACAAAAAGATCATATTCTGTACTTTTATCAAAGCTGAACTTCACTTCTGACACTGACACACAGAGCTGATCTCACAGATTCGTGTGTATGCATGTGCATGCCTATGCCTCGTCTATGCATGTGCACACTAGTCTGTGTGGTGGACAGGTTGAGACGTCTCCCTTGGCATCTGTGCCCCGGAAGACTGAGAACACAAAAAGTAATTTATGACTTTTTCATGCACTCTGCGATGTTCAAAAATGAAATCACCCAACGTTGATCCCTGTTGATCCCACAGCTTCTTTCTTTTTGCAGTCATCCCTTTTACAGTAATTCAGGGCCAGCTGGGTTTCAGAGTGGAGGGGGAATTTCAAATCATTATCAACGTCATGTCAGTGTGGCGGTGTGTAAATAATATTAATCATGTAAAACCAAAGGAAGTTATTCTGCAAACCAGCTAGCACCATCATGACTATACATATTGTATCTACATATATGGTGGCAGTGTAAATGGTCTGGGTAAATGGTTCAGTATCCCTTTGAGTTCACAGTTCACAGTCTTGTCTTTAACATTTGGCCCCTGGACTTAGTCTCTATTTCTAAATACCTTCAGAAAGAAAAAAAACTTTTTGTCTACTTAAATGACTGACAGCTCACAGGATCGTACATGTCCTTTAATAGGAACAATATTTTGTTGGCAAAGTTACTTTGTGTCATTGCGTAATTATGCTGTAAACATGGAAAATTTTAAAACTCTTTGTGCTGTCTTCACTGTCTCCCTGACATCCAACATTTGCAAGTCAGTTGCTAAAAAGCTTTGATAGGGCACCGTAGATACCGAAAAACAAAGTCAGTGCACTGCCTGCATTTTCCTAAACAAATGCATTAAACCAGCACCATGACTGGATATCAATGACTCCATTCTGTGATGCTCCTAAAACATTCAACCACATTCTCTGTGCTCCTTTTTTGAAATGCTGAATGAGTTAATATTCTTTCTGTTGTGCTGGAAAGCAAACCATTAGATCAGTTTTCGAGATGTGATTGTTGCTGCAGGAAAAGTCCCCAGGTCTTTAAATAAAGAAGTCTGCCTCGCCGTCGCATCTCAGAGAAATTATTTATTCATGGTATGGACGCGGGCTGTCGAGACTTGCCATGGAAAGCTAGGTGGGAAAAGGTAATGTTGTGCACAGGTATTTTCATTGCCCTCAAGGGAGGGCTCATGGCTAAGGGTGTGCATTTATATGTGTGTGTGTGTGTGTGAGAGAGTTTGCAATGTGTGTGTGGTTGTGAGGGGCTTAGTAACGGTGTCACAACAAGGAATCCAAGCAGTTGTTGGTGTACAAATGGCTTTTTCCCAGCCTCGTTTGGGCCAGAGGCTGTCTGGTGTCTGGGTGAACCAAAAAGTGTGGATCACCAGTGGGACATTTTAAAAAGTTATTACGTTTATATTTGAAGAATTAACATGTTTATGCAATAGAAAAATAAAAACTAGTAATACGAGGATCAAAGTCAAAGAGTCCTATAGCCTTATGTCTTAACTTTAGATAAGCATAATCTTTTAAAACTTAAGAAAGCTGTATGATCTAAAATGTGCCTTTTGTTTGAATCTCTCTTTTTCTCACCTTATAGATTCCAAATTTCACATACAGCATAACAAATCTTGATCTGCATGTACTGTACATCTGCCCCAGAGTGCGCTGTTGCATTTGTATTCAGGCCTATTGTAGCATGTCCACACAGGACAACTGTCTTCTCAGTGTTTTTTTTTTTCCTCTGGAAGGTCTCAGTTTGATGTTCACATGGAGGATTTCTGAGATTTCATGATTGTGTTGGGGCATGTTAAGGCTTCTCCATCCCTTGTCCCAGTGTCTTTGGATGTGTCTGTACTGGCATTTACACACATACATGAACGTATGTGTCTAAAAGCCTGTAAACTGAGGAATCACTTAAGACATGGCTTTAGCACAGCTCAGCATATTCTCAAGGAACTTCACTGGAACTGACTGACAGTGACAGTTTAATTATCGTCCTTTTTTTCAGCTTGTACACACACACCGAGACACAATTAATTTTTTTTAACTTCTCCTCCGCCAGCTGTAGTATCTCACATTACTACCCACAAACCCAGTCTGCTGGATAATAATCATATATTCATTCTAATAACACAGTAATTACCTTTGCTACACAGACGTTAATTTAGTGCTGACTGGTTTACAGTCCTTGTGTATTTTCCCTTTACTCTTCCTTTCGTGCTTTCCCTTTCCTTAAATGACACAATTTGTTCTCCAGTCATGATTTTATGTGATAATTACAGTGTCCTGTGGTCACAACCTGCTACTTTATCATCATATTATCACCCAGCTCGTTATTTGTCCACCTTGTCTGCTGTTATTTAAAATATTTTTTAGGCTGCCGTGCTGATGGATGACTTAATGGTTCAAATCACATGTTATTTCAACTTGAAACAACATTTCCAGCTCCTGAGATATTATTTTTGCTATGATGTCAGCGGTAACACAGTCTTAGAGATTAAAGGGATCATTTGGCCCGTTCAGTGTCCCTCTGCAAAAGCTCTTCTTCTCTATATTCTGGTTCACAAAGGTATTTTGGTCTCTACAGTGAATGGCATTTTGTCATTGCTGTCATAATCACCTGTTTCTTGTATTTGTCGGCTTTTTCATAAACCACTTAAAGCCTGACCCAAACAGCTGATCTACAGTGTAATACAGTACACAGTAGGAATGCAGACGTTATATGATTGAAACAATGGTGCACCAAAGCAAAGGGCTGTTTGATGGCAAGATAGAGCAGTAAAAATATTCTCAATACAGTGTTCACTTTGACAGATATTGATTTTTTTTTTTAGGTAGGCCTTTTCTAAATGGCTAAAATACATTTTGCCGAAAACTCCCATCCACAGCAGCACATTGCAGAGCTTCTGCTATGCTGGTCCCCTCTGCTTTTCCAGACAGGGAGCGCACTGACCGCCATCTTCTGTATTTAATACACTGGCAATGGATAAGTACCTCATGAAACCCACTTCAAAAAATGTGAAGTATCACTTAAACCCTTTCATATTTTTCCCCATCTTCAGTTTATCCATTGCTACGGCATGTCTTTCAGTTTAATTTGCAGGTTGTTCAATAAATATAAATGTGAAGGCATTTATTTATATATGCTTGATAACTCTGGTCTGATTCTTTTTGTATGTTTTGGGCCTAAAGTGGAAATTGAAAGTTCAAATTAGAAGAGAAAGAAACATTTCCTGCAGCTGGGGATGACACTTTAAACACAACTATGATCAGCGTTTGGTCGGACTAAGCATGAGTTCACACTCTCATGTGACTGACAGATTGTGATATTCTGAGGATATCTGGAGCAGACAGCTCTTTCATCGCATCATTGTATCATATGTCAACGCAGAGCACTGACTCAAGCCTCTCCCGTCCTGTGTGTGTTCTTTTCCCACCCCAGTACTCTCCCTTGCTGAAGAAGCTCTACTGTCAGATTGCCAAGACCTGTCCGATCCAAATCAAGCTGTCCTCCTCTCCTCCTCATGGCAGCATCATCAGAGCCATGCCTGTCTACAAAAAGGCAGAGCATGTCACAGAGGTGGTCAAACGCTGCCCCAACCATGAACTAGGACGAGACTTCAATGATGGTATGATCAACAAGCCTGGTCCTTAGACTATACTTGGACATTTTATACTTTCCCCCAAAATATACCAATAATATCCCCAAATTACCCTCCTCACCCAGGAGAGGATAAGTACATAATTCATTTATCATAACGTTTTGTGCATTAAACATTTAATAAACAACTTTCTGGTGCCTTGTATGTGTGATGCTTTGACTTGGATGAATCATCTAATCCTTACCTGTTCTCCCATCATTCTCTCCACAGGTCAAACAGCCCCCGCCAGTCACCTGATCCGAGTGGAGGGGAATAACCTCTGTCAGTACGTGGATGATCCTGTCACTGGCCGGCAGAGTGTCTTCTTGCCGTATGAGGCTCCACAGGTTGGTGCTTCAACTGTTACTCTGTGTCAGAGACAAGCAATGCATTGTACATTAAGGACTGGATTTAAAAATCAGGGATTATGGTCTGGAGTAAATGTGCAAAATATTTGGGATATGTACTCTTTTCAGGGAGCATACCGATGAGGTGAATTCTCTGTGATTTCCATTACACCAGTTAAAGGGAGGGGTTGGGTTGATGGCAAATAGATGCAGACAAAGAAAGCCTTTGAAAAAAATGAGATGAGAGATGTGGAATGTGCAAATGTTTTTTGCATCCCAATAACCGAAAATATGTCCCTAATATTTTGCACATTCAGCCCAAACACAGAATGGATCAGTCAAGCTCATACCAAAGAAACAGCCAGTTTCAGTGAGGTACTTCATGGGAAGCACGTCTATAAATAAAGATGCCGGGCACGTCCAAACAAGCACAAGAGTGAGAAATCATCATGTCTGTGATTGCACCTGAGGAGGTTAATGAAAAGGCACAACTGTCCTGCCTCACATCAAAACGCACTGCAACACTGCTCTCTAGTGGTGGATTGATAAACTTCCTCTGAAATGGGAGGCTTGCTCTGTGTGCCGATGTGCAGATTGAGAGCAAATGTTTGAGCCACAAAAAGCAAGCAAACACTCACTGGTGGGCTCACTGTATTGTGTTTCAGGTGGGGACTGAGTTTACCACCATCCTGTATAACTTCATGTGCAACAGCAGCTGTGTTGGTGGGATGAACAGGAGACCCATCCTGATCATCATCACTTTGGAAACCAGGGAGTAAGTCGGCAGTGCACCATTCATACATGCAGACAGTTTAAACAGGGTTACAAGCAATTCCCAGTGCTTTGTCATGCGCTTTATTTTGATTCTTTCTGGTACTACTTAGATTTTAAGAATGTACAAATGTTTTACAATAGTACGTGCTGGTAAATGATACAGAATAAAACCCACCAAGCTGCAGTTTAATGGGAAGTGCCAAGTAAAGGCATACTAGGATGTGGAATGTTAGAGAACCTATATTTTCTGAACAAACATCACCTGATTAGTATGTTTTCTATCCCCAATCTGTCTCTGCAGTGGTCAAGTGTTGGGCAGAAGGTCATTTGAAGGTCGGATATGTGCGTGTCCCGGCCGAGACCGCAAAGCGGACGAGGACCACTTCAGGGAACAACAGGCCCTGAATGAGAGCGTGGCCAAAAATGGCAGTGCCAACAAGCGCAGTGAGTTGCATAAAATTAAATGACACGTTCATGTTAGCCACACATTTAAGTGACTTGAAGAAGAGTTGTGATACTTGTCTCGCTGTCTGGCTGTTGGTGTACATTCAATCAGCACTGACCACAATGGTCCAAGATATCTCTGTCCACCAAAAGACTGAGATTGTGAAATGTGTGAGATACCTGCGTGATCATAATTCTGTTTCTGTCATCTGCAGACTTCAAACAGAGTCCGCCAAATATTCCCAGTCCAAATATTAACATGAGGAAGAGGCGGCATGGGGAAGAAGAGATTTACTATATTCCTGTGAGAGCCTTTCAAACACTTATCTTTATACAGAGAAGTAGTGTAGCACGACATAAGTTACAGATTATTTACACTTGATATATGCTCTTTAATTTTAGCTCTTTAAATTGTCAAATTCATTCATTCATTTAGCAGAACGTGGAAATATTTATGCTAACTACAAGAGAGTCAAACAGCATCGTATGAAAGACTCACCAGTTATAATTCCCTGACTGCCTAATGTTATATTATTGCATGTGTTGTGTTTGTGTGCAGGTTCGTGGTCGGGAGAACTTTGAGCTGCTGATGAAGATTAAAGACAGTTTGGAGCTGGTGGAGCTGGTGCCGCAGCCACTGGTGGACTCCTACAGACAACAAACACAGCAGCAGCTTCTGCAGAGACCGTGAGTCACTCCAGCACTAACATATGCACAAGCACACAGACAGCTGCTGATACACACGCATACATATACACATACCCATACACACACATTCTGTATATGAAGGTGTGACTGAAAAGATTAGATCAACCCAAACACACACACACAAAGGCACATAAACAACACACAGATTTTTTATGACTAGTTTTTCAGCTGAAGTGTATGAGTAAATAAAGGATAGAAGTTATGAACTCATATGAACACATCCACTCACAAAGCTTTTCACACTGCTCTTAGCCCCAGGCTGAGGGAGCTGTTAGTCTGGGGCTAAGAAAGCGTTCACACTAACACAATCTTGACTCATTCCAAGTAGGCTAACCCCAACTTTAGCCTTGGTCCTGCTCCGGAGCAGGGTTGTCCGGGGCTAAAAGTTGCCAGTGTGAGACGAGGCTAAGTACACAACAGAATTTTAGAACATTGACATGAGTTATGTGTTCCAGCTGACATTTAACCCAGGGCTAGTAGAAGTGCAGTGTGAATGGTAAAGCGCTGGGCTTAGGTTAACCCTGGATGTAAGGGTACTTTCACACCTGCCAGGTTTGGTTCGGTTTAATTGAACTCAAGTTCGTTTGCCCCCCAGTGTGGTTGGTGTGGGCAGGTGTGAACACAGCAACTGCACTCGGGTGCGCACCAAAACCACCAGACCTTCCTGAAGAAGTGGTCTTGGTCCGGTTACAAACGAACTCTGGTGCAGTTTGTTTGTGGTGAGAACGTATTCTGACCTCGATTCGAACCAACTGCAGTCACATTACACATTGTTTGTGTTAAACAAGCATGAGTCTAATGTGCTCCTCCTCCTGTACTGCCTTAATATGCACTTTCAGTGCTTCTAATGCATCAAAACATTGTTTTCAAGTTGGAGCTGCGCCTCGTTTTCAAACTGTATGGTTTGCCTAAAATGAACAATGACAGCAATATAGTCCACGATGAGCAGCGCTAAAATCAACCTGCATAGTTGTCCCTCCATTGTGACATTAGAAAGTGTCACATTTATCTTGCAAGTGTACTCTTCTTCAACGTTTTGTTTACTTCCTGGATTTTTCCTACATGGAAATTCTGACCAATCAAGAGCAACTTTCGCTTGTAAATGCTGCCCTGAGAACTCCAACCAACTCTAGGCGATTATTTGTAGCAAAATTAGTCCCTGGTTTGAACCAAATCAAGTGAACTGTAGGTCTGAAAGCACCCTAAGAGGGGTTAAGTTAGCCCAGGGTCAACTCCTAGCCCAGGGATAAAGATAGCCCTGGGCTAAGAGAGTTCAGTGTGAAAGGTCTGACACAAATCCTCTAATCTCACCAACATTCTCGTCTTTTCTCTAGGAGCCATATAGCATCCCCCTCCTCTTACTCCCCACTGTCCAACATGAACAAGCTTCATGCCCACGGAGGCCTCAACAAATCAGCCTCGGTCAACCAGCTGGTGGGGCAGCAGCCCCAGCAACACCACACTGCCCCCACCTCCATAGCTCATATGGGTGAGTATCTATGTGTGTGTGATTCAAATCAGATCAGATGAACTCATTAAGCAGAAAACAGAAAATATCAATGCCAAGTCAGCCAATTTATCATTTCATTCATTCGTCATCATTCATTGATCACTACTGCCTTTCTCGCAGGTTCAAACATGCTCAACAGCCACCACATGCAGGGAAATGGTGATATGAATGGAGGCCACAGCAGTCAGACTATAGTGTCTGCCTCGCACTGCAGCCCGCCCCCTCCGTATAACCCTGACCCCAGCCTAGTCAGGTACCTCACCCTCCAATGACACTCCTTCTTTATCCTCCTGTAAAGGGCCAGCAGACAATCAGATGCACTTGTTGGGTTAAATATGAATGGGTGCCATGTCGATGCCATTACAGTTACTTTGTTTGGCCATGTTCGTACAAATTTCGTCAAACAGGTTTTTGGAAAAGTTCCTAATTTGCAGCAAAATGTGTTGGATGTGATTGAAATGTGTTAAGCAGTCAGGTTGCTTTGATTATGGCTGCTTTGTAAAGGCTTGCAATTACATCACGAATCTCCTTGCTGATGTCATAATGCAGGTCTACTGGAGAATTGGCTGCATGGAAATAATGTTAATATATGATTGGGAAAAAACTGGAAAGATGTTACCTTGAAAGATTGTGTTAAGGGGAGTGCGTTGACTCTAATGTTTCAAGTAAAAGCAAGTGTGTATTGGTATGTTTGATTCCAAACTTTGGCCACTTTGATAGAAAAAAACGTTCCTGTCCACAATACTACAAGAACTGTCTAAAAGTGTCTGTTTGTCTTTGTTAGCCGGTGAAAAGTAATGTACAAAACAATTGGTATTCTTGCCCAAGCTACTTCCTATCCAGTCTAAATCAGATGTGTTGATCAGCTCCCGTTCAAAAACAGCACATTAATCATGTCTGTTCACTCTGCTCATTCAGCCAAGCTGCTCCAGAGTTGTAGACCTCCACTATGGCTGCCAGAGGGTTTGTTATGTCACCCAAAAGCCCAAAACTGTGTGATACACTTTAGATTTAAAATCACTCACACTGTCACTGTGTATACAGCCATCCTTTGCAATGCACTACAGTGAATTTTCTTCAAAAGAAATTTCTATTGTTTGAGTTCTGTTTAATTTAAAACCGTTTTTTTTCTTCATATTTTTTTCTAAGATAATGTGTCAATGCAGTCATTTTAATACTTCGACTTTGCTTTTGCAATTTTAACATTTTTGATACAGCAGACGTTGTCCACCTTTTTGGTTTCTAGATTGTTATGTTTATTGTACAGTTAAATTGTACAGTTAGCTTCTTTTTCGATTACACTGTATGTTGCCAAAACGTCGACATTTCATGTATTTATAATAAAGGTTCTTCATCAAAGCAAGAATGGCCTTATGAATCATTAATATAAATGCATGTTTATGGTTTTACTTCCACTGCATCTATCAAGATGTGACATTCCTGTAAACATGAGGCTAGATCTGTACCTCAGTTCTTTTACTAAGCTTTAAACTTAAGTGATAATAGCTTGAGTAGATTATGACGTTGCATAACTGAATGAGATGCTTTACTATTCCGTTTTGACTAAAAATAAATACTGACCCTAATTATCAAGATGGGATATTTTTTATTCTACTCAAGCATACCTAGGCTTTTCATCTGTGTTAATTAAGTTGATTTTTACATTACAGTCCTACTTTTAGCCGTGTAGCTGTGGTCTAATGGCAGTCTAAGCAGCCCTGCTTTTCTCCCCTTACAGTTTTCTAACCAGTCTGGGCTGTCAGAACTTCATTGAATACTTCACCTCCCAAGGCCTCCAGTCTATCTACCATCTCCAGACTCTCTCCATGGAGGTAACCACTCCCTTCCTGCACTCACAACCTCACGGTGAAAATAACTTTTCCTGTACACAGAAAACAAAGAAAAGGGGAAAAGGAAACAGTAAAGGAAAGAACAAACAATGATGAACATAAAACAGTTATTAAAAAAAACTGAGAGAGGAAAAAATTTTCAAAGGCAATAATTTTGCCTAATCGTACCGTGTGTGACCCCGGCCTCCAGGAAATGTGACGAGCTTTGAAGCCAAGTTTAGTAGTGGCCAAACAGTGGTACTGCAATTTCCGGGATCTGTCATGTGATGCTACTGTGCCCAAGAAAGGCTTTTCTCATAGACTTGCGTTGGGAAAGAGACGTCTGTAAATCTGTGGATCACCACCCCCCGCAAAATAACTCCACCATCGTGACTTAATCCATTCAATCTGATAACATTTGAAAAATTTAAAAGAGCTGCAAGATTAAATTATTTTATCCCCATCCAAGTTAGTGGAGCGCTAAAATGGAAGTCCGCCGCTCGGTCAGCAGCCGTAAGTCTCTAGTACGCCTGCTCTACGGGCCCAATGATGCGGAGGCAGTGCCAATCTTCTGGGTAATTTCATACAGCGGAAAAGAGCTTTTTCTGCTTCATGCACCACTGAGCAACTTTTATAGGAAAGAACGGGGGCCCGCAGCCAATGCTGTGTCCAGGTCTCTTAATACATTCATGGTGTGACCACTCGTGATGATATGCAGCAATGTTTTGATGAGCAGGCCTCATATTATTTGTGTCTATAAGCAAACATGAGCATGCACTCTTACTGGTTATCTGCTTTGTAGTTTTCTCCCACATGCTTACACTCCTCCAATGTCTAACTTTGTGCCGTCACCAGGATTTAGGTGCACTGAAGATACCGGAGCAGTCCCGCCTTGCCATCTGGCGAGGTCTGCAAGACATGAAACAAGGTGCTCCCCTCCAACTTCCTGCCTCCACTCATCACCATGACTATCATGGCCAGCAGCTTCTTCGCTCCAGCAGCAACATGGCTGCCTCTGCCATGGCGGCCATTGGGGCTGCCAGTGGGGAACTCCAACGTCAGCGCGTCATGGAGGCTGTGCACTTTCGTGTCCGCCACACCATCACCATTCCCAACAGGTCAGGGGTCGTCGGGACGTCAGGGATGGCAGCAACTACTGATGAATGGGCTGACTTTGGTTTCGACATGCCCGATTGCAAGCTGTCACGCAACAAGCACTCCATCAAGGAGGAGTTCATGGAAAGTGATGTTCAATGAGCCTGAAGAGAACCTCTTTGGACTGTTTTTCCAATATGACTGTCAGCAGCAGCCTATTTACAAAGTAAAAGCATGTGGATACAGTCTTTAAATGTGCTTTCAGGTGTTGCTGTCATATTTCAGTCAGTGATATTGCAGAGAATCAAGTTCCATTTTAATTGTGGGACATTTCAGTGTGTTAATGCACCATCTAGTTTGTGCTTGAACAATTGTTTCACCCAGAAGACTGAATATGAGATGACACAAAAGGACGTCTCAAGTCTAAATCGCAAATACCATTGTGGTAATATAGCATTGTCACGGCCACGCTGAACACAAACGGTCTGGACTATACTTTTTGGGACTCTGATAAGTGCATGTTAACAAATGTTCAGAGTTTTTTTTCTGGAAAACTGAATGTTATTTGGTTGCACTGTGCAATAATAAGTAACAGTTTTTTTCTTTTACAGCATCCGGTTACATTTATAGTGAACAAAAAATGTAGCAATTGCACAATCACACAAATGTCAGAGTGGACGAATCACCGCTTCACAACTTACTGGTTTCAATTTTGTGTTTAAATATGCAAAAGTAGTTCTCAGCTGACTTATTTATTGTTCTTACAGTTTTCCTTCTCTTGTATAAATGTATATACTGTATGTTGTAAATGTTTTGGATTAGATGTGGTTGTAAAGGGGTATGTAGATTCAAAATGTTGTATCTCCTGTTTGAACCAAATGTAAAGAACTGAATGGTAAGTCTGGTAAAAACTCACAGCTACGGGAACACATAGTCATGTAGAGTTTTAATGGCTCTGATAATGTGATGACCTCTAGTTTAGTATACGCTTGTTTAAAATTTGCTTAATGGGCTTTGGTATTAAGTGTGTCTTCATGAAAACTAATGGAAATCACAGTCAACACGTAATATCAGATGTTAGAAATCGTATCCATTACTTTTTTATTTAGTCAGGAAACACTGTATACCTTGTAAAGAAACATGTTGCAAACCAGGTGAGAGACAAACTATCAAAAACAGTATTATATCTTAATAACGGGGATCTAATCGTAATTGTGAATAATAAATTAAGAATAGCATCCCTGTTTACCAAGACATTAGACAAGACCGTAGCATTTTTGTCCTTCTCTGTGTATATTTGAAAACCTTGCAGGGCAAGGTCCTCATATATTGATTCTAGCTAGTTGTGTACCTAGTATGTATCTTCATGACACTTGTTTGTGGATATTTAATAGCAACATTCCAGTTTTATTTCTAGATTGCCATCCAGAATGATTCATCATGGTGCAATTCTAGTAACAGTGTCAAAAATGTGTTTGTAGTAACTACTTGACTTTGTAACATGATAATTTGTACCTGTTTTATATCCATTTTCTTTACAAAAGCGTTCTCACTTACAAAGATAAACATACTTTCACCCACTAACCACCAACTGGTCAAAAAAGAGCACTTTAATGCTTTAAAAGTAAAGCAGTTTAGGATTATTTGTGCTTATGATCAGTATTATGCATAACCACAATGTGAATAGAAATCGTGCTTGTGTTTATATACCTGGTAAGGTTTTTTTGTCATCAGTTTTGTAAAGATTAATATGTGTACCTATATGACTACTGCTGTTCACCTGTGTTCAGAAAAGATTGTTAAGTTCAGTGTTTTATTTTTTCTTTCTTAAAATCTTAGATATTAAAATATTTGCCTTCCACTGAGGGACCGTTTTTATGTTTGCTTGTTTTTTTATATTTATTTATTTTACTGCTGATTTTTTACGAAAACATACGTGCAGGTTTGAAAGGCATGTTTTCTATAAAAGGTTATGTTTTACGTAAAATTAAAAGAATAAATAAATAAATAAACAGTAAAATTACAGCATTTATCATAGCCAGAGACCATAAAAACAAAAATTATTGTTGGATTTCAGACAGTTCTTGGACGCATCATGTGCAACCAACACTTCCGTCAGAAAAAAACAAACGATAACCAAATCTGAGCTTAAAAAGTGATAATTCATCAAAATCACTACATCTCATTTAAAATCTGGCTAAAAATAAACTGTTTACACAAACTAACCACCAAAAAAACTGAAGCATTTTTCCCCAACTCCTGGATTTTAGCTTTTAAACATCCAATGGTACATTTTAAAGATCTAATGACTCATTTATTATGGAGGGAGATTCACGCATTTTCTGTCAGTCACCTAAGGAGGGTCAAGAAAAATATTTGTAGTTTAGTGGGGGGGCAAAAAAAAACACCCCAGCCAACCCTCTTTTCTGACAAGTAAAGAACAGTCCCTAATGTGTCTCTTTATCAAACTTTAAAAAAAATAAAAAATAAAAAAGGTTTTAGACTAAATACATGTCTGAGTGGACATGAATGTGAAAGGATTTGAATGGACATTAAAGTCTATTGTCAACATTGCGACATGCACCGTAAATTAATGTTATATTATGTGACTAAAATGGGGAATTGCGTTCATGTGCTCGTTCATGGCAATAGGCGGAAGTCTTCAATTATCGAGCGCAGAGCCCTAGGGCTCTGATCGAGCGCAGCTCGTGGTTTTCTGGGCTCTACTATCCCGCCTGCCGGCAGCACGAAACCTCGCGGAAGTACTGACGTGTTCACACCAGTTTGCACGAGAAGTGGCTAGTTTAGCTAGCTAGGTAGAGCCGGGTAGTGACACAGCGGCCGTATCAGGTAAGAAAAGACTGTCATTGATTATTTTCACTGCAATTGCAACCACAACCAAGAGACGCAGACAGGTATTGAAACTAAGAAACACATTTTTAAACGAGTGTATCATTCAGTGAGTGCGGATGTGGTCGACTTACAAGAGAATGGTTTTTATTTCTAACCGGGCTAGCTGGCTAGCTGTGGAGCCGTTGGCAACGTAGTACCGTATCTCCGGAAGTGAGTTGTCAGATTGTCGCATTCCTTGCTGGTACTTGTAGTTCAACATTTTTCTTATGAACGTAAATTGAAACGGAAACAGGGTGAAGCATGAACTACATTTTCTTTTGATAGGATTTTAATCGACGGTACGCAGGAGTTGTGGGAAATGTAGGTATATAAATGCATTTACGGGCCAAAAGCGGTTGATGGCATCTTCACTAAAACTACATAACCCATACAAACAGTAATTTGGGCCAAAGGGCAATGTACATTTAGATGGCTAGTTAGCTATTTCTAGGGTTAAATTGTAAGCTAACGAAACTGAACTTTAAAATAATATCATTGACGACATCTAAGGAACAGTTGTTGCATGATTTGTTTCGACACTATCCACGTCATGTTTTTTTCCAAAGAGCCCGTTGTGAGAAATATGATTTATTAGCTGCCTTCCTGACTGCCTAAGCCTGTTAGCAAGGTATGCGGCTAACGTTAGCCACAACCACGAACAGCTCTACGCGGTCTTGCCTCTCTTTGGTTAACGTTGCATGTCAAAATGGATCATTAAAAAGCCCTATAACTGCAACGGCAACACAGTACAAACTGCGATTAAATATCAGAAACACAACCCCAGTCTTTAATGTTTAAGGTGGACAACTAGCCAACGTAGCAGGAAATTGTATGATCCACTCGTCAACTGATGTCTGAGAAGTCCAAAGTGAAAGTAGCCGAAATATGTCGCGATTGGTCGCATTGAAGTTTTAAAATCGTTACTTAGCTTGTTAGCTTTTACAGAGGGACATCTAGATTGTGTTCTCGAGGCCTTTACCCCTATGCCCATAATGGACATGGATGTCATTCCGATCTCTTCTTTCAGTTGTCGTGTGTACCTGTCAAACAGCTGCCCATCTCATCCACCTCATCACAGCTGAAAGAGTGTATGACACAGAGACTGCCACCAGTTTCTGTTTTATATAGGTTCAAACAGCTTGTCCTTTATAAAGCTGATCCCATATTTCAGTAGTCACATCTCTTTCTTAACTATTCTTCCTGGATGTGTTACTTGTCAGTGCCTTAAGTAAAAAGCAGTCTGAAGTCTATATAGAATTGAGAGCACACCGTATTGTACTGGTGCATACAGACAGAAATATACATGTCCTCGTCAACTGTTTCTTCTTTTCTCAGGAGCACTTTCAGCGCACCAGATGATCACTAATAGTACTGTATCTTTATTTCAAATTCATGTTGTTCACTCTGGTATTATTGACCTGTAACTACCAATCCCTCAGGTCTATTATTTGAGAAGGCTGTGCCGAAGGGTAGATTATTTTAACACAATACCATATCATGTGTTTACTTTTAAAGATTATCCAAAAATAACAAGTTTTATGATAATGCTAATAGAGTTTTATTCATTCTTAATCTTTATTGTTGAAGCACATCGTCCTGTCAAAGACCTTACAGTTTGAAGACCTCCATTTCAAGAGGGTCTTGTTCAAGTCATATCCCAAATTCAAGGAAATAAGTACATTTCACAGTTAAGTCAAACATGACTGAAAGGGAAAGTAAACATTAGAGAAGTAAATGTTAACATGTGCCCTGCCTCTTTACAGCGACAATGTAGGCTGGAAGCACTTCCACCATTCTGTCTTGCGAACTTGGTTTCAATTCTGGCTGATACACCCAAGAGTGTTAGATATACATGCTAGAAAACGGTACTGCCCACTGCAGCTTATAAAGGCTGTTCTAGTCAGACTAGTCAAGTAGTGTACTTTCATGCACCACTAATCAAAATGTCTTCTTTTTCACTGGCAGAATGTCAGAAGGGGACAGTGTCGGGGAGTCAATCCATGGGAAACCATCTGTAGTCTCTGCCTTTTTCACACGGATTGGACAGGTAATGTGCTGTTACTTAGATCACACATATATCATACAAGTGATCAGGTATTACATGATTCGATACTCTAGCCTAAACACTGGGTTGAATGTCTCATGATCATTAAGCAACTAGTCTATTTGCCTCACTAACACAAGATTATAGGTCCTGTGTGTAGGATTTAGTGGCATCCATTGGCAGGAATGGTATGTAATATTCATAGCTATGTTTTCATTAGTTTATAAAAACCTCAGAATAATAACTGTTTTTTCGTTAGCCCAAGAATGAGCCGTTCATATCTACATACGGAGCAGGGCCCTCTTTCAAAAAGTCTGCCATGTTCTGCAGTAGCTCAGAGCCGACAAACCAAACACTCGCTCTAGATAGGGCCATTTGTGTGGCGTCTGCCACCATAGTTCTTCTACACTCCTGGTACATGAGAAAAGTTTCTGCAAGATGCAGATGCTGCTAATCCTACACACAGCACCTTTAAATATTCAGAGTTTGTGCTGAACTGTTAAATTGGTATTAGTTAAACTGGTGGTGATTAAAGTCACTTATATGGAAGGAATTTAATACGCCAGTGGCATTTCTATTTTAAGAAATCCTGTTTTCTGGATGTTACAGGACCAGTGCTGCTGTACCTGTTATCACAGTGCCAGTCTCACTCACAAAGAGACTTGTTTTGTTTAACAAGTCCTTTGTATGATTTGCAGATAAGCTGCACAGTATTCCAGTGTAGTACTTTTACAGCTTTCAGTTTAATATGTCCAATCACACGATCTTTTCTTCTTCGTAGTTAAAAATTAATACAGGTTTTGTACTGAGCAGTGGCATCAGTGCTGAAAAAATGTTATCAGTGCATCCTGACTGTATCGACCAATTGTATTGGTCAGTCAGGCTAAGGAAGACATGGGCTCAAGAGTTATGGGACACAAATAAAAATATGTTCTTTTACAGTCAGTAGAAATTTGGGCAGTGATCATCATGGGATGCTCAGTTAATGTCCAATATCACTATAGCTCCACAAAGAGAAAGTGTATTTTCAGAGGCCCTGTAGTGTTTTATCTAAGGTCGTTTCTTACTTGTTTGCAAGTGATATTCTCTACCTCTGATGGCTACTTTTTTTGTTTCCTTTTCCTGACTGACAGGTCTATCAGTCATGGCTAGACAAGTCAACGCCGTTCTATGCAGTGCGATGGGCAGCTACTCTACTACTTACTGCTGTCTACATGATCAGAGTGTACATACTACAGGTACTTGTTTATTTCTGTCTTTTTTCTAATATACTATACAGCAGATGTAAGCCATGAGAGTTGTAGGTAGTTGTTATAAAAGCAACACAGTTACAAAAACAATCACTTGCCCTGCCATGTCCAGTTTTTTGTTCTGTTGGTGAAATATCTTAATTCACCTCTGCTGAGTATTTAACTAGTAGTTTGTGCTGTTGTTGTACTGGATTCCGTTATATTTAAGGTTCATTTAGGGCTGGGCAACATATCGATATGATATTGATATTGTTATATAAGACTAGATATTATCATGGATTTTGGAGAGCATAATATCACTAGTGTTGTCTTTTCCTGGTTTTAAAGGCTGCATATAGTAAAGTGATGCAATTTCCTGAACTTATCAGACTGTTCCAGCTACTCTCTTATGTGTTCTTACCCACTTAGTCATTTGTCAACATCACTGATGATTATTTGTTGAAAATATCATTGTGTAAATAATTTGTAAAAGCACCATAAGTCAGCACTATATTATTGTTGCAATATTGATGTAGAGGTATTTGGTCAGAAATATTGAAAATATTTTTCTCCATGTCACTCAGCCCTTGGCACATTGTTTGATTTTTGCTGATTTTCACCAAAGGTGAAAGATTAGCTGAGGTAAATTTCAAGGGCACAGTCACTGTATGTTTTTCTTTTTCTTTTTTTTTTTTGGTTGTGACTCACCTGTCTAATGTTTCATATGCATTTTAAATTCTTTGTCCACTTGCCTCCTCTGTTTCCATGAAAATGTCCTTGCTCATGCTCAGTTGTGTACATCATTTTTACTAACAAAGGTGCGCATTCATGTTTACTGGCTGCCCAGAAAGCCTGTTAATGTGGTGATGTTCCTTATGCTGCTTTTCAGGGTTGGTATATAGTAACATATGCTTTGGGAATCTACCATCTCAACCTGTTCATTGCTTTTCTATCGCCAAAAGTGGATCCTTCACTGCTTGACGAAGGCAAGTTGACTCAACTAAATGTGATCTTTTTTTTTTGTAAGGTGGTCATGTGGTGTACATTTGAGGATGGAGTTGGAGTTTTTTAAAGGGTTTTGGTTGGAAGTGTGTAACACTCCGTAATAAAGAAATGGATGGATCTATACAAAGTAAAAAAACACTTCATCCATCAAGTAAAATTTGTCATCCAAGGAAATAAAGTGTCATAGTTTCAGCCATACTGTTCACTGATCCTTGAGAAGCAAAGTGCAAGCACATAACATAACCTATCAACCTAAATTGTTATTATATATTTTAAAAACATTTCACACCGGTGCCAGTCCCACAGTAATTGAGTTTGTTAAAGAAGGTAAAACATGAATATAATAATACTTTTGATTAAATAATGCATTATGTTTTGGCTCGTACATCGTTGGTCTTAATGCTTGGTCATGATTGAAGATTCCACCTTTATATTAACCACAACATCACACTATCACCTATCCCTCGTGCAGATGAGGGCCCATCCCTTCCTACCAAGCAGAACGAGGAGTTCCGCCCTTTCATCAGGAGGTTGCCTGAATTCAAATTCTGGTGAGTCCAGCTCGTTGCTTGGCCATCTTTTGTCGTCAGCCACAAAGTAATTGCAAATTCTTTGGAATGACCTGTGTGGTCAAAGTTTAAGTCATCGCTTTCATCTATAGATCATCCTCATAGGATTACCCTATCCTAAAGAGACATTAAATACACAAACTTAGACTTAACCTCAAGCCTGGCTTGACAGACTTTCACCAGAAAGTCTCTATAAATATGGCCTATCAACAGAAATGCCACTAATTAAGAATCAAGTCTGCATTTCTCTGTGTTCCTCTGTTTACAGTTTGTGTGAAACCTTGCCAAACAGCCATTTGTTTATGCAAACTCTGTCTTCTTGTGTACTAAAACAGGAAGAGAGGAAGGCAGTTTTGCATCAGTGATGCAGCTGGTGTTTTCATAGTGTTTAAAAAAAAACAACTTTGGGTCCTCTTTCCTTGTGGTCCAAATAAATGACTAAGTTGTTTTTTTAATGTCGAGATAACTGTAATATTACCGTAAGTGTATTCTTGAGTTGTTCATCTTAGCACATTAAAATATTAAGTTTACCCAGCAGCCTTTTGTTCATATTAACAATAGCTGTTTGCAATAATTTGTTCTCCACTTGTCCTCTTCTGCATTTTCCAATATGGATTAATTCCTTAGTACAGACTCATAAATCCTGTCCTCACATTACACTCCCTTCACTGATTCCAAAATGAAACATCCTTTAGTGTCTAGAAACCATGCAGCATTCAGTAAATGACCGTGGGTTGAGGATGTTGTTAATTTATGCTTCCTCAATTTCACAAATGTGGTTGCACTGTTTTAACTGAGGTTATGTAACTTTTCTTGTCAGGCATTCGGCGACAAAAGGCATCGTCATCGCCATGATTTGCACATTTTTTGAAGCCTTCAACGTGCCAGTGTTCTGGCCTATTCTTGTAATGTACTTCATCATGCTCTTCTGCATCACCATGAAAAGGCAGATCAAGGTAAAAACTATACACTGACTGACACACTATAGCACATGCACTGCATACACTGACACTGCAGCTGTACTGGAGTCATGCAAACATTGCAGTTTATCCATAGGATTACACAGAAAAGATATCAATCTAGATAGATGCAGAACTCGAGAAGCTAATCTTTTCATCATGGACCACAAAAACCAGCTGTATGAAATGTCCAGACTGTGTAGTTCAAGCCAAAATTTAAAGAAGAGACTCAACAATCAACAATCCTCATAAAAAGCTTTTACAAAAACTAAACCTCTTAAAAATGTTGTGTTTAACTTCTTACATGTATTAATCACTTTTTATTGCCAGTAGATGAACAGATTGTAACGTAACCCGACTTATTGGTTGCCTATAACAGCTCTGCAAAACAGCCTCAGAAGTTTGGATACAAATTACTTTATCAGCTTACATTACGAAGCAGCCTATGCCAGATCTATGCAGCGTAGCAACTAACAGCTAGCTGGATAACCTTAGCTTGCTTGCTCGCTAACACTATTGCTAGCAGTACTATCTTAGTGGGTTTGTCAGTGGGCTAGCTTGTTAAATTACTGCACCAGCTAATGTGATCCACAATACTAACTTATGTATTATGACAAATGTTGGTGATTTAGCCGACAATAAATGGAGCATTTTCTAGCCAATAGCACAGCTAATGAGCTAACTGCAACCTAAGCTAAGATTAGCCAGCTAAGTGTAAAGCTGTGCTGCATGCAGGGTTGGAAATGATCCAAAATCCACCAGCCACTCAATAGATTATTGTTTTTTTGGCAGGTGAGTGAAGCAAATCTCCCAGCCACCAGTCTATTTTACCAGCGTTTTGCAGGTGGTTGGTGCTTATTTCCAACCCTGGCTGCATAGATCTGCAGTCGGTTGCTTCGTAATGTCAGCAGATGAAGAAACCGGCAAGCTACTTGGAAACATGTAGACAATGGTCCAAATGAAATACAGGAATGTTACAGATATTATTCTAAATATGATTGTAATTTATTTTCCAGCATTCTAGTAACATGATGCCAGTCAGTCTCGCACAGTCTTGTGTATTTCACGTCACTGTTTTGGCCGATGCCCAGGTGCTTGCTCACACGTTCGGAGTGCTGCAGTTCACTCAAAGGCCACCAGTCGCATTAATAACAATTATTTTCCAAAAGTTGCATACAGAATCTTTAACATTTACAAAGGTTATATGTTTTGAAGGGGGGGGGGGGGGGTTCTGTTTCTGTAATGTCCAGTCTTTGTATACAGTGTACTTGTTTATTTTAATATCTGATTACCTCATGTAAAATACTAATTTCTTTTTTTAATGTACCTGATAAAAGCAGTAATCATTGTGCTTTGCTATCTCATGGGAAAATCGTGGAAAAACCTGAGGCTAATTCTTCTCATTTTCTTTCCTACTTCCTCCAGCATATGGTCAAGTACAGATACCTACCCTTCACACACGGGAAGAGGACATACAAAGGCAAGGAAGACACAGGGAAAACTTTTGCTAGTTAAAATCTCCTACTCAACCTTCCCCTCCTTCTCATTTTAAATTTATCAGTCACAGCTAGTGGGGATTGGCAAGGGTCAGAGATTTCTTTTCTTTTTTTTGTAAGCGGGACAGTAACATGAAAACATAACAAGAAAAACACGACTTTTGATCCATGGTTCAGTGTTGGATGAGGCTATGAGCAGCATGGATCAAAGTAGTCTGGGAATATTGCCTTTGTCTATTAAGGGGTAGGATTTTTTTTTTTTTTTTTTTGTGAGGACCCCGATCCTCATTTTTTGGGATTGGCCTGCATTTGTTCAGTAGTAGGTCAGACTCAGTGCTGCCTTTTGCCTTTTTAACCCCATGGGGTAAGTATAAAGTCACCAAGAAGGAAACACACTGAAAAGAAGTTGCAGTGAAATTTGTGATTTTTTTTTTTTTTTTTTTCAATGACGGTGATTCCAGTACATCTTCTCCCGAGTGAAATAAATCTGCCAACATTTGATTAATATATTGGTACCTACTTATTTGTAACAAGTTATATATTGAAAGTTAGTAGTGTTAGTAAAAAAAAATAACATGATTAGATGTGTAAGATGAAATCTGAAGGAAACGCAACAGTCTTCAAGTTGAATAATTTCATCTTTTGTGATAAAAGTGTGCAGCTGCTCTGGCTTACAAGTGTCTCGGCCAATTGTCCTCCGTACTACATGCAGACACTTTGGATCCATTAGTCACATTTCACTTGAATATGCATTCATGACAGGCAGAAATCATAATTCTTCCCTTGAAGTGATTACACTCTGCACAATCGATGTTTATCTTGAATTGGCAACTGTAATTCTGTGTATTACTTTATTCTCACTAGCCAGTGGAGCAAGCATCAGTATGGATGATTATCTTGACTTTAATCTTGAGCCACCCACCACATCAGTGAATGCATAATTCAAAGCAAGTGTCACTAATCCCAGCCCATTTAGTCTCCTGTAGCCTGTAGTCTGCCCTTTTTAAATCAGTTCTTTCTACTTTAGCGCCTTTGTAGAACTTAACAGATGGGATACTGTGTCATTGAGCACCCCTATAAACCAAATTTATTTTGCATCATTTTAGGGGTCATTTTGCTTGAAGTGGCAAGTCAATGAATTCATTTAAGACTGAAGATAAACACTTTGTCTTCAAAGTTCACAACCAGTATTCAAGTCCAATTCCTAACAAGGTCTGATGTGAGATAAGAGACAATTACACATTTATCCCGACGACCTTTTCACTTTGAAACATTTACCCATCTGGGTTTCAAAGCCTGGGGTCCATTCGATTTATGTAGACTAGCTGTTGTAGTACTTCATTAATCTGTGTTTACTTTGAAAAACATTACGGTAAATATAGTCATTCCAAGCAAACTTTTGTTCTCTTTCTTTTGCAGAGGAAACATAAGAAAACAGAGATTGAGAGCTTTTATTATAACAAATGGATGAAGTGGGTGGCGATCACACTTTCTTTTCTATAAACCTGTTGATTTTTTTTTTTTCCTCTCCATTTTTATCAGATTGCTGGGGATTTATCTGTCATTACTAAACTTTGATTAGCACTGTAGTAAGGGATCAAAACATTTTCCTGTAAAAAGTTTGTTTCAAAAGGTTGTCTGGAGGATTTGTATATATATATATTTTAAGATATGAATTTTTTTTTGAGATTATTTTTATTTTTGTTTGTTTTTTTTCTTTTCTTCCAACCACCATACTGTTTCCAAGTGTTTAAATCCATTTCAGTTGAAATCAATGAAAGCAGAACTGGTTAATTGGGTTCTAGATTTGATGAATTAAAAATGTTTCTCATGGATTGCATGTTATTGTTTTCTTGTGCTACAGTTATAAACAAAAACTTGATTTTAATAACTTAAGTGTAATTTTTTCACTCCAAATGCTATTAAAGAGGCTGTGTCCCTTCAAACAGTACATAGTTGTCTTGGCCTCATATTTTGTACATGTTCATGGCGGAGAGCTAATGGACAGACAACAAATTTGAGCTCGGCCCAAGGTGTCACTACATTTCTGTCCCTTTCAGTACAGTTCACAGTTCACTTGACATCTTCCATACTCAATAAACGTCCCTAGATTGGTGTTGAAAAATACAAGAAATAAACTGAAAAATTTCAACAGTGCTAAAAACACAGATGAAGAAAATTAATATGCACCGTAAAACCGGCCACCCTCAGAAGTGCTAGCAGATAATTTGCTGTCGTAATATCTAACGTTCGATATTGCTGTATTCTGCATGCACTCATCACACCAGGTACACAAGCGTAACTGTCCCTGAATCGCTTGAAAACCACTAATGGGCTTTATAAGCCTTACTTTTTCAAACATGAGCTGCTCGTTTGGTGAACAATAAACCAAATAGCTCTAATGCTCTAACAGAGGGAAAGTGCTGAACATGAATATATTTCTCATTTTTGTCCTTGTCACACATAATAGATTTAAAACTTGAGTTGTAAATATACACCGACCAGACAAAAATAAGAACCACTGTCTGGTGAAGTAAGTAATATTGATCATCTTGTGCCCCTGGGGAACTTTTGGTCCAGAAATTCACGAGGATGCCACTTGATGTGCTCGACCCACCTGAACACCTCTGCAGATCAAGTAGCTCTCCTCACGGCTGCAGAACTCCTTGATGGCAGTGGCCCCCAGGCAGGAAAATACACCATGCTACACTGCAGAAACTGCAGACAGAGAGCCAAAGGCATCAACTTGGCCTCCAAATTTCCCAGATCCAAATCTGATCAAGCATCCATGGGATGTGCTGGTACCTCAGAGGTACCCCTAATCCACAGTGGGGCCTCCCTGGATGGGGACTTGTCTCGGTACACTTCTCAAGATGCTCAGTCAGATTTGGGTGTGGGAGATTTGGAGGCCAGGTCGACACCTTGAGCTTTTTGTCACGTTCCTCAGGCCATTCCTGATGATGCTGATCAGTGTGTGACACATTAACATAAGTATTCAGACCCTTAAAGCTGTACTTGGTAACTTTTATAAAAAATAACTTTTTGTTACATTTGCTTAAAACTGTCGCTATCCACACAGCATCACATGACAAAGCTTATCTTAGAAGAAAATCATGTCCCGTTGCCTCCTCGTATTGCTTATAATAGCATTACGGCATGTGAATGAAAACAACCAATCAGAGCCGAGGTGTTTCTAACACACCTGTCAATCATGTCAATCACTGCTCATACTAACGGACTAGGCAGCTCTTATCCACAATAAATATTCTGTCACTGCATTGCCTATCCATCGCCTTGTATGTTTTCAGAAACATATTTTAGTCAAAAAAAGGAAAGCTGGTGACTAGGCCGCCATTTTGGAAAAGTCGAGCCAAAAAAGAAGCACCGCCCAACAGCTGGAGCACATTTTTCACATCACCATAACAAAATGTGAAGAAGTGACGGCTCTGAATACATAGTGACTGCACTGTACATCACAGAGACTGTAGGGGCAGTTTAGATGATTTTTGCATACTGATTTGTGTATAATCTTCCAACCATTTAAAGGGAGATATGTCTGACAACTCATGCACTCCCCAGTTCACATCAGATTGGTAAATGGTATCTATCACTATGAAACATTTTCTTGTTTTTTTGTGTATCCTTGGAACGTTTCTCTGTGCTTTGGCTCAACACACCTCTGAGTTTCATCTTGAAGGAGATTATTTGTTGGGTGGACTTTTTAATATTCATCACGACAGCGCCCCTGTTTATCATGACATACCAGAAGCCATCGACTGCTCCAGGTGAGTATTATAATAAATCTGAGTGAGTAACTTCTGTAATTGACAAAGGACGCCTGGTGTAACTGACACACATACAAGAGTTTGGCCTCAAACTTCCAAGTGAATGGATATTGCTAGTAGAACATTTTGCCCCTAAACTAATTTAATATTATATTATCCAAGTTGAAGGACATCAAATCTGTTTTATGATCCTCTCCTCTTTTACTACAACTAACTTCTTCTTTGTCTGTACAGACTTCACAAACTGTAATAACTGCAGAGTGAAACGTTTTCTCACACTTTCACTGTCCCTCCTCTGTCCACAGTAAACCCTTCATTCATTCAAGTTATCGAAGGTTTCAGTTGATGAGATTCTCTGTAGAGGAAATCAATAACTCCACCAGCCTCCTGCCAAATGTATCTCTCGGCTATGAGGTATTTGACCACTGCTCAGATACACACAACCTCCCAGGCATTTTCAACCTCATATCAGACAACAGCTTGATCCAACCTTGGAGTGAACCGCAGAAGAATCTGTCTAAACTGATAGCAGTGGTTGGCACTTATACAAGTCCTCATGCACTGACCGTGGCCCCTCTCCTCATGATGAATCTCATTCCTATGGTAAATTTGCCAACTACTGTATTGTAACATACAAACCTGATTCCAAAAAGCTGGGATGCTGTGTAAAATGTAAATACAATTATAATGCAACAATTTGCAAATCCCAGAACAAAGACAAGACATGAAAATGAACGGCATTACTGATCCCCAAAGGTGAAGCCAAAACATCTTGTTCTCCCCCTGGTGGCTGGCTGCAATACAGGTCATATACCCTGCCCCCTCCCTGTCTGCGTATGGGACATGGGCCAAACTAAACATTCAGAGTACACATCAAATAAATGTTTTTCTCAAAGATGTTCCTGTCATTTCAGGTAGTTGTCATTGCACTGCTGTAAATTTAGGTGTTATTTTTCTGCTAAGTCAGGTTTTAATTTGTAATTTGATGCTATAAAATGGGGCTTGGCATCATGATTGACAGGTGTGTGCTTGCAAACAGTGGTAATGCTCGCGATTGGTCGTATAGCAGGAACTCGACACCACTGAGACGTCTACTGTGCAGACTCTGGCTCTAAATGACCTTACTATCAAAAGATGGCAACGGCCAGAGTATTTTGGCTTCATTTTTATACAGCAGGAGGACGTGGAGACGCATTTTCCATTTTAATATACAGTCATTGGTTCAAATCAATAAACTTTTTTTGTCTGTGTAAATATACACTCACTCTAAATTTGGTGCCGCAACACATTCCAAATTTTTACCGCTCTTACATCACTATTTATTTCACCAATGCTCAATAAGCATTTGGGAATTGAGGACACAAATTGTTGTTCAAAAGCTTTGAAAGTGAAACTCTTTCCCATTTTTATTTTAGGTGCTCAACAGTCTGGAGTCTCTATTGTTGTATTTTGTGCTTCATAATGCAGCACACATTTTCAATAGGAGGTCTGGACTAAGGCAGAACAGTCTAGTACCCACACTCTTTCACTACTAAGCCACGTGCTGAATGTGGCCTGACATTGTCTTGCTGGAATAAGCCTTGAAAGAGACGTCATCTGGACGTCTGCAGACTCCCAGGAATTTAAAGTTCTTCACCTTCTCCACCACTTCTCCTTGTGTGCAGTGGGCAGAGTGACACTTTCACGTCTTACCAATTAACCTGTTTACCTGTGGAATATTCCAGGCGTCTTTTAAGCATTCAGAACCTTCCCGGTCTTTTGTCGCCCCTGTACCAATGTTTTGGGAACGTGTTGCATCCAATTCAGACTGAGTTTATGTTTACAAAGATGAAAGTTTATTGGTTAAGACATTAAATATCTTGTCTTTAACTGTATTCAGTCAAATAAAGGTCAAAAAGGATTTGCAAGTCACTGCATTCTGTTTTTATTTACGTTTTACACTACTTTTTTTTTTGGAATAAGGATTGTATTTGTCCAAATACGTCAAACGATAAACTGTTTTATACCAATTTTAAAAAATTCAAGTGTTTTCAAGTCACTGAAAATGATGACAATTTTTCTATTACTCTGTTAACAGGTCAGTTATGGAGCTGCAAGTTCTACCTTTTCAAAAAAGCTGAATTTTCCCTCTTTCTTACGAACAGTGCATCCCAATAAAGACGTCATAGAGGCGATTGTTAACATTCTGCAGCACTTCAACTGGCTCTGGGTTGCTTTCCTTCACGTTGATGGTGATTATGGCAAAGATGGCCAGGAACTGTTCATAAAGAGGATAAAGGACACTGAGATCTGCCTTGCGTACACTAAAGGCCTCAATCAGTTTACAGATCACACTAAAATATTCAAACAGATAGAGGCACAGAGAATAGGTGTCATTATTGTTTTTGCTGCTGAATGGACTGCTGAGGCTCTCATTGAGTCAGCAATACAACTAAACATCACCAACAAGGTGTGGATAGCAGGAGATGCGTGGTCCTTAAACAAGGAGCTCCCCAAGAAGAAAGGAATCAAAAATATTGGGACTGTAATTGGGGTTTCTGAGCCAAGAATGACAATTCCTGGTTTCAGTGATTTTATCCACTCTTCCAGAAGCCAGGCTCATCGTGAAAACACAGAGCAAAATATGTTTTGTAATCAGGTTTGCAACTGCAGCAGCCTGAGTGCAGAAGATGTCATCGCTGCAGACCCGTCTTTTAATTTTCCTGTTTATTCTGCTGTATACGCCATCGCTCATGCCTTACACAATGTCCTGCAATGTGGAGCTGGCAGATGTAACAACAACATTACAGTGTACCCACACATGGTAAGTAGAAAAATAATTTGATAATTCATTTACTTTATTCTCACGATCTGATTTTTAGAGTTCATGTTTCTGACAGGTTGTTCTCACAGACAAGCCTGTTTGAAAGTGACCAATCATCACACAAAATACTGGTCTGTTTTGTAATTATGTAAAACAGACGTAGACAGAGTCTTTAAATCTTCTGAATACAATCCAAGCTGATTTTTATCTGTAAAACATTGTAAATCAGATAACATATCTTCACACTCTGGTGATGGCTCCCAGTAGGACACTTAAATGGTTCAGTGTCAAAGAGATCATTATCAGGCTTTGTCTTTGTGAGACTTTTAATCTCATTACATTTCTGTGAGACTGAGACATTGCTGCAATTAAATTTACTGTGAGCTACCAGCACAGTGTGCAAATATTTTGTCTGAATTCTGCATTCAGTGTTGAGTTGTGTGCTATCTACTCTTATTACCTTGTAAACACTGCCTTGGTATCAAAATCTCAGACAAGAAACATCAGAGATTGAAGAGTGTACAATTTAATAAACCACTCCCTGAAACCGCTAAAGGTGACATCACACTGGGGTTCCCCCGTACACAGGAATACTTTTAAAGCCTATTTAATCAACACCCTCAATGTTCACCCTTAACACATGAAAGTAATCTTAATTTGCTCTATCCCCATCAGGTTCTGGCAGAGCTGAAGAAGTCAAACTTCACACTTCTACACCACACTATTCAGTTTGATGAGAATGGTGACCCCAACTACGGATCCTATTCTATAGTCTTCTGGAACCAAAGCGGCGATGCAGAGGAGATTGGCTTTTATCATTTTTATCCATCTTACCATTTCTTCATCAACGCCAGCAAAATTCAGTGGCACATGAACGGAGAAGTAAGTTGTCTTTTTACTAACAAGAATTTATATTCTCCATGTTGATTTAAGAATACTCTTTTTTTGGTTTTCCCACTGGAATGTGTGCATTTGCATACGTGGACAAAGATTTCTCTTCTGCTAAATAATTCTCTCTTGTACAGGTGCCTACTTCAGTGTGTTCCCCAGAATGTCCCACTGGATATGCAAGAAAGTATAATGGACTCCACAGATGCTGCTTCAACTGTGAAATCTGTCCAAATGGAACTTATGTCAACAGCACAGGTAATGTTAGAGCCACAGTGTGTGAACATACGCTAATTTAAATATTGTGCAAAATTATTTCCAAGCATTGTTTAAAATATAGGTAATGTATAAAAAATGTACAAAGACAAATGCATGTATGTTGAAATATTCTGAACTGGAATACATTTCCTGTCATTTGCATGAGACTGAAGTTACTGTGTTAAAACTTATTGGCATATTTTAGATCCAGAAGGAATGACACTATATTCAAATTATTTTACATCAGACAAAGAAAATTAGTAAAAAATAGTTTTGTCATTCTGACTTTGATAGGAGTGAATTTTAAACTGTTCAGCTTTTTCATGGCTTAGAGTGTGTAAAAGGCCTTTCGTGTCAATTAAACAGAGACATAATGGCTTTCATTTTCCATCCAAGGAGGTTAAAAAGAGGAAAAGTCACAGCGTCATATTGTGTCATTTCATTTGGGTACAAAACATGCGAATAAAATCTGGTCCGCACTTTCTGAAAGGCTCAATAGCTGGTGCACTATCATAGATTATAAGGGTTGATCAATTTGTTTAAAAAAAAAAAAACACATGCTTTCTCTATGCAAATGTTCTACTGTATGTCGGCCGCTATCCATTCGAGTGTATCCAGAAAGTTCTTCCAGGTCCACTGCACTCAAGGAGGTTAAAAAGAGTGCACCCAAGAGTGAACCCCAGTGGAACCGTCAACATCACAGCTCCTGGTACATCGTGCATGTGTCATATTCCATTGCCCCCATCGGGTCAAAGAGCGTATCACAGCCTCCTTTGGATAGCCTAGGTTCCCTGTAACCAATGCACATGGCAATTGAGCTACAGCAATAAATAATTTGAATTGATTCTCGGTTGTGGTGAAGAGGGAGCTGAGCCGGAAGGCAAAGCTTTCTATTTACTGGTCTATCTACGTCCCAACCCTCACCTACAGTCATGAGCTCTGGTTAGTGACCTAAAGAATAAGATCGCAGATACAAGTGGCTGAAATTAGGTTCCTCTGTGGGGTGTCTGGGCTCAGCCTTAGAGATAGGGTGAGGAGCTCGAACATCCGGATGGAGCTCGGAGTAAAGCCGCTGCTTCTTCGCATCTAAAGAGGTCAGTTGAGGTGGTTCGGACATCCAGCTCCTGCTGGATGTGTTTTGGGCACGTCCCACTGGTAGGAGACCTCGGGGCAGACCCAGAACACACTGAAGGGATTACATATTTCATCTGGCCTGGGAACACCTTGGGGTCCCCCAGGAGGAGCTGGAAAGTGTTGCTGAGGAGAGGGATGTTTGGGGTGCTTTGCTCTGCCTGCTGCCCTCACGACCCGGCCCCGGATAAGCAGATGAAAGTGGATGGATGGACACTTACACTTACCTCTAAAGTATATCAGTGTTAATTTTAAACCAAGTCTGGCATGAAGTAAAAGCTCATTTTAGGAAAAGAGTATCACAGATTAAACGTCTAACACTGCTTTCTAAACTGTTTGAGCTCTCTTTCCTCACATAGGGTTTTTCAAAAGAGACATTTATTGACAATCTGTCTGTCTCTCATGTAAAACAGAGGATGCCTACAAGTGCATCAAATGTAAGGAGACTGAATGGTCTGCAGAAGGAAGTACATCATGCAACCTGCGGGTGGTGGAGTACATCCCATTCACAGACACTGGGGCCATACTGATCATGATCGGGGCCTGGGCATTGGTGGGCCTCACACTAGCCATGTCTGCTCTCTTTGCGATCAACTACAACACACCTGTTGTCAGATCTGCTGGGGGACCAATGTGCTTCCTGATTTTAGGCTGCCTCAGTCTGTGTAGTCTCAGTGTGTTCTTTCACTTTGGTAAGCCAACAACATCCTTCTGTATCTTAAGGTTCTCACCATTTCTGTTGTTCTACACTGTTTGTCTAGCATGTTTTGTTGTGCGCTCATTTCAGATTGTTTGCATTTTCAAAATAGCTGCCAAATTTCCCACGATCCTCAGTTGGTGGAGGAAATATCATGGACAGTGGCTGGTCATCACTGTGGCATTTGTCACACAGGCAGTCTTACTCATTATTGGCTATACTTATGCTCCACCCAAACCCTACAATGACACATTGTGTTACCATGACAAAACCATACTTGGTTGTGACATTAATCTCAAAGCATCCTCTGGTCCTATGGTTTTATTTTTATCTTTGTGCTGCCTTTGCTTTATTTTCTCCTACATGGGAAAAGACCTCCCAAAAAACTACAATGAGGCCAAAGCAATAACCTTCTGCCTGCTCCTGCTGATCCTCACCTGGATCATCTTTGCCACTGTGTACATTCTTTACCGGGGCAAGTACATCCAACCGCTAAACGCCCTGGCGGTACTCTCCAGTCTCTACTCCTTTCTGTTGTTTTATTTCCTCCCAAAATGTTACATCATCATTTTTCAGTCGTACAAAAACACGCAGGAATATTTCCAAGGTCTCATTCAGAGTTATACCAAAACAATCAGCCAGTAGAAACTTAAAGTAAATATGTGTTACTGTATATACTGGATACTGGAGTACTTTTGGTCAGACATTCATGGTTCACCAACAATTAATCCATTACTTGGTGATCCTTTGACTTTTCCTTACTGCCACTGTTGTATATATTGTTTTTTGGAAATCATCCAGGGTCCCTAGAAGATGAATCCTAATGACTTTTCCACCACCATAAGGTTGACATGTGGCGGTTCTACATGAGTTGTCTCACCAACAATTAAATGATTCGTGTGATGAATGGGATGAATTGTAATAACTTCTCCTTAACCAATCCCTTAACTATTAATCCAGTGCCATCATTTAATGTAGAGCTGCTGCTGGTATAAGCAATAGGCTTATACGCAAGTGCCACCCTTTAAATGAGTTCTGTTGCTATCACCTATAATACTAGCACTACTACAACCAGTAATAATAATGATAATCATAGTAATGATACTCACTACTGTACTTTGAGCTAAAGGCAGCATGAAAATGAACGTTGCATCTAAAAATTAACCCGGATTTTCTGCAGTGTGAGTTGTGTCACACATATTTCAAGTTTATGTAGTGAGACTGTTTCTACAGCATCAACTTTTTTTCCCCCATAAAGCACATCTTCCTGTTTGACCTGTATAATCAAAAGTGGTTGTAAGTGGTTGTATTTACAGTCGTGGTGTAGTTGTGGACATGTTTTTCTCATGTGCAAGTGTGTCCCTTTTAATCAAATAAATAAAAATGTATAGTGCTTTCTAAAATAACTTTGTTCATATAGTACTTTTATAGGAGACTGCTGAACATTTACCTCTAGGATACTGTATATATACTGTAAATCTCATTATGTCTACATTTTTTAAAATACATGTTTAAAAACTTTCTTAAAACTCTGGCTTAAGATGGCCATAATCTGGTTCACATTTCAGTTTGTCCAATACTTTTATTTAAGACTTAATATTTGCAAACCTAATGGCATACCTACAGGCCTCAGGTGTACCGTTTGTTTAGTGCTAAGTAGCATATGTTACTATAGCATGCTAACACCCTGAGGTAAGCATGCTAACTTTAGCATACAGCTCAAAGCAGCACTGAACAGAAGAACAGCTTCACAGAGCCTCTTGCATGAAGACTCTGAGTCTTGTTTGATGATATTGTCAGTTGCAGGTTTCATTAAAGAGGGGGTGAATATTAACTGTAATAGTGTCTGTCCAAATGATTAAGACATCTGTATAGTTAATTTGAACATGACAAGTCATAATGAAGTAAAGTTTTCTGACTCTCCATGCTCACCCTTTTTTTGCCTTGCTATATGATACTGCTGATATTTAGATTAAAATACTACAGTTATATTCAATCAGCACTATGCTTTAAAAATGTTACTAACCAGCCTCAGGACATTGAGTGTTTACTGGCATTAAGTTGATTCTGTTAAACCCTGCACCATTTAAATATATACATGTACAGTAGTTATGTAACAGTGAGAGATATTCAATAAAACATGAAATAAAAAGGTGTGTGATTTCCTTTCTGTTCAAGTCTTATGAAGTTGCTGTAACACTAATGTCACCACATGAGGGCGCCACTTCACTGTGACTCTTTTGATTTCTTCATGAGCCCTACTGTTTTAGTACAGATGAGTTTTAATCAAGTTGTTTCCCAACATCAGAGGAAATTTGATAATTAAATAGGACTACTTACAACTACTGTGAACAACAAATGCGAAGTGAATATTGACACGTCTGGCTCAGGACAACACATCAGAGTGGAATTCTGTTTCAGAAATCTGTTTAAGTTTTCCATAAACAATGCACTGAAATCAATGTAACATGAGTGTAAGTGGGGAGACAGCCATTAGATTATATAACTGTATTGGTCAGTCAGGCAAAGAGAGACAAGGAATATAAATAAAGGTTAGGGCACATCTTCATTATAATATGCAGTGATAGTCATCAGATGCTACTAACTATTGGCAAGATGAGCATCTAGGACACATTAATTTGCTTGCTACCACTGACAGTTTGAGCATGGAGTTGAATGAAATGTGTAATTTAAGAGTGAGATGGATGGAAACAAAGATATGAGCTCCACATGTAGAAACTCTAACTTTATCTTGACATACAAGACATTAAATGTCACTGGCCACACTGCTGATTAATAAGTGATCTCTTGGAAGGAATGTGTTTAAACATTTCACAGCAATGACTGCTATTCACCAAAATGAGGGCTCGTCCCTTCCCAACAAGCAGAATGGAGAGTTCTGCCCTTTCATCAGGACATTGGCTCAATTCAAACTTTGGACTGAGTCCAGCTCATGGCCTGATAATCTATCATCCACAGTGTGGCTGCAAATTATATTCTTTCACATGAGCTGCATGGTCTAAATTGAGGTCACGCAGAGCTCAGGTAGCTTTTCAGCCTATACCAAAGATATTGGATTCAATTAAAGTGCATGTATTTGATCAAAATGATCTACTTCATCCCTGTCATCTACAGATCAACTCTATAGCATTACTGTCTGTAAAAATGTTGACTCTTATGAGCCTGGCTCGACAAACTTTCACCAGGAAAGTTAACATGTTTAAGCAGTTTTAGCCATTACAAAAAATGCTACTAACTCAGCATTGAGTTCACATTTTTCTGTGTTCTACCATTTACAGTTTGTGTTAAACTTTGACTGACTGACTGAAATGTGTTTTGGCAAGTCTTTACCCTCTTGTGTTCTCATTGGTAGAGGGGAGAGTTGTTTGCATCAGTCATGAAGCTGGCATTTGCATAGTGTATTAAAAGATAATCTTTGGTTCCCCTTTTCATGTGGTGTGGTGTTGTTCTCAAAACTGTGAGATAGGAGTAATTACTAGTTTATTTATCAGCTGTTTTAAGACACAATAGAGCACATTAATATATTAAGTTCACCCAACATCCTTTTGTTTATATGGACAAGAGCGGTTTTCTCTGGCATTTTCCCACATGGATTAATTTCATGGTATGAACATATAAATCCCCTCCTCACATTACTCTCCCCACATTGAGACAATCATGACGCACATAAATGACTGTGGGTGCGAGCTGGGGATGTTGTTAATGTATGTTTCCTAAATGTTACAAACATGGTTACACTGTTAAAACTGAGGTTATGTTACTTTTCTTGCCAGGCATTCAGCGACTAAAAGAACTGTTTGCACGTTGTTTTGAGGCTTTCAAGGCACCAGTGTTTTGGCCTATAATGTACTTTATCATGCATCTTCTGCATCACCATGAAGAGGCAGATCAGGGTAAAAAGTATACATTTGTATTGGTATTTATAAGGATCTCAGTTTAGTTTTAGTCTTCCTGGGGTCAACACATAAATATAACAAAATAAAAAGAAGACAATAACAAACAAAAACAAGACAAGGGCTGAAAGTACAACTATCGAGCTTATACAGAACTCAAAATTTCCCAGATTTATATTCATATTACCATACTTTGCTGTATGATTAACCTTTGCAACAGTACATTAATAATCATATTATTTTAGTGCACAGCAAAGGCTTAATATAGGTCACTGATGCACATTGAGATGTAATGCAAACAGTCATGAGGTGCTGCGTCACTCATTTTATAAACCTTGCTTGATTCTGTGTTTCCAAAATCTGATCGGGAATAGAGTTCTATTCAACCATAGCTATGTACAGTACAGTGCATTGTTGCAGATTTATTCTGGTTTTTGGAAGTGTATGGTGACTTGTAGTATCTACTGAGGTATGTGTGTGTGTCAGAGCTAAATTTGAGCTTACTATAGAAGCAGTTCAAGGTTTTCAGTACATTTATTTTCATTAAAAAAGATTGAAGCAATGCTTTTAACTTCTCAGCTTTTAGCCAGCAGTGTCTATTATGCATATTGCTTATACTGGCTCTTGGTGTACAACTGTGGCCCCAAAAGCCACAGAGCAATAATCTAGGTGTGAAGGCATTAAGGTCTGCACAACCTGTGTCAAAAACAGAGAGAATCTCTTCACCATAGATATGTTTCTCCCCATCTTTACCGCCAGCAAGTCAAAGTGTCTTTAACATGACAGTTTACCATCTAAAAATATATTCCTCTACTTACTCAACATCAACATTGTTCAATACCAAATTCAGCTGAGGTCTGGAGCTCACAGATACAGTTGGTATCTTTTATGAAGATAACATTGTCATATTTGCTTAAACTGTCACTATAGTCTGAAAGAAGTATATCAAAGAAACTGTGAAAAAATCATGCCCCTCCTCCACTGTCCCTTGTCATGTCTCTAATGGACTTTTGCTAAAATCAGACCAGGGCGGTCAGCAAAAACCAAGCAGAGTGGAGGAGTCTCTAACACAGCCGCCAATCATGTCATTCGCTTTGTGAACTGCAGTCAGACTGTCAACCTAGGCAACACTGATAAAATATGATTAAGATTCTGTAACTGCATTGTCCATGTCTCACCTCAAATGTTTTCAGACACATATGTTGGTGCACTGTTCAGCTGTAAAATGAGAAAGTTCGTCCGGCTGGTGGCTGGTGCTTGGCACTTTCGTTGAACTGTATCCAACATGGCGATCAGGGTCACAAACTTTCTCATTTTACAGCTAAACAGTACACTAAAATATCCATATGAGAACATTTAAGTTGAGAAATAGACAATGCAGTAAATCCTGATTCATATTTAATCAGTGCTGAATCAGTTTTCTTGTTTAAGATAATCTGGGACCTGGCCAGACAAAAGAGAATAATTAATCGTTTTTAGTTTATCCAAAAAGTATTCTTTGGATTACACAGAAAATATATTGCTTTATACAAATGCAAAATTCCAGAAGCAAATATTTTCATCATGCACCATGAACATGAGCTGCATGAAATGTCAGGAACAGCAGACTATAAAGCAATACAAACACTGACATACAGATGACTCTACAGTCCAAATAGCTTATTTTATTTATTTACTTTTTAAACCCTAGAAATATCTGTTGCTAATTCTCCTCTCTTACATTCCCACCTCATCTAGCATATGGTCAAGTACAGATTCTTCTCCTTCCCACATGGGAAAAGGACATACAAAGGCAAGAATGGCAGGAAAAATGATCGCTAGTTTAAATCTCCCACTCACCCTTCCCCTCCTTCTAATTTTGAATTTTTGACCCCACTGAATGTTAAACATGAATATGTATCTTATTTCCACATTGTAAATTTAAAACTTGAGTTGGTTATTTGGCTAAAGCAAAGAACGTGTCATTTAGACTTCAGGATGGGACTTGATTCATGACGGAGGAAATTAACTTGCCTACTCACGATGACTGTTCAGCCCAGTTTGTATACATCACAGAGACAATGCAGCAGCTGTTTATATTGTTTTTGCATACTAATTTGTATATTCTCCTGCAAACAATTATAGTTATCTATATCTAAACCTTGTGCAGTGTAGTCATCACCAGTGTCTCATCACTTACCAAAAAACAGAGGCTGATGCCACTGGCGTTCAAATCAGATTGGTAAATAACAACCAAGCAATGAAACCTTTTCTTGTTTCTTTGTGTCTCCTGGGAGCTTTTCTCCATGCTTTGGCTCAACACACCTCTGAGTTTCATCTTGAAGGAGATTATTTGTTGGGTGGACTTTTTGATATTCATCATGACACTCACCCTGTTTATCATGACAGACCAGAAGCCATCGACTGCTCCAGGTGAGTATTATGATACATTTAAATGGATTTCCTCTGAACGCCTGGTGTAACTGATGACAGATTTAACATTCAAGAGTTTTTGCCTCAGTCTTAAAGTAAATGGAAGTAGTAGCACATATCACCCTCAACCAATTGAAAAAAATCCTCCTTTAGATATTCATGTCTGTACAGACTTCACAAACACTAACACTTATTCTCACTCTCTCTCTTGCTGTAACTCCTCTGCCCACAGTAAACGCTTCATTAATTCAAGTTATCGAAGGTTTCAGTTGATGAGATTCTCTGTAGAGGAAATCAATAACTCCACCAGCCTCTTGCCAAATGTATCTCTCGGCTATGAGATATTTGACCACTGCTCAGAGACACACAATTTCCCAGGTTTTTTCAACCTCATCTCCGTCAACGGCTTGATCCAACCTTGGGTTGAACCAGACAAGAATCTGTCCAAAGTGATAGCACTGGTTGGCACTTTTACGAGCCCCAAGGCCCTGACCGTGGCCCCTCTCTTTATGATGAATCTCATTCCTATGGTAAATTTGCCAATCATTGTGTTTTAGCATATTCTTACCAGTGATTACAACAGTTATACATATTTCTCCTTTAACTTGTCTTGTCAGTGAACATAATCATAGTTTCTCTATTACTCTTTTGACAGATCGGTTATGGATGTTCTACTTCTGTCCTTTCAAGAAAACAGAATTTTCCATCTTTCCTTCGAACAGCACATCCCAATCAACATGTCTTGGCAATGATTGTTAAGATTCTGCAACACTTTAACTGGCGCTGGGTATCTTTCCTTTACATTGATGATGATTATGGCAAAGATGGCCAGGAATTGTTCATAAAGATGATAAAGGACACTGAGATCTGCCTTGCATACACCAAAAGCCTGAGTCAATTTACAGATCACTCTCAAATATTCAAACAGATAGAGGCACAGAGGATCGGTGTCATTATTGTTTTCACTCCTGAATGGACTGCTGAAGCTCTCATTGAGTCAGCAATACAACTAAATGTCACCAACAAAGTGTGGATAGCAGTGGATGGATGGTCCTTAAACAAGAACCTCCTCAACAACAAAGGAATCAAAAATATTGGGACTGTAATTGGGGTTTCTGAGCCAAGAATGACAATTCCTGGTTTCAGTGATTTTATCCATTCTTCCAGAAGCCAGGCTCATTGTGAACACACAGAGCAAAATACGTTTTGTAATCAGGTTTGCAATTGCAGCAGTGTGACTGCAGAAAATGTCACGACTGCAGACCCATCTTTTAATTTCCCTGTTTATTCTGCTGTATACGCCATCGCTCATGCCTTACACAATGTCCTGCAATGTGGAGCTGGCAGATGTAACAACAACATTACAGTGTACCCACGCATGGTAAGTAGAAAAATAATTTGATAATTCATTAATTCATTTTCATTATCAGATTTTTAGGTATTTGCTTCTGACAGGTTTTTCTTACAGACAAGGCTATTTGAAAGAGACCAATCATAACACAAAATACTCGTCTGTTTTGTTCTTTTATGTAACGAATTTAAACAAAACCTGAATCCCATTTCATATTTATACTCTTGTTTGATTGGCACCTTGCCCCTCAGAACTAAGTTAACCAGGGTAGTGGTTTAAAACTTCCCCTATAACCTACAGTCATGGAAAAAAAATTATTAGACCACCCTTGTTTTCTTCAATTTCTTGTTCATTTTAATGCCTGGTACAACTAAAGGTACATTTGTTTGGACAAATATAATGATAACAACAAAAATAACTCATAAGAGTTTAATTTAAGAGCTGATATCCAGCCATTTTCCATGGTTTTCTTGATAATAACCAAAATCACTTAAGTTCTTACATCAATAGCTATGGCATTGTACTGCCAAAAACAGTGCTTTTAGGCATTTCATGTTTTCTTTTCTGTCTGTTAGTCATATGATACACCCAGGAGTTAGTACTTGATTGCATAACCATTGTTTTTGATGACTGAGGCTATGCGTCTTGGCATGCTCTCCACCAGCTTCTGACATTGTGGCCACAGCAGCCCGTTCCTGTTGCAAAAATTCAAAAAAATTTGCTTTGTTTTTGGGCTTGTGGTTCTCCATTTTGAGTTTGATGATGTTCCACAGGTTTTCAATTGGATTTAGATCTGGTGATTGAGCAGGACAAGGCATGGTTCAAATGTTCTGGTTCTCCATCCAGGCTTTAACTGACCTTGCCGTGTGGCAAGGGGCATTGTCTTGTTGGAAAATCCAGTCATTCGAGGCAGGAAAGAGTTTAAGAGCTGATGGAAGAAGACTGTTTTCAAGAGTAGCCCTGTACGTGACCTGGTTCATTTGCCCTTCACACAATTGCATTTGCCCTGTTCCACCCATACTGAAACAACCCCAGATCATCACCAATCCACCCCCATGTTTTACTGTAGGGGCAAGACAGTCTGGTTTGTAGGCTTCTCCAGGTTTCCTCCTAACCAGTAAGTTGGCTGGAGTGGGCATCAACTCAAAATTGGATTCATCACTGAAGAGAACCTTAGCCCAATCATCAACAGTCCAATCCTTCTGATCCCTAGCAAAGTGTAGGCGGGCCTTCCTCTGCCTTTCGTTGATGAAGGGCTTCTTCCGTGCCCTGTGCTTCATGAAGTTGGTTTTTGAACTGTCCTTGCTGAACAGTCACATTTCTCGACAGTGCCCACTCATTTTTAAGGTCCCTGGAGGTCTGACGACGATTCTTGACACAGGAACGGATGAGTGCACGGTCCTCTCGTGGGGTAGAAAGATGTTTCCTGCCTCGACCAGCTAGCAATTTGGTAGTACCATGTTCGGCTTGCTTTTTCTTGGTGTAATGAACGGCTGTCTTGGAGATCTTCAGTTTTTTGGCTACCTGTCTCTCACTCATGCCAATTTCCAGCAGTGCCAAAATGGCTGCCTTTATGGCTTCACATAATTCTTTTGTTTTAGGCGTTATGTGAGAGCTGACAACTTCTGAGTTGTGCTACGGCTTAAAAGTGAGCAGGAAACCACTCTAGGCCTTTGCATGTAAATTGAAGGCATGAAATGGCCTCTTATATACCCTGGGAATACAATTAAGCTGAAGCATGTCAAATAGAACATAAAGTATTATGGAATCAGCTGCATTTTTTGTCGTGTTCATTGTATTCTTCAGGTAATATACCTTTAGTGGTACCAGGCATTAAAATGAATAAGAAATTGAAGAAAACAAGGGTGGTCTAATAATTTTTTTCCATGACTGTAAGTGAAATCTGCCATCTTTCTGTTGCTGCCATTAACGTTACATAGGTTAAACACAGCACTGAAGGACCGTCTCACGAACCACTCTCCCCCAAGTTAGTTCAATGACTACCATAGCATGAGCTAACACAGAAGCAGCGACTGACGTCCAACACCGAGGACTTTAACAGTCCCAACAAACTCACACCAACACTGAGACAGCTAGACTCTGATATTAAACCTGTTAATACTGTCATCTACCAACAGTCTTAACAGGTTTACCCGGTTACCGTTGGCTATGTTAGCAGTGTGGTGCCAACAGTGAACTCTGTCACTGTGTATGTGTGTGCAGGGGGGTAAGGAGGTGCTGAGTGAAGCAAAACACTGCACGCAGTTCTACATTAAAATGAGATTTTACCCATTTTTAATGGTAAAAACAAAATATAAAAGTCATGTTCACATATAGTAGGGGCAGCTGCAAGGACTCTATACACTGAGTAAACACTGATGTCCAAGCGAGTACTCAAGTGCTCATGCCCATCCCTATTCACAACTGAACTTTGCGTTATCAATCAACCCAACAACTTACAACAAGTCACTGCTACAGTGAAATACGTCACACTGCAGTACCCCACTCCACAGAAACCATTTTTAAAACCTATTTAATCAACACCCTCAATGCTCATTCTGAACGCATGAAAGTAATCTTAATGTGCTCTATCCCCATCAGGTTCTGGCAGAGCTGAAGAAGTCAAACTTCACACTTCTAAACCACACTATTCAGTTTGATGAGGATGGTGACCCCAACTACGGATCCTATTCTATAGTCTTCTGGAACCAAAGTGGTGACGCAGAGGAGATCGGCTTTTATCATTTTTACCAACCGTTCCATTTCTTCATCAACGACAGCAAAATCCAGTGGCACACGAACGGAGAAGTAAGTTGTCTTTTTACTAAGAAGAATTTATATATTTTTTTAAAATACTCTTTTGGTTTTCCCACTGCTGCAGATGTGTGTGTGTGTGTGTGTGTGTGTGTGTGTGTGTGTGTGTGTGTGTGTGTGTGTGTGAGTGTGAGTGTGTGTGTGTGTGTGAATGAGTGCACATGTGTACAAAGATATGTTTATTTGGTAATAGCTGTGAGCAAAACACAATATCAGAAACATTATTCAAAGGTGGCTGTTCATGGTCTCATTTGCAGGGACGTTTAAATATAAAACTCCCTCCACCCCTTACAGCATTCTGTTGCACTTGCATTTACTTTCCTGCTAAATAATTCTCTCTTGTACAGGTGCCTACTTCAGTGTGTTCCCCAGAATGTCCCACTGGATATGCAAGAAAGTATAATGGACTCCACAGATGCTGCTTCAACTGTGAGATCTGTCCAAATGGAACTTACGTCAACAGCACAGGTAATGTTAGAGCCACAGTGTTTGACGATAAGTTAAACATCATAAAAAAATAATTTCCAGGCACAGACAAATGCATGTACACTGGATGTTGATAATGGATCCCTTTAATTGGGTGAGTGACATCATGTGCTGTTTATGGGAGCTCAGTTCTGGCTGTTCAGCTTTTTTATGGATAAATAGTACAACAATCCTTTTATGTTGATTGGACAGTTATAAATGCTTGCACATTCACTCAGAAATGCCAATTTAACTAATTACCTCTAATGTATATCACTGTAAACTGTCAAGCAAGTTTGACTTGAAGTAAAAACATACCACATATAAAAGATTAAACATCTAACACTACTTTCTAAACTGTTTGATCTCTCTTTACTCACGGCCTTCAAAAGTGAACCTTAACTTTATTGACAATCTGTCTGTCTCTCATGTAAAACAGAGGATCCCTACAAGTGCATCAACTGTAAGGAGACAGAATGGTCTGCAGAAGGAAGTACATCATGCAATCTGAGGGTGGTGGAGTACATCCCATTCACAGACACTGGGGCCATACTGATCATGATCGGGGCCTGCGCATTGGTGGGCCTCACACTAGCCATGTCTGCTCTCTTTACCATCAACTACAACACACCTGTTGTCAGATCTGCTGGGGGACCAATGTGCTTCCTGATTTTAGGCTGCCTCAGTCTGTGTAGTCTCAGTGTGTTCTTTCACTTTGGTAAGCCAACAACATCCTTCTGTATCTTAAGGTTCTCACCATTTCTCTTGTTCTACACTGTTTGTCTAGCATGTTTTGTTGTGCGCTCATTTCAGATTGTTTGCATTTTCAAAATAGCTGCGAGATTCCGTGAGGTCAGCAGTTTGTGGATGAAATATCACGTACAATGGCTGGTCATCACTGTGGCATTTGTTACACAGGCAGTCTTACTCATTATTGGCTATACTTCTGCTCCACCCAAACCCTATAATGACACATTGTGGTACCATGACAAAATCATTCTTGGTTGTGACATTAATCTCAAAGCATCCTCTGGTTCTTTGGCTTTACTTTTATCTTTGTGCTGCCTTTGCTTTATTTTCTCCTACATGGGAAAAGACCTCCCGAAAAACTACAATGAGGCCAAAGCAATAACCTTCTGCCTGCTCCTGCTGATCCTCACCTGGATCATCTTTGCCACTGTGTACATTCTTTACCGCGGCAAGTACATCCCAACACTAAAAGCTCTGGCGGTACTCTCCAGTCTCTACTCCTTTCTGTTGTTTTATTTCCTCCCAAAATGTTACATCATCATTTTTCAATCAAACAAAAACACGCAGGAATACTTCCAAGGTCTCATTCAGAGTTACACCATGACAATCGCCAAGTAACAGCTTCAAGTAAATAGGTGTTACTGTATATAAAAAACTGTGTGTGTGTGTGTGTTTGTGTTTCAGGCCATGGTGATTTTTCTGTGCTAATATAACTGGGGCTCGGGGCTGTTAGAGAAGCTAGAGTCAGGAAAGTGATGACCTTCTTCCTTTTCAGGTTCTACAGCCTTGACTCGACTCCTTATCTCTAATGACAGAGATCTCCTGTTTTGGAGCGATGTGTTCTTTCTGTCTGATGACTTTCAATTCCAATGAACTAATAATAATAAGGCTTTTTAGAGTAGATGGTCAAAATAAGTACACTGTAATTTAAATCTTTGTCTCTGTTTTGTAGTAACATAATCATATTACAGATATTTTTGATTGGTTATTTGGTTGTTTCACTGAGGGGTGTATTAATAAGATTCTTGAAATTAGCTGTAAAAATATACAGCGATTAACATTTCAACAAGAGGAACTAATCAAGACTAAGAGTCTACAGCCATGCTAGTAGCTTTATGAGACTGTAGCCTACGTACAGGTACAGCAGTATCTTGAGCTAAACGCTAACATTAGCGTGCTTACATGCCCACAATGACTGATGCTGACGCTCAGCAGGTGTAAAATTTACTATGGCCAACATGTTATTTTAGCCTGTGAGCATGTTAACATTTGCTGAGTAGCACCAAACACAAAGTTTAGCTGCGGCTGACGGGGATGTCATCACAGCAATTTAGTCATAAAACAAAGTGTTTAATAAACTGAAATTATGACTCTATGATGGCACCAGATGGAAAGTGATGAGGGATCACTAAGGTAATTTCTTTTTTTTTCTTTCCAAGGTTGACATAATGTGAAGGTCTTTAGGATACATCCTCTGGGAGCCGTGACTGTTCCTAGCGTTGCTATTCAAGACTGACACTTCTTAATCCAATAATTAAAAATGTACAGTGCTTCCTAAAATAACTTTGTACACATCATGTACACACTGAGTTTCAGTCCCTTCTGAAATGTAAATTTAAAATTTACCATCATGGCCTTAAAAGCGTATGTGGGTTAATATGTGAAACTGCGTACTGATATAGTGCTACTGCTGTACATTTATCTCTGGGATACTGTATATTTTTTCCTCCCAGAGAAAACAGTCTTCTCCAGCGGGCAAGCTGTGACCCTCCTCTCAGCTCATTAAACTGCCCTCTGCTTTTACTGCAAAGGGTTAAAGAGGATTTGACTGGTTATAAGGCTGATATTGGAGGCCGTTAAATTCCATTATGTGTCCTTTTTTTGAATAAATGTTTAAAACATTTCATAAAACACTTTCTCGGGCCTGCCTTAATCTGATTCACATTTTAGTTTTATTTAAGAATATCTACATACCTACAGGCCTCAGCTGTAGCGTTTGTTTAGTGCTAATTAGCATATGTTACTATAGCATGCTAACACCCTGAAGCAAGCATGCTAACTTTAGCATATAGCTCAAAGCAGCACTGAACAGACGAACAGCTTCACAGAGTAATCTTAGTCTTGTTTGATGATATTGTCAGTTGCAGGTTTCATTGAAGAGGGGCTGAATATTAACCGTTATGTTGTCCGTCCAAATGATTAAAACAACAGTATAGCCAATTTTAACATGGTAATTCATGATAAAGTTTACAGACTCTTTGTGCTAAGCCTGTTTGGCCTTGCTAGACAATACTGCTACAGTTATATTCAATCAACACTATGCTTTAAACATGTTACTAACCAGCCTCAGGACATTGAGTGTTTACTGGAATTAAGTTGATTCTGTTAAACCCTGCACTATTTACATATATACATGTACAGCAGTTATGTAACAGTGAGAGATATTCAATAAAACATGAAATAAAAAGGTGTGTGATTTCCTTTCTGTTCAAGTCTTATGAAGTTGCTGTAACACTAATGTCACCACATGAGGGCGCCGCTTCACTGTGACTCTTTTGATTTCTTCATGAGCCCTACTGTTTTAGTACAGATGAGTTTTAATCAAGTTGTTTCCCAACATCAGAGGAAATCTGATAATTAAATAGGACTACTTATAACTACTGTGAACAACAAATGTGAAGTGAATATTGACACATCTGGCTCAGGACAACACACCAGAGTAAAATTTGGGTTTTACTTTTCTGTAAACAATTATAAATTTTGCTATTATACTCATCTGTTGTGCTCAGCAGCTGTATCAGCACTGAAAAACATGTGATCAGTGTAATGTCACCGTAAGAGGGAAGACAGCCATGAGTTTGTATAACTGTATTGATCGGTAAGGCAGAGAGAGACAAGGAATATAAATAAAGGTGAGGGCACATCTTCATTATAATATACAGTGATGAGATGCAACCAACCTCTGCACTGCAAGATGACATATCAATGACACATTAATTTGCTTGCTACCACTGACAGTTTGAGCATGGAGTTGAATGAAATGTGTAATTTAAGATTAAGATAGATGGAAAAAGACAAAGAAAAGAGCTCTATATGTGGAAAGTCAAACTTTATCTTGACATAAAAGGAAATTAAATTTCACAGCACTGGCCACTCTGTTGATTAACAAGTGATCTCATGGAAGGAAAGTTCAAACACTTCACAGCAATGACTGCTATTCACCAAACCTTACTGTTAAGTGTACCACCTCATGTGGAATCTATACAACTTTTTATTTATGACATCACCCTATAACCTATCCATTTATTTTTATTCATCCCGACATATAACATGTACATATACAACATATATATATATACACACACACACACACACACACACACACACACACACACACACACACACACACATATATATATATATATATATATCATGGCCTGGCTCATGGCCTGATAATCTATCATCCACAGTGTGGCTGCAAATTATATTCTTTCAAATGACCTGCGTGGTCTAAGTTGAAGTCACACAGAGCTCAGGTAGCATTTCAGTGTATAACAAAGATATTGGATTTAATTTAAGTGCATGTATTTGCTCATTTGAATCTACTTCATCCCTGTCATCTACAGATCAACTCTATAGCATTACTGTCTCCTAATGAGACATTCAATTTAAAAATGTTGACTCTTATGAGCCTGGCTCGACAAACTTTCACCAGGAAAGTTAACATGTTTAAGCAGTTTTAGCCATTACAAAAAAATGCTTCTAACTCAGCATTGAGTTCACATTTTTCTGTGTTCTACCATTTACAGTTTGTGTTAAACCTTGACTGACTGACTGAAATGTGTTTTGGAAAGTCTTTGCCATCTTGCGTTCTCGTCGGTAGACAGGAGAGTTGTTTTGCATCAGTCATGAAGCTGGCATTTGCATAGTGTATTAAAAGATAATCTTTGGTTCCCCTTTTCATGTGGTGTGGTGTTGTTCTCAAAACCGTGAGATAGGAGTAATTAATAGTTTATTTATCAGCTGTTTTAAGACTCACTGCATTACCTGAACTTGAGAAAATAAGATGCATCAGAGCACCTTAAGGTATTAAGTTTAACCAACACCCTTTTGTTTGCCAAATTTGTTTTCCATGTTTTCTCCTGCATTTTCCAACATGGATTAATTTAATGGTATGAACATATAAATCCCCTCCTCACATTACTCTCCCTACAGCGAGACAAACATGACGCAGTCAGTAAATGACTGTGGGTGCGAGCTGGGGATGTTGTTAATGTACGCTTCATGAGGTGAAAATATGATCGGGAATAGAGTTCTATTCAACCATAGCTATGTACAGTACAGTGCATTGTTGCAGATTTATTCTGGTTTTTGGAAGTGTATGGTGACTTGTAGGATCTACTGAGGTATGTGTGTGTGTCAGAGCTAAATTTAAGCTTACTATAGAAGCAGTTCAGGATTTTTAGTACATTAATTTTCATTAAAAAAGAGAGAAGCCATGCTTTTAACTTCTCAACTTTTAGCCAGCAGTGTCTATTATGCATATTGCTTATACTGGCTCTTGGTGTACAACTGTGGCCCCAAAAGCCACAGAGCAATAATCTAAGTGTGAAAGCATTAAGGTCTGCACAACCTGTGTCAAAAACAGAGAGAATCTCTTCACCATAGATATGTTTCTCCCCATCTTTACCGCCAGCAAGTCAAAGTGTCTTTAACATGACAGTTTACCATCTAAAAATATATTCCTCTACTTACTCAACATCAACATTGTTCAATACCAAATTCAGCTGAGGTCTGGAGCTCACAGATACAGTTGGTAACTTTTATGAAGATAACATTGTCGTATTTGCTTAAAATGTCACTGTAGTCTCAAAGAAGTATATCAAACAAACTGTGAAAAAAATTATGTCCCTCCTCCACTGTCCCTTGTCCTGTCTCTAATGGACTTTTGCTAAAATCAGACCAGGGCGTGGTCAGCAAAAACCAAGCAGAGTGGAGGAGTCTCTAACACAGCCGCCAGTCATATCATTCGCTTTGTGAACTGCAGTCAGACTGTCAACCTAGGCAACACTGATAAAATATGATAAAGATTCTGTAACTGCATTGCCCATGTCTCACCTCAAATGTTTTCAGACACATATGTTGGTGCACTGTTCAGCTGTAAAATGAGAAAGTTCGTCCGGCTGGTGGCTGATACTTGGCACTTCTGTTAAACTGTATCCAACATGGCAATCGGTCACAAATGTTCTCATTTTACAGCTAAACAGTACACTAAAATATCCATATGAGAACATTTAAGTTGAGAAATAGACAATGCAGTAAATCCTGATTCATATTTAATCAGTGCTGAATCAGTTTTCTTGTTTAAGATAATCTGGGACCTGGCCAGACAAAAGAGAATAATTTATCATTTTTAGTTTATCCAAAAAGTGTTCTTTGGATTACACAGAAAATACACTGCTTTAGACAAATGCAAAATTCCAGAAGCAAATATTTTCATCATGCACCATGAACATGAGCTGCATGAAATGTCAGGAACAGCAGATTCTATAATGCAATACAAACACTGACATACAGATGACTCTACAGTCCTATTCCGGGCCTGTGTCCAAGAAGCATTAGCCCACTGCTTGTCCCTAATATTCAAGAGCCATCTTGAGGCCTTCTCTGCAGCTTCTGAGGCTCTGCTGATGGCTTTCCTTTTGCATGCTCCAGTGAGGCCCAGGAGGCTGTAGGCCTTGCATGATGATCTTCCTGCAAAGCCCCCGCACTCCACTTCAATGGACATGCGCCATGCATGCCACCCCTGCAGCAATCCTCCAACAGCTCTGCATGCTTCTCCTTCTTCCTTCTGCTAGCCTCTTCCATCCTCTCTTCCCACGGCACTGTAAGCTCAAGCATGACCACCTGTTTAAATGTTTCAGAAAACAGCACGATGGCTGGTCTGAGGCATCTCTCTCTGATGGTTTCAGGGAACCTGAACTGTTTCCCCAGGTCCACCCTCATGTGCCAGTCACGCGCTGTTCCACGGAGGCCTGCTTGGGCTTCCACAACTCTCCTTACCTTTTAGATTGCTGTAGTAGGTTGTTGGAATGCCACAGAACCCACCAGAGCTCGGTGACAAAGCCTTGACTCCACCTGCACCACTGACTTCTGTGCCCTTCACTTCCTCCTGGTCCTCATCTCGATGCCAGCTTGGGAAATTTTCAAATCCCTCGATTGCTTTTATTGGAGCACCTCCCTTGTTCAGCTGACCTTGAACTCTTCACAAAGGATGCTGATGGGGAGCGCCAGCTTGTTTGTGTTGCTGTAGAGGGCGATACTACTCAGGCTTTTGGGCAATCCCAACCACCTTTGTGGGTGGCTGCTAACCTTCCTTTCAAACCCTTCCATTGTGGAGAGTGGAAATTCATATACTAGCAGTGGCCACAATATCCTTGGAAGGATGCCACGCTGGTCAATCTTGGCTTTGAATTTTCCTGGTAGGCCTAATGTGTCAGTAGCTGCCAGCCATCCTTCCAGTTCTTGGTTTGCCGTTCTGATGGAAATCACGTCTGTTAGGGTGCAGTCATAGACTTTCCCATGGTTTCTCTGTGACTGATGGAATTTGGGTTCCTCCAAGGGAGAAGTGAAACTGGTCTGTCACTTTCCCTCTTCTCAGAACCAAGGACCTTGATTTTTCTGGCTTGAAGCACATCCAAGCCCACACAATTAGCTTCTCCAAGCCTTGAAGGATCCATCTGCTTCCTGGGACTGACGAAGTTGTTACTGTCAGATCATCCATAAAGGCTCTAATGGGGGTTGCTAGACTCCGGTCCTGGTTTTGGGGCCTCCCACTTACCCTTCCTCTCCTTCTAATTTTGAATTCGTGTCCCCACTGAATGTTAAACATGAATATATTTCTTATTTCCACATTCTAAGTTTAAAACTTCAGTTGGTTGTTTGGCTAAAGCAAAGAACGTGTCATTTCTAGTATTACCACACTTCAGGATGGGACTTCATTTACGATGGAGGAAATTAATTTGTCTGCTCATGATGACTTGTTTGTGTACATCACAGGGACACTGCAGCAGATGTTGAGATTGTTTTTGCATACTGATTTGTATATTCTCCTGCAAACATTTATCATTATCTATATCTGACACCTTATGCAGTGTAGTCATCACCAGTGTCTCATAACTTACTAAGAACAGAGGCTGACGCCATTAGTGTTCACATCACATTGACAAATAACGACAAGCAATGAAACTTTTTCTTGTTTCTTTGTGTCTCCTGGGAGCTTTTCTCCATGCTTTGGCTCAACACACCTCTGAGTTTCATCTTGAAGGAGATTATTTGTTGGGTGGACTTTTTGATATTCATCATGACAGCGCCCCTGTTTATCATGACAGACCAGAAGCCATCGACTGCTCCAGGTGAGTATTATGATACATTTAAGTGGATTTCCTCTGAACGCCTGGTGTAACTTTGATCCTCCTCTAGATATTCATGTCCGTACAAACTTTACAAATACTGACACCTATTCTCACTCTCTCTCTTGCTGTCCCTCCTCTGCCCACAGTAAACCCTTCATTCATTCAAGCTATCGAAGGTTTCAGTTGATGAGATTCTCTGTAGAGGAGATCAATAACTCCACCAGCCTCCTGCCAAATGTATCTCTCGGCTATGAGATATTTGACCACTGCTCAGATACACACAATTTCCCAGGTTTTTTCAACCTCATCTCCATCAACGGCTTGATCCAACCTTCGGCTAAACCACACACGAATCTGTCCAAAGTGATAGCACTGGTTGGCACTTATACGAGCCCCAAGGCCGTGACCGTGGCCCCTCTCTTCATGATGAATCTCATTCCTATGGTAAATTTGCCAATCATTGTGTTTTAGCATATTCTTACCAGTTAGATCGAGTGATTACAACAGTTATACATATTTCTAAAATAGCTTTTCACTTTTGAAAATTTCTTGTCACTGAACATAATCATAGTTTTTCCGTAACTCTTTTGACAGGTCTGTTATGGAGCTGCTACTTCTGTCCTTTCAAGAAAACAGAATTTTCCGTCTTTCCTTCGAACAGCACATCCCAATCAACATGTCATGGCAATGGTTGTTAAGATTCTGCAGCACTTTAACTGGCGCTGGGTATCTTTCCTTTACATTGATGATGATTATGGCAAAGATGGCCAGGAATTGTTCATAAAGATGATAAAGGACACTAAGATCTGCCTTGCATACACCAAAAGCCTCAGTCAATTTACAGATTACTCTCAAATATTCAAACAGATAGAGGCACAGGGGATAGGTGTCATTATTGTTGTTACTAATGAATGGACTGCTGAGGCTCTCATTGAGTCAGCAATACAACTAAACATCACCAACAAAGTGTGGATAGCACTGGATGGGTGGTCCTTGAACAACAAGCTCCCAAGAAGAAAGGGATCAAAAATATTGGGACTGTAATTGGGGTTTCTGAGCCAAGAATGACAATTCCTGGTTTCAGTGATTTTATCCATTCTTCCAGAAGCCAGGCTCATTGTGAACACACAGAGGAAAATATGTTTTGTAATCAGGTTTGCAATTGCAGCAGCCTGAGTGCAGAAGATGTCATCGCTGCAGACACGTCTTTTAATTTCCCTGTGTATTCTGCTGTATACGCCATCGCTCATGCCTTACACAATGTCCTGCAATGTGGAGCTGGCAGATGTAACAACAACATTACAGTGTACCCACACATGGTAAGTAGAAAAATAATCTGATAATTCATTTACTTTATTCCCACTATCAGATTTTTAGGTATTTGCTTCTGACACGTTTTTCTTACAGACAAGCCTATTTGAAAGAGACCAATCATAACGCAAAATACTCGTCTATTTTGTTCTTTTATGTAACACATGTAAACAAAAGCTAAATCCCATTTCATATTTATACCCTCATGTGATTGGCCCTTTACCCCTCAGAACTAAGTTAACCAGGGTAGTGGTTTAAAACTTCCCCTTTAACCCTGATTCATCATCAGTAAGCTGGCGTTTACATACACAAACATGATAAGTGATGTCGGACATTAAGAATATACTGTCTTCTGCAGTGGTGACTTCTCCTGCGTGGGCTGTAGTCATCCTTTTGTCATTGTCAGGACACTCGCGATTCGTTCACAACTAAGTATGGACACTTTAAGTAACTTTCATATTTGACTACTCATAATAAAAATATCATAGAGCAGTGGCTCACAACTGGTGGGTCCCGGTCCAAAAGTAGGTTTCAGGTCTATTCTGAGTTACTAACAACAGCTAATTGACAGAGACAGCAAACTAGATCGACGACATGGACACACAGCAAGTATGACTAAATGACTAAATGTAATAAACTGTGTGGTCCTTGAACATAATGACTTAGGAGAAATCTGGACCCCATGTCTGGACCACTTGGGAACTACTGTTATCGAGTACTCGAGTACTCCAAAAAAAAAAAAAAAAAAAAAAAAAAAAATCCCAACATAAAAATAGGAATGTAAACTGGCCAACCCAACCCAACAAGTTACAACAAGTCACTGCTACATTGAAATACGTCACACTGCAGTACCCCACTCCACAGAAACAAGTTTTAAAACCTATTTAATCAACACCCTCAATGTTCATTCTGAACACATGAAAGTAATCTTAATGTGCTCTATCCACATCAGGTTCTGGCAGAGCTGAAGAAGTCAAACTTCACACTTCTAAACCACACTATTCAGTTTGATGAGGATGGTGACCCCAACTACGGATCCTATTCTATAGTCTTCTGGAACCAAAGTGGTGAACGCAGAGGAGATCGGCTTTTATAATTTTCACCCACCGTTCCATTTCTTCGTCAACGACAGCAAAATCCAGTGGCACACGAACGGAGAAGTAAGTTGTCTTTTTACTAACAAGAATTTATATCTCCATGTTGATAAAAAATACTCTGTTTGGTTTTCCCACTTCTGCAGGGATGTGTGTGTGTGTGTGTGTGTGTGTGTGTGTGTGTGTGTGTGTGTGTGTGTGTGTGTGTGTGTGTGTGTGTGTGAATGGGTGCACATGTGTACAAAGATATGTTTATTTGGTAATAGCTGTGAGCAAAACACAATATCAGAGACATTATCCGAAGGTGGCTGTTCATGGTCTCATTTGCAGGGATGTTTAAATATAAAACTCCCTCCACCCCTTACAGCATTCTGTTGCACTTGCATTTACTTTTCTGCTAAATAATTCTCTCTTGTACAGGTGCCTACTTCAGTGTGTTCCCCAGAATGTCCTCCTGGATATGCAAGAAAGTATAATGGACTCCACAGATGCTGCTTCGACTGTGAAATCTGTCTGATTGGAACTTATGTCAACAGCACAGGTAATGTTAGAGCCACAGTGTTTGACTATAAGTTAAACATCATAAAAAAAGTAATTTCCAGGCACAGACAAATGCATGTACACTGGATGTTGACAATGGATCCCTTTAATTGGGTGAGTGACATCATGTGCTGTTTGGTCAGGCAGAGAGCTGCGTTAAACATGGGAGCACATTGTTTTTCTACCACGTCTGTCAATGTAATTTAAACCTGTTTCAGTTAACATTTAAAACTAGATTACATCTCCTGTTATTCACATCAGACTGAAGTTACTGTGCCTTCAGCTCATTTGTGGCTTATTTGATCTCCAGAAGAAATGACACTACAGGTGAATTATTATACATCAGAGGAAGAAAAGGAATAAAGATAGTTTTGTCATTCTGGCTATGATGGGAGCTCAGTTCTGGCTGTTCAGCTTTTTTATGGATAAATAGTACAACAATACTTTTATGTTGATTGGACAGTTATAAATGCTTGCACATTCACTCAGACATGCCCACACCAATTTAACTAATTACCTCTAATGTATATCACTGTAAACTGTCAAGCAAGTTTGACTTGAAGTAAAAACATACCACATATAAAAGATTAAACATCTAACACTACTTTCTAAACTGTTTGATCTCTCTTTACTTACGGCCTTCAAAAGTGAACCTTAACTTTACTGACAATCTGTCTGTCTCTCATGTAAAACAGAGGATCCCTACAAGTGCATCAAATGTAAGGAGACTGAATGGTCTGCAGAAGGAAGTACATCATGCAACCTGCGGGTGGTGGAGTACATCCCATTCACAGACACTGGGGCCATACTGATCATGATCGGGGCCTGGGCATTGGTGGGCCTCACACTAGCCATGTCTGCTCTCTTTGCGATCAACTACAACACACCTGTTGTCAGATCTGCTGGGGGACCAATGTGCTTCCTGATTTTAGGCTGCCTCAGTCTGTGTAGTTTCAGTGTGTTCTTTTACTTTGGTAAGCCAACAGCCTCCTCCTGTATCTTAAGGTTCTTACCATTTCTCTTGTTCTACACTGTTTGTCTAGCATGTTTTGTTGTGCGCTCATTTCAGATTGTTTGCATTTTCAAAATAGCTGCGAGATTCCGTGAGGTCAGCAGTTGGTGGAGGAAATATCATGTACAATGGCTGGTCATCACTGTAGCATTTGTTACACAGGCAGTCTTACTCATTATTGGCTATACTTATGCTCCACCCAAACCCTACAATAACACATTGTGGTACCACGACAAAACCATACTTGGTTGTGACATTAATCTCAAAGCATCCTCTGGTCCTATGGTTTTATTTTTATCTTTGTGCTGCCTTTGCTTTATTTTCTCCTACATGGGAAAAGACCTCCCAAAAAACTACAATGAGGCCAAAGCAATAACCTTCTGCCTGCTCCTGCTGATCCTCACCTGGATCATCTTTGCCACTGTGTACATTCTTTACCACGGCAAGTACATCCCAACACTAAAAGCTCTGGCGGTACTCTCCAGTCTCTACTCCTTTCTGTTGTTTTATTTCCTCCCAAAATGTTACATCATCATTTTTCAATCAAACAAAAACACGCAGGAATACTTCCAAGGTCTCATTCAGAGTTATACCATGACAATCGCCAAGTAACAGCTTCAAGTAAATAGGTGTTACTGTATATAAAAAACTGTGTGTGTTTGTGTGTGTGTGTATGTTTCAGGCCATGGTGATTTTTCTGTGCTAATATCCCTATTTGCCCTGTATAATCAAAATCTGTCACATCAGTTTGTAAGTGGCTGTATTTACAATAGTGACATTGTCATGGACATGTATACCTCATGTGACTAAGGTATCCTTTTTAATCAAATAATTAAAAATGTACCTCCACCACCAGTCCCTCCTGAAATGTAAATTTAAAATTTACCATCATGGCCTTGAAAGCATATGTGGGTTAATATGTGAAACTGCGTACTAATATAGTGCTACTGCTGTACATTTATCTCTGGGATACTGTATATTTTTTCCTCCCAGATACAAAAGTTTTCCCCAGAAGGCAAAGTTTGACCCTCCTCTCAGCTCATTAAACTGCCCTCTGCTTTTACTGTAAAGGGTTAAAGAGGATTTGACTGGTTATAAGGAAAATATTGGAGGACTTTAAAACATTTCATAAAACACTTTTTCGGGCCTGCCCTAATCTGATTCACATTTTAGTTTTATTTAAGAATATCTACATACCTACAGGCCTCAGCTGTAACGTTTGTTTAGTGCTAATTAGCATATGTTACTATAGCATGCTAACACCCTGAAGCAAGCATGCTAACTTTAGCATATAGCTCAAAGCAGCACTGAATAGAAGAACAGCTTCACAGAGTAATCTTAGTCTTGTTTGATGATATTGTCAGTTGCAGGTCTCATTACAGAGGGTCTGAATATTAACTGTTATGTTGTCCGTCCAAATTATTAACACGTCTGTATAGTCAATTTTAACATGGTAATTCACTATAAAGTTTACAGACCTTTTTGGCCTTGCTAGACAATACTGCTACAGTTATATTCAATCAACACTATGCTTTAAACATGTTACTAACCAGCCTCTGGACATTGAGTGTTTACTGGCATTAAGTTGATTCTGTTAAACCCTGCACTATTTACATATAAACATGTACAGTACTTATGTAACAGTAAGAGATATTCAATAAAACATGAAATAAAAAGGTGTGTGATTTCCTTTCTGTTCAAGTCTCATGAAGTTGCTGTAACACTAATGTCACCACATGAGGGCGCCGCTTCATTGTGACTCTTTTGATTTCTTCGTGAGCCCTACTGTTTTAGTACAGATGAGTTTTAATCAAGTTGTTTCCCAACATCAGAGGAAATCTGATAATTAAATAGGACTACTTACAACTACTGTGAACAACAAATGTGAAGTGAATATTGACACATCTGGCTCAGGACAACACACCAGAGTAGAATTTTGGTTTTACTTTTCTGTAAACAATTATAAATTTTGCTATTATACTCATCTGTTGTGCTCAGCAGCTGTATCAGCACTGAAAAAAGTGTGATCAGTGTAATGTGACCGTAAGAGGGAAGACAGCCATGAGTTTGTATAACTGTATTGATCGGTAAGGCAGAGAGAGACAAGGAATATAAATAAAGGTTAGGGCACATCTTCATTATAATATACAGTGATGAGATGCAACCAACCTCTGCACTGCAAGATGACATATCAATGACACATTAATTTGCTTGCTACCACTGACAGTTTGAGCATGGAGTTGAATGAAATGTGTAATTTAAGATTAAGATATATGGAAAAAGACAAAGAAAAGAGCTCTATATGTGGAAAGTCAAACTTTATCGTGACATTAAAGGAAAGTGAATTTCACAGCACTGGCCACGCTGTTGATTAACCAGTGATCTCATGGAAGGAAAGTTCAAACATTTCACAGCAATGACTGCTATTCATCAAACCTTACTGTTAAGTGTACCACCTCATGTGGAATCTATACAACTTTTTATTTATGACATCACCCTATAACCTATCCATTTATTTTTATTCATCCTATATATATGTGGAGATGAGGACCTCCCTTCCTACCAAGCAGAGGGGAGGGTTCTGCCCTTTCATCAGGATGTTGGCTCATGGCCTGATAACCTATCATCCACAGTGTGGCTGCAAATTATATTCTTTCAGATGAGCTGCATGGTCTAAGTTGAAGTCACGCAGAGCTCAGGTAGCATTTCAGTGTATAACAAAGATACTGGATTTAATTTAAGTGCATGTATTTGCTCATTTGAATCTACTTCATCCCTGTCATCTACAGATCAACTCTATAGCATTACTGTCTCCTAATGAGACATTCAATTTAAAAATGTTGACTCTTATGAGCCTGGCTCGACAAACTTTCACCAGGTAAGTTAACATGTTTAAGCAGTTTTAGCCATTACAAAAAATGCTTCTAACTCAGCATTGAATTCACATTTTTCTGTGTTCTACCATTTACAGTTTGTGTTAAACCTTGACTGACTGACTGAAATGTGTTTTGGAAAGTCTTTGCCATCTTGTGTTCTCATTGGTAGAGAGGAGAGTTGTTTTGCATGAGTCATGCAGCTGGCATTTGCATAGTGTATGAAAAGATAATCTTTGGTTCCCCTTTTCATGTGGTGTGGTGTTGTTCTCAAAACTGTGAGATAGGAGTAATTAATAGTTTATTTATCAGCTGTTTTAAGACTCACTGCATTACCTGAACTTGAGAAAATAAGACGCATCAGAGCACCTTAAGATATTAAGTTTAACCAACACCCTTTTGTTGATATTGAGAAGGCCGGTTTGTCAAATTTGTTTTCCATGTTTTCTCCTGCATTTTCCAACATGGATTAATTTAATGGTATGAACATATAAATCCCCTCCTCACATTACTCTCCCTACAGCGAGACAAACATGACGCAGTCAGTAAATGACTGTGGGTGCGAGCTGGGGATGTTGTTAATGTACGCTTCATGAGGTGAAAATATGATCGGGAATAGAGTTCTATTCAACCATAGCTATGTACAGTACAGTGCATTGTTGCAGATTTATTCTGGTTTTTGGAAGTGTATGGTGACTTGTAGTATCTACTGAGGTATGTGTGTGTGTCAGAGCTAAATTTAAGCTTACTATAGAAGCAGTTCAGGATTTTTAGTACATTAATTTTCATTAAAAAAGAGAGAAGCCATGCTTTTAACTTCTCAACTTTTAGCCAGCAGTGTCTATTATGCATATTGCTTATACTGGCTCTTGGTGTACAACTGTGGCCCCGAAAGCCACAGAGCAATAATCTAGGTGTGAAGGCATTAAGGTCTGCACAACCTGTGTCAAAAACAGAGAGAATCTCTTCACCATAGATATGTTTCTCCCCATCTTTACCACCAGCAAGTCAAAGTGTCTTTAACATGACAGTTTACCATCTAAAAATATATTCCTCTACTTACTCAACATCAACATTGTTCAATACCAAATTCAGCTGAGGTCTGGAGCTCACAGATACAGTTGGTAACTTTTATGAAGATAACATTGTCATATTTGCTTAAAATGTCACTGTAGTCTCAAAGAAGTATATCAAACAAACTGTGAAAAAAATTATGTCCCTCCTCCACTGTCCCTTGTCCTGTCTCTAATGGACTTTTGCTAAAATCAGACCAGGGCGGTCAGCAAAAACCAAGCAGAGTGGAGGAGTCTCTAACACAGCCACCAACCATGTCATTCGCTTTGTGAACTGCAGTCAGACTGTCAACCTAGGCAACACTGATAAAATATGATAAAGATTCTGTAACTGCATTGCCCATGTCTCACCTCAAATGTTTTCCGACACATATGTTGGTGCACTGTTCAGCTGTAAAATGAGAAAGTTCGTCCGGCTGGTGGCTGATACTTGGCACTTCTGTTAAACTGTATCCAACATGGCAATCGGTCACAAATGTTCTCATTTTACAGCTAAACAGTACACTAAAATATCCATATGAGAACATTTAAGTTGAGAAATAGACAATGCAGTAAATCCTGATTCATATTTAATCAGTGCTGAATCAGTTTTCTTGTTTAAGATAATCTGGGGCCTGGCCAGACAAAAGAGAATAATTAATAATTTTTAGTTTATCAAAAAAGTATTCTTTGGATTACACAGAAAATACATTGCTTTAGACAAATGCAAAATTCCAGAAGCAAATATTTTCATCATGCACCATGAACATGAGCTGCATGAAATGTCAGGAACAGCAGACTCTATAATGCAAAACAAACACTGACATACAGATGACTCTACAGTCCTATTCCGGGCCTGTGTCCAAGAAGCATTAGCCCACCGCTTGTCCCTAATATTCGAGAGCCATCTTGAGGCCTTCTCTGCAGCTTCTGAGGCTCTGCTGATGGCTTTCCTTTTGCATGCTCCAGTGAGGCCCAGGAGGCTGTAGGCCTTGCAAGATGATCTTCCTGCAAAGCCCCCGCTCTCCACTTCAATGGGCATGCGCCATGCATGCCACCCCTGCAGCAATCCTCCAACAGCTCTGCATGCTTCTCCTTCTTCCTTCTGCTAGCCTCTTCCATCCTCTCTTCCCACGGCACTGTAAGCTCAAGCATGACCACCTGTTTAAATGTTTCAGAAAACAGCACGATGGCTGGTCTGAGGCTTCTCTTGCTCATGGTTTCAGGGAACCTGAACTGTTTCCCCAGGTCCACCCTCATGTGCCAGTCACGCCCTGTTCCACTGAGGCCTGCTTGGGCTTCCACAACTCTCCTTACCTTTTAGATTGCTGTGGTAGGTTGTTGGAATGCCACAGAACCCACCAGAGCTCGGTGACAAAGCCTTGACTCCACCTGCACCACCGCCTTCTGTGCCCTTCATTTCCTCCTGGTCCCTGCTTTTACCTTCGTGGGTGGCTGCTAACCCTCTTCTCAAACCCTTCCACTGTGGAGAGTGGAAATTCATATACCAGCAGTGGCCACAATATCCTTGGAAGGATGCCACGCTGGTCAATCTTGGCTTTGAATTTTCCTGGTAGGCCTAATGTGTCAGTAGCTGCCAGCCATCCTTCCAGTTCTTGGTTTGCTGCTCTGATGGAAGTCGTGTCCGTTAGGGTGCAGTCATAGACTTTCCCATGGTTTCTCTGTGACTGATGGGATTTGGGTTCCTCCAAGGGAGAAGTGAAACTGGTCTGTCACTTTCCCTCTTCTCAGAACCAAGGACCTTGATTTTTCTGGCTTGAAGCACATCCAAGCCCACGTGATTAGCTTCTCCAAGCCTTGGAGGATCCATCTGCTTCCTGGGACTGACGAAGTTGTTACTGTCAGATCATCCATAAAGGCTCTAATGGGGGTTGTTGGACGCCGGTCCTGGTTTTGGGGCCTCCCACTTACCCTTCCTCTCCTTCTAATTTTGAATTTGTGTCCCCAATGAATGTTAAACATGAATATATTTCTTATTTCCACATTCTAAGTTTAAAACTTCAGTTGGTTGTTTGGCTAAAGCAAAGAATGTGTCATTTCTAGTATTACCACACTTCAGGATGGGACTTCATTTACGATGGAGGAAATTAACTTGTCTGCTCATGATGACTTGTTTGTGTACATCACAGGGAAACTGCAGCAGATGTTGAGATTGTTTTTGCATACTGATTTGTATATTCTCCTGCAAACATTTATCATTATCTATATCTGACACCTTATGCAGTGTAGTCATCACCAGTGTCTCATAACTTACTAAGAACAGAGGCTGACGCCATTAGTGTTCACATCACATTGACAAATAACGACCAAGCAATGAAACTTTTTCTTGTTTCTTTGTGTCTCCTGGGAGCTTTTCTCCATGCTTTGGCTCAACACACCTCTGAGTTTCATCTTGAAGGAGATTATTTGTTGGGTGGACTTTTTGATATTCATCATGACAGCGCCCCTGTTTATCATGACATACCAGAAGCCATCGACTGCTCCAGGTGAGTATTATGATACATTTAAGTGGATTTCTTCTGAACACCTGGTGTAACTGATGACAGATTTAACATTCAAGAGTTTTTGCCTCAGTCTTAAAGTAAATGGATACTGGTAGTAGTAGCAGTCCATGTCCTAGAAAATACTCCTTTAGATATTCATGTCTGTACAAACAGTCATTTTCACTCTCTCTTGCTGTCCCTCCTCTGTCCACAGTAAACCCTTCGTTCATTCAAGTTATCGAAGGTTTCAGGTGATGAGATTCTCTGTAGAGGAAATCAATAACTCCACCAGCCTCCTGCCAAATGTATCTCTCGGCTATGAGATATTTGACCACTGCTCAGATACTCACAATTTCCCAGGTTTTTTCAACCTCATCTCCATCAACGGCTTGATCCAACCTTGGGCTGAACCACACACGAATCTGTCCAGAGTGATAGCACTGGTTGGCACTTATACAAGCCCCAAGGCCCTGACCATGGCCCCTCTCTTCATGATGAATCTCATTCCTATGGTAAATTTGCCAATCATTGTGTTTTAGCATATTCTTACCAGTTAGATCGAGTGATTACAACAGTTATACATATTTCTAAAATAGCTTTTCACTTTTGAAAATTTCTTGTCACTGAACATAATCATAGTTTTTCCGTAACTCTTTTGACAGATCGGTTATGGAGCTGCTACTTCTGTCCTTTCAAGAAAACAGAATTTTCCGTCTTTCCTTCGAACAGTACATCCCACCCAAAATGTCATGGCAATGGTTGTTAACATTCTGCAGCACTTTAACTGGCGCTGGGTATCTTTCCTTTACATTGATGATGATTATGGCAAAGATGGCCAGGAATTGTTCATAAAGAGGATAAAGGACACTGAGATCTGCCTTGCATACACCAAAAGCCTGAGTCAATTTACAGATTACTCTCAAATATTCAAACACATAGAGGCACAGGGGATTGGTGTCATTATTGTTTTTACTGCTGAATGGACTGCTGAGGCTATCATTGAGTCAGCAATACAACTAAACATCACCAACAAAGTGTGGATAGCAGTGGATGGGTGGTCCTTGAACAAGGAGATCCCCAAGAAGAAAGGAATCAAAAATATTGGGACTGTAATTGGGGTTTCTGAGCCAAGAATGACAATTCCTGGTTTCAGTGATTTTATCCATTCTTTCAGAAGCCAGGCTCATTGTGAACACACAGAGGAAAATATGTTTTGTAATCAGGTTTGCAACTGCAGCAGCCTGAGTGCAGAAGATGTCATCGCTTCAGACCCGTCTTTTAATTTCCCTGTTTATTCTGCTGTATACGCCATCGCTCATGCCTTACACAATGTCCTGCAATGTGGAGCTGGCAGATGTAACAACAACATTACAGTGTACCCACACATGGTAAGTAGAAAAACAATCTTAATAATTTTTCTCACCATCTGATTTTTGGATGTTTGCTTCTCACATGTTTATTTTACAGACAAGCATATTTGAGAGTGATCAATCATAACACAAAATACTCGTCTGTTTTGCTATAACATATAACATATGTAAACAAAGGCTAAATCCCATTACATATTTATACCCCTACCCCTCATTTGAGAGCAACTTTGCCCCCTGGAACACATATAACAAGGTTAGTGGTTTAAAACTTTCCCTGTGACCCTGATTAGTCATCAGTATGTTAGTCATCCTTTTGTCATTATCAGGACACTAGTGATTCATTAACAACCAGGGACGGGCATTTTGAGTACTCACATTAAATTATTATAGCGTACTCTAGTACTTGCAAAAAAAAAAATCCTAATGTAAGAAAAGGAATGTAAAAATACTGACGTCCAAACAGGTTCTGTAGTGCTCATGCCCATCCCTATTCACAACTGAACTTTTGCATTATCAATCAAGCAAGTCACTGCTACACTGCAATATGTCACACTGAAGTACCCCACTCCACAGAAACAATTATTAAAACCTATTTAATCAACACCCTCAATGTTCATTCTGAAAACATGAAAGTAATCTTAATGTGCTCTATCCACATCAGGTTCTCGCAGAGCTGAAGAAGTCAAACTTCACACTTCTAAACCACACTATTCAGTTTGATGAGGATGGTGACCCCAACTACGGATCCTATTCTATAGTCTTCTGGAACCAAAGCGGTGACGCAGAGGAGATCGGCTTTTATAATTTTTACCCACCGTTCCATTTCTTCATCAACGAAAGCAAAATCCAGTGGCACACGAACGGAGAAGTAAGTTGTCTTTTTACTAACAAGAATTTATATTCTTCTTGTTGATTAAAAAATACTATTGTTTTGGTTTTCCCACTGCTGCAGATGTGTGTGTGTCTGTGTGTGTGAGTGCACATGTGTACAAAGATATGTTTATTTAGTAATAGCTGCGACAGGGACAAAACATGATATCAGGAACAAGGGGCGCTGCCAGGGATTTTGGGCCCCATGAAAAGAAATCTTACTGGGCCCCCCCCAATAGCCGGCCATCAGGCCGGCTGGAAATTTTGATACTGTTATACATAAAACTATGCATTTTAATGATATTTTGACTGTCATTCCCATATTTGTGAAAAGAAAAACATGACAGTTACTTGGTAGGGGAAGCACTGAAAATACAATGAATACATTTTGTTTTACGTAAAGGTGTTTTCAGTGATTTGACCAAAAATAAAAAAGGGAAATGTGATTTTACTACCAATACTCCACTACTTACTGTCTCCCTCTTATAGCCCCACATGCAGGTCTAATTTATCTCCAAACCTGTAAACTCACAGGTGATGGCACTAGATTTGTGGTGAAAAAATGCATATATGAGGCTATATAATTGTTGCTATTTAATCTTCTGAGTTCCAGAAAATGTAAACATTTCTCTGATTGGATTGAGAGCAGTCACCCAGTCTGCACGCACTAGAAATGTTCTCTGGTCCCACTGCAAAGCAGGGGGCTGAGAGTCCCAAACTACTGACCAAACATTATATTTCAGTGATAGCTGATGCTTTTTAAACCATTAAAATTGTTCTGAAATAAATAGACTACAGGCTTCTTTATTTCAGAACGATTTTTTATTCTTTAATGATGTTTTCGATTAGTTCAACACATAGCTGCTCACCTCGTTCCTCAGGGGGTACTTGGGCCTGTTCAGGTGGGGCAGGGAGGGACTGACAGACGGCTGCTGCTGCTGCTCTTGACGTGTCTGTTTGGAACATGCGTCATTTTTTTGAGCAGAGCAGCTAAACGTTTGCCTGCATTGATTATTTAACTAAAACAACAGTGAAATATATAAATCCACAGTTTTCATAAGAAATATAAGCTAATATGGAGAGAAAAGTGAGCTAGCTTATAAACTATGGACACAGTTATAAACAGACAACAGGCTAATGTTCCAGAACTTTCCATCACATGAACCACTAACAGACCCACCTTGCCTATGAAAGAACTGGGTGACATACTGTGGACCCTTTGCTTCTTTCTCCTGTCTGAGCTTTTCTTCTTTTCTTTTCTGGCTCCCTGACTTCTGAGGCATTCTGCCGTGCCGTCTCTGCCTCCACTCGCTGTGAAAAGTTAAACTGAGAATTGTTTTTAAAACAAATAAACTTACTGTTACCAATACACTGTAAATAAAATATATGTGTGATTCCAAGTGTATTACTGAGTGTCATATTATTTTGTTAGTATTATGATTGTATTAGGGGCCTCTCTGGGCCCCTGTCAATCATGGGCCCCTAGAAACCTTCTCCTTATTCTCTCCTGTCAGCAACATTATCCAAAGGCGGCTGCTCATGGTCTCATTTGCATGGACGTCTAGATATAAAACTCAGTGTTGATGACATATTACAAACCCTGCTCAGATGTTTTTAAAAGCCATCTGGGCCTAAATGCGGCTGCTTCTCTATCATATCCCTCCACTATGGAGTAAGACAACTTCCAAAAAGATGTATCCATAATTCTCTCTTGTACAGGTGCCTACTTCACTGTGTTCCCCAGAATGTCCTCCTGGATATGCAAGAAAGTATAATGGACTCCACAGATGCTGCTTCAACTGTGAGATCTGTCCAAATGGAACTTACGTCAACAGCACAGGTAATGTTAGAGCCACAGTGTTTGACGATAAGTTAAACATCATACACTACTTTCTAAACTGTTTGATCTCTCTTTACTCACGGCTTTCAAAAGTGAACCTTAACATTACTGACAATCTGTGTCTCTCATGTAAAACAGAGGATCCCTACAAGTGCATCAAATGTAAGGAGACAGAATGGTCTGCAGAAGGAAGTACATCATGCAACCTGCGGGTGGTGGAGTACATCCCATTCACAGACACTGGGGCCATACTGATCATGATCGGGGCCTGGGCATTGGTGGGCCTCACACTAGCCATGTCTGCTCTCTTTGCGATCAACTACAACACACCTGTTGTCAGGTCTGCTGGGGGACCAATGTGCTTCCTGATTTTAGGCTGCCTCAGTCTGTGTAGTCTCAGTGTGTTCTTTTACTTTGGTAAGCCAACAACATCCTCCTGTATCTTAAGGTTCTCACCATTTCTCTTGTTCTACACTGTTTGTCTAGCATGTTTTGTTGTGCGCTCATTTCAGATTGTTTGCATTTTCAAAATAGCTGCGAGATTCCGTGAGGTCAGCAGTTGGTGGAGGAAATATCACGTACAATGGCTGGTCATCACTGTGGCATTTGTTACACAGGCAGTCTCTCTCATTATTGGCTATACTTATGCTCCACCCAAACCCTATGATAAAACAGATTTGTACCACAACAAAATCATTCTTGGTTGTGACATTAATCTCAAAGCATCCTCTGGTTCTTTGGCTTTACTTTTATCTTTGTGCTGCCTTTGCTTTATTTTCTCCTACATGGGAAAAGACCTCCCAAAAAACTACAATGAGGCCAAAGCAATAACCTTCTGCCTGCTCCTGCTGATCCTCACCTGGATCATCTTTGCCACTGTGTACATTCTTTACCGCGGCAAGTACATCCAAACGCTAAACGCCCTGGCGGTACTCTCCAGTCTCTACTCCTTTCTGTTGTTTTATTTCCTCCCAAAATGTTACATCATCATTTTTCAATCATACAAAAACACGCAGGAATACTTTCAAGGTCTCATTCAGAGTTATACCATGACAATCGCCAAGTAGTATCTTCCAATACATATACATTACTGTATACAGAAAAACAGATGTGCTTCAGGCCTTCTGAATACTTTCAATAACAAAAATAAATATAACAATAAAATAATAGCAACAATTTGCCTTTTTAAAGTAGATGGTCAAAATAAGTACATAGTAGTTTAAATCTTTGTCTCTTTTTTGTAGTGACCTAATCATGTTATATTTTTGATTCATGTTAATTTGGTTGTTTGGCTGTCAAAATATACAGCAATTAAGATTTCAAAAAGAGGCACTCATAGTATTGTTTCTTGAATGGCTGGCATCTCTTAGTCCTAATCAGAGCCTTTGACTTCAGAACTTATCAAGACTAAGAGTCTACAGCCATGCTGGTAGCTTTATGAGACTATAGCCTACTTATAGGTACAGCAGTATCTTGAGCTAAATGCTAACATCTGCGTACTTACTCTCAATGCTCAGCAGGTGTAATATTTACCATGGCCATCTTATTTTAGCCTGTGAGCATGCTAACATTTGCTAAGTAGCACCAAACACAAAGTTCAGCTGAGGCCTTTTTGGCAAGTGCCAAAAACTGTAGGTCCTCAAAATACCACTTGAGGTTAGCTCTAAAAGCGAGTCAATCTCTATGAGCCCCATATTAAAATGCCCAGCCGAAATAAACATTTTTATAGCCTGGTGCAAAAAACAGTTGTGGTCTCTATAGCTAATTTCCCCATTCATGACCACTGTATGTGGGGTGAATCTTTATCTTACTCCCTTTTTCAAATTTTACTTAGAGTCCTGAGGCTTCAAAACAGGAGTCAAACAACGAGTGGGTGATGTCACAATAGATTTGTCCATTAATTTATACTATTGACAATAATCTATACTATGGGACAATATTTTGTACACACATTCATGGCTCCCTACAATGAATCCTATTACTCGGTGATCCCCAGATTTTATCGCTAGTGCCACTATACTTAGAAGCTATTGGATGGCAACTGGTGGGTCGCAGTACAACAGTGACTCGCAAACTTGCAAGTAAGTACAGTGAATTTATGGCACAAAGCTTTTGTTTAAGGTGCCATTTCCTGCTGTAGAGTGAGTGACTACAGGTGCCTGGTTGCTTTTGTAATAGTATTTACAGTCATGGCATTGTTGTGCAGCTGCATATCCTCATGTGACTAATGTCTCTTTTTTAATCAAATAATTAAAAACATATAGTGCTTTTTAAAATAACTTTGTTCACATCATATACACACTGACAAGAGTTTCAGTCCCTCCTGAAATGTGAATTTAACATCATTGCCTTAAAAGCATGTTTGAGATGTTGTATAATACATTTCCAAATATTCATGTTAATACCATAAAACTTCAATTAACAGCCCGGTCTATTATTTGCTTAAATCACTGAAATCAACACGACTGTATTTTGGACAGGCCTCTATATGGGACAGGCCTTTAAGTCCCTGCACACAAAACTGTTGCTCAGCAAAGTTCAGGAAATATAATCAAGATGTTTATTTGAACCAGTATGAATATTACTTGTATCCAAGTTAGACTTCAGATAATACATCAATTATGAATCATTCATTTGATGTAGCTCCGACACACAGCACATCAGAGAGATAGACTTATGGCACTCAAGCATTACAGCACCCGACACACTGACACAACACCACTTTATCCTGTTAAAACAATATAACTTGGATTAATTTTTATGACAAACCCTTTTGTTTCTTTTGATCTGAGGACCCTTATGGACTAAGGGAATATGAGTAACGTACAGGGTAATTGAGGAATGGACACATAATTTGAGGTAGCCAACAACCTGGTTTTGTACATCCAAAGAACTTGTCTAATTGAGACAAGCCTTTATTAGTAAAAATGTGGAGCTACACTGGGCTAGTAAAAGGGACTGGGTGTTAAATTTGGACTAGGCTTCTAATTGAAGTTTTATGGTATGTGAACTTCAGCTTATTAATGATAATATATTGCTACTGTAGAGTATTGCTGCATATTAGTGTTTGAGATACTGTATATTTTTTCCTATCATAGAAAGACAGTTTTCTCCAGAAGGCAAGCTGTGACCCTCCTCTCAGCTCATTAAGCTCTGCTGCTTCTGGTGTAAAGGGTTTCAGAGGATGAGAGGAGCTGATGTGGTATGACTGGCCATTAGACATTGGAGGTCATCTCAAATCTCAATATGTATACATTTTTTTAAATAAATGTATACAAATGTGCCACACAGACTGGCCCTAATCTGGTTAGCTGTACCCTGTCTTAGTCCTGTTTGATGACATTGTCAGTTGTGCAGGTTTCATTAAAGAGGGGGTGAATATTAACTGTAATGGTTACTGTCAAAATTATTGAGACAATTGTGCTACAGCCAATTTTAACATGGTAACTTATGAAAGGTTACAGTTTTATGATGTTTAATGCATGACCTTTCTGACCTCACTTGACAATGTTGCTGACATAAAGATTAAAACTTATAATACTGTTATATTTAATGTACACTGTCTTTAATCATATGCTTAAAAATGTATTTGATTTCATGTTACTAACCAGCCTTAGGATATTGAGTGTTCATTGACATAAAGTTCATTCTGTTAAGCCTTGCACTGATTTACATATACATGTACAATGGTTATATAACAGCAAGAGTGACTCAATAAAAACTTAAAATGAAATGTGTGTCTTTCCTCTGTGTTCAACAGTCTTTTGTAGTTGCTCTAACACTAATGTCACCACATGAAGGCGCCGTTTCACTGTGACACTGTCTACACGCCAGACTAAAGGCACACCTTGAATATTCTGTGTAACATAAGTTTTAGTACTAAGGTTAAATTAGGGGGCAGATGGTGTACAGATATTGATTTTGTGGAGTTTGTGTGCAAAACTTTGTTCAGATATTTAGAGATTTACCTCACTCAGGAGACATAAATGAAGACTACCTAACCCTACTACATGCCACCACTTTTTCTTGGTGCTTGTATCCATATGTTTCTGTATCATTATGGGCATATGAAGCAAACTGTTTGAAACAGACCCCACCTCTACAGGAGGGGTCTGTTCAACTGGGCCCAGGGAGCAGCTTTTGTGTTCGCAGAGAGGTTGAGCAGGGATCAGGTCTTCTGACTCCGAGCTGTCCCAGTCCCAGAGAGCCTGCTGTGTTTTCACTACGCTGGAGAGTTCATCTCAGATGCTTTGTCATCTGGTTTGGTGGCCAGAGGGAGCTTTGGTTAAGTGTGTGTTTCAGTTAAGGATAAATGATGATTGATGATGACTAACTTTAATGAGGTGGTGACAGGTGAGAGTGGTGATCTGTAATGATAGTATCCGCTCTGTCATCTCTTTGACGTGTAAAGGCAACATTACAAACACATTAACATTTTAAATGTATGGTCTGTTGTTGTCACTGTCCATCGTTAAATATAGATATTTGTGGCAATCCATGATATACTATTGTAAAACTGGGTCCTGAGGAGACACCAAATTTAAAAAAAGGGAGAGAGGAGAGAGAGGGGTGGGTCTGTCTTTCAATCTGCTTCTATACTCTTTGTGTCCATGGTGGCAGGCATATAAAAATGCAAATGTACAATCCTTAGTTTGAGTAACAGCCATAGAGCCAGCCAAAATCTGCTTTCAGATGAGAGATGAACAACACGACCTGTGTACTGTAAGATGGAGGGCAGTTTACCAAAGTTCATTTAAACATACTACTCACACTGTTATGATGTGTTTGAATAGTTCTTGTGTTATTGTGGATTTTTGTATTACATGTTCTATTTGTTGCATTTAAAGTGTGCTCTGATTGGCTGCTACCTCTGCCAGGTCTCTCTTGTCAGAGATTTTCAGTCTCAATGGGACTTCCTGGTTATATAAAGATTAATTTAAAAAAAAAACCCTCCCTTTAATAAGATAAGTACAAAACTGTCTCTACTAGTTATGTTTACATTACAACATTAGTACATAGAGTTTTATTTTCCAACAAAGGTACAATTTAATCTCTTTTTGTGCACTTATTTTAACGAATTTTGTTTTGTTTTTGTCTTTTATGAGCTGCTGGACAGCTGAATTTCCCTTTGGGGATAAATGAGTTCTTTCTATTCTCTATTCCCTATTCTCCATTACGTATTGTTAACGCTTTCCTCTGTGTCTGTAGTTTGCATGGATATCAATCTGGTCTCTGTACACTGCTTTCATGTTTGTGTACCTAATAGATGCAAATATTGCAGTTCCCCATCTGAATTCACCCCGTCGTGGTTGAAAGACAACTTTATACACAAGCTGACACTAGATTTTGCATAGCTCCAAACAGCTGGCTATGTGTCATTAAATCCATGCTTTACTAATCTGTGTTTGTGTGAGTGAGTGTGTGTGTGTGTGTGTGTGTGTGTGTGTGTGTGTGTGTGTGTGTGTGTGTGTGTGTGAGTGAGTGTGTGTGTGTGTGTGTGTGTGTGTGTGTGTGTGTGTGTTACGTCTTGGTACTTTGATTTTGAATCAGGAAGACACCGACCACCCATCTAGATATAAATGTTGTAGGAGGAACAGCCTTATGAACTTTTAACCTTCAAAACAGAAACTGCAAATATATGGACAAGAGGTGAGAAGGGGTCCTCTGAGAGCCAAATGTTTACGGCTTGGACCCAGCCTAACCTCGAAGTTGATTGACTTTCCAGGTCTGGGTGTCAGTTCCGAAACCTTCCAGACTCCAGGATCCAACCCTAACCCTAACCCTACATCCTGGAAAACCCAGCATTTATGACACCTCAGCCAGACCAGGACCATCAATTAAGCTTTTTAAGCCCACTGACCTGCTGAGATCAAAAGCAGCAGGAACATCAATTCGCACAGACTGTTTGTCTTAAGGACTAAATACCACCCCCATCCTCTCTCCTGTCTTACAGTTCTTTTCCTTTATCTGTTATTTCACAACGCATTCCTGAGCAAAGAATAAGCTTCTCTGGTTAACCAAAAGTAATATGTCTCCTGAATGTGAAGTATACATTTTATCCATGATATAACATTGTAATTCTTCATCATCCTTGTTCCTTAACTGATTAGGGTTAATCCCATGCTCCTAGGTCATAAAATGAGTTAGTTATAATTTCATGCATTTAATCCCTCATTTTACGTAGTGTCATACTGCCATCCTGTGGCGACAGTTAAGCAAGGTTCCCATAGGAATCGCATATTATAGTTTGAGTTTAAGAATAGTAGCTTGATTAATCAACTGGTGTTATTAGTATGTGCTGTCCCATTTAGTATGTTGATGCACCTGCAAACTAATTGGTAATGTTTGTGCACAAAACACTTTTTTTTTTTTTTTTTTTTAATTTTTCTTCTTCTTGTTTGTTCTTTTCTTGTTGATTCAAGGATATGTATATGTCATAGAATGAATATACCACATCTAATGTGATGGTAAAAAGCCGATTTTTTACCATAATGGGAAGAGTATGTGGCTATCGCAAGTAAAATATTAAAGTATATGATCTAAAAAAAAATAAAGTCATCAAGTAGATCTGCCAAAATAAAGCTATGCTTAGACTGAGAGACCCGCCTTGTCTCAAACACGCCCACTCACCTTGGTTGGATAAAACTCAAGAGCTGGCGCAGACAGCTCTCTTCTCTTCTTCTTTTCTTCTTCTCCAGTTCCTGTTTCTTTTTCTGTGTTTTTTTTTTTTCTTTTTGTTTTTCCGACTTTTCTTTTTGTGAGACTTTTTATGCTTTACCTGTTACGCTTATTCTCTGTCTCCGCATAACTTTTCCCACTCCTTGTGATTGGCAATATTAAGCACTGTACACCAGGATTGCTTGCCGGTCCTGAGTTTTTCTTTTTTTTTCTTTGGGCCTCCAGTAATATTACACCTGAGGTGACGAAGCCGACCGATCGCATTAATTTTATTTTTAAGCATTAATGATAACTTTAATAATAATCTCATCACTGCAGCAAGCCACAGTCCCCACCTGCCTGAAAACTGCCACCATAATCCCTGTGCCCACATCCTCTGCCATCACAGGGTTGAATGATTACCGGCCTGTGGCCCTGACACCAGTGATCATGAAATGTATGGAGAGACTGGTGTTACAGCATGTCAAGGCCCACATCCCACCTGGCTTTGATCAACATCAGTTCGCCTACAGGTCCAACAGATCCACAGACGACGCCATCTCCATCGCCCTCCACACCGCTCTCAGCCACATTGAAAGCCCCAACACATATATCAGGATGCTGTTTGTTGACTTCAGCTCGGCATTTAACTCCATCAGCCCCAGCAGACTCATCAACAAACTGCAGACACTACAACTTGGAACCTCCCTCTGTCTGTGGATCAAGGACTTCCTGACTAACAGACCCCAGCATGTCAGAATGGGTACCTCCACATCCTCCACCATCGTCCTCAATACTGGTGTTCCTCAGGGCTGTGTGCTGAGTCCAGTCTTGTACACACTGTACACTTATGACTGTGTCGCTACTCACGGCTCCAACACCCTCATCAAATTTGCGGATGATACAACCGTTGTGGGGCTCATCAACAACGGTTATGAGACACCATACAACTCCTGCAATTTCATCCAAGATCCATCAGGTCCAGGGGCCGGCCAGTCTTTTGCTAAACCAAGACTTTCAGCAGCTTAAGACAACGGACATTGGAGGACTACCCGAAGAACTTCGCCGTCAGACCGTCGCCCTCCATCATTGGGTCCAGTTGGCATCATCCCGTGGGGAGACTGTGAAGTGAAGCTGAGTGACAAGCGACGGCTGGGGTCCCCTGAGACACATCCGATTGGGTTAATGCTGCAAAGAAAGTAGGCAAGCCTTTCCTCACCTGATGCAGCCGCTGTGTTGTGATAAGAATTGATGTCGAATAGGAGACTTAGTTATTCGGATCTTAATTTAGGTTTCGTTAGATAAATAGTTTTGCATCTAAAATTTATCCAAAGTTACCTACTCTTCTCACTATTGCCAAACTGAATAACTGCCTAAGTGTTAGCCATTACTTCCACCCATTTACAATACCTGTGATTTTACATAATTTCATCTCATCTCCATTTCAGATTAATTTCCTCCATTGTCTAACATTTCATCAAATAAATTTTCAAGATGTTGTCCATGTATGTCCTTTGAACTGAAACTACGATCACTGTCTAGAGAACTCGTAACTTAGATATTGAGATTGATTCATAATTGAGAAGTGTACTGACAAATTAATGATTGATTTACAGAGCTATATATTTGATTACGGTCACTTTTTGTTGAGAGGGTGGTGCCCAAATGAGTGCAAAATTAACCTTCAGGTAATTTTCCTACAATGTCCATGTCCTGTGTCATCTCTCCTTGGGACCACTTTCAGCACACAAGATGCAGATGATCAGCCCTAGAAAACAACAGAGATACAAAATATTATTATTTCAGCATCAATTAGATCTCTTTATGGCTCAATTTTTTTCTTCTGTGATCTCTGTAACCTAACCCTAACCCTATAGCCTATTTATCTCTTTTTATTCATACCGACATATAACCTATCTCTCCTGCAGACGAGGGCTTGTCCCTTCCTACCAAGCAGAGAGAGACGTTCCGTTCAATTCAAACTTTGGACTGAGTCCAGCTCATGGCCTGGCCATCTATTGTTGTCATTCACACAGTAACTGCAAATTATGTGCTTTTAAATGACCTGTGTGGTCAAAGTTTAAGTTACGCAGAGTTTATTTGTACAAGACATGGCATTTTAACACACACCAGTTACACTGAATTGAATACATTTCCTCTATCTAATCCCTGTAATCCAAAAATCACTACTATTGCATTGGTGTCTCCTAAAGAGAGATTAAGCTTGTGTATGTAACTTTCAGAAAGTTCTGGTTATTACTGACGTCGCTCTCTGTGGCTGTTAAGTGAACTGCATTTAGTCGTGATGGTGGATGCCAGTCATTTGTTGATGTTAATGGACTCCATTTCCAAAGTAACATTAGCTGCTGTTGCATTCTGTAGTGCTGTTGTGGAGCTGAAGAGAGATGCAACATGCTGTTGGGAGAAGTTTGCCTTGAGGGCTTTCTGCTTTCCTGGAACATTTGGCCTGAGTCCTTTACACAAAAGTCAGTACACAGGCTGTTACAGTCAACCAAGAAAGTCAGTGAAGTTCTCAGTTTTTAAGTTAGGCTATGTTACAGTCCGTTCACCAATTGGCTATATAAAAAACAAAAACACAATGAATACATGTTAAAAGTTAGAGACATAATCTTTAAATGTAAAATCTTAGACTCTTATTAGCCTGGCCTGACAAACGTTCACAAGGTAAGTTGGAATATTAATCTGCTTTAGTCATAAAAATGGTGTAATGGACGAAAATTATGAGCATTAGGTCCACACATCTTTGTGTTGAACTATTAACAGTTTGTTTACAGTTTTGAGTTTGTTTATGCAAACTCTTTGCCCTCTTGTGTACTAAAGCTGGTAGAGAGGTGTTTTGCATTAGTCATGCAGCTGGTATTTGCATAGTGTAGGGAAAGATAATCTTTGGTTCCCCTTTTCATCTGGCTCAAATAAATGACTGTTGTTTTTAAAATTGTGAGATAAAAGTAAGAGTAGTTTTGAGATAAGCTGTGAGATAAAAAATAGTTTATTCATCAGTTGTTCACTGCGTTAACTGAACTAACTGAACTTGTCCTCTCCTGCATTTTCCTATATGGATTCATTTCATGTTATGGACTGATAAATCCCTTCCTCACCTTACTCTCCCTACACTGATTCCAACATGAATATCCTTAGACGCACATGACACATTCTGTTAATGACGGTGGGTGTGAGTTGAGGATGTCACAAATGTGGTCGCACTGTTTAAACTGAGGTTATGTAACATTTCTTGCCATGCATTTGGTGACAAAAGGCATCATTATAACCATGATATTCACATTTTTCAAAGCCTTCAAGGTGCCAGTGTTCTGGTCTATTCTTGTAACGTACTTCATCATGCTCCTCTGCCTCACCACGAAGAGGCAGATCAAGGTAAAAAGTATACACTGGCTGACATATAGTACATGCACTGCATACACTGACACTGCAGCTGTACTGGAGTCATGCAAACATTGCAGGTTATCCAAAAGTGTTGTTTGGATTAAATGCAAACAAATGCAAAAGTCAAGACAGGGGTCAGAGATTGATTTTCTTTTAAGCAGAACAGTAACATAAAAAATACAAATCGTGAACCATAGTTCAGCATTTGTTGCGAATATGAGCACCATGTTGGGGTAGGATTTCTTTATTTTTTCATTTATTAGGATTGGTCTGCATTTGTTCAGTAGGAGGTAAGCGTCAGCGCTGCTTTAACTCTTTTAAACACCGTGGGAGACAAGACAAAGGACAGAACATTTACAGGACAGTACAGACAAGACAAAACAGTGGATACAGAACAGAGTGATTGACCACAGAAGAGGAACATTCTGGTGTTGTGTTTTATGTGTGTGTGTGTGTGTGTGTGTGTGTGTGTGTGTGTGTGCATGCATGTGACAATCCATGTGCAGTGTATAAAGTGTGTAGGGAAGGGAGACAGGGAAAAAAGGGCGAGTGTGGGCAGACAGAGATGAATAAATGATATAATAGTAAATGACTATAATGATCCATCCATCCATTTTCTAACTGCTTATCCTCTTGGGGGTCGTGGGGGGGCTGGAGCCAGACTATCACAGGGCTAATTAGAGACAGACAACTATTCACACTCACATTCACACCTACGACCAATTTAGAGTCACCGATTAACCTGCATGTCTTTGGACTGTGGGAGGAAGCCAGAGTCCCGGAGAAAACCCACGCTGACACGGGGAGAACATGAACCCTCTTGCTGTGTGGCGACAGTGCTAACCACCACACCACTGTGCCGCCCAACTATAATAATAGTTAACAAAAATCACACATTCTCAGACAAAAAAAAAAAAAAAAAAAAAAAAAGGCCGACTGACAGGATGGTGCTACTGGTCAGGGAGGATGACAGCAGCCCATCCACCCCTGCCATCAGGAGCGAAACAGGGCTGGGGCACCAACCTGGGGCTCCGCTATCTTCGAAATATTGTCACTGTGACTGTCCTTTTGTTCCCGGTACCATGTTCGCTTGTTGTAGTTTTTGTTTTGTTTAGTCTTATTTCTTGTATTTGCTCGTCCCAATTTGGGTCGCCCCCAGACCTTTACAGAAGGGGGCTGGCCCATTTGGGTTCAATCACCTTCCTAAACCCTGTTTTGAAGGGAGTCAGCAGTAAAATTTGATTGTATTGTAGTTGTATTCAAGAACATGGTGACACAGCCCTGTCTCACCCGTGGGAGAATTTTGAAGCCACCAAAGAGGAACCACACTGAAAAAGAAGTTGCAGTTAAATTTGAATTCCACTTTAATGTGCATTTATGACAGGCAGAAAAACAAGCAAACAAAATACTGGCAGCAAAATGCTCATGTTTTCTTAAGCACAATAACAAGCCAAAACTTGATTTTAATAACTTGAGTATGTTTTTTCTTTCACCCCAAACGCTAATAAAGACACTGTGTCCCATCAAACAGGTGTCTCAGCTTCATATTACGTATTCATGGAGGACAGCTAAAGGACAAACAACCATTGTGTCACTACACTTGAATTTCCTGAAGGTGAAATAATGGGCTCTTGCTTGTTTTGAGCTGGGCTTCTAAGGTAAACCAAAAACCCTAAATGTTTTAAGTGTCTACTGTGAATTTTTAACATAAATACATTTCTAATTTTCATAGTCCATGACTATGGCACTAATTTAGAAAGACAAAAGTTTAAGACATGAGCTGGTTATTTAGCTAAAGAACATGGAACTTCAGTTTGTTGTTAAACCCTGCGTGTGAACATCGCAGGGGCTCTGAAACAGTCATTATATTATTTTTGCATACTGATTTGTGTATTCTCTTCCAATTTGATGGAACTGATGTCTGAGGCGTAGCCTTCACCAGTGTCTCATAACTTACAAACAATAGAGGCTAACACATCAGATCGGTACACAACAATTACAACAATGAAACCTTTTCTTGTTTCTTTGTGTCTCCTGGGAGCTTTTCTCCACACACTGGCTCAAGGCACCTCCGAGTTTCATCTTGAGGGAGATTACCTGTTGGGTGGAGTTTTTGATGTTCATCATAGTGACCCTGTTAGTTATGACAGACCAACAGCAATCAGCTGCTCCAGGTGAGTCTTAAAATAAATCTGACTGAATACCTTATGAAACTAACGCAAAGATTCTGCTGTATCAGATTATATCATAAAGAGTTTTGCCTCACATGTCAGGTCAATGGATCCCACAAAACCTGTAATTGTTTTTTTCTAAATCATGATTTCAATAAACTCCTGTTTTATATATCCATGGCTGGATGGATTTTACAAAGTTGTTGCCTTACTCTTGAACGGCAAAACTAATTCTAATACTCTCACCGTCCCTCCTCTGTCCACAGTAAACACTTACTTAAATCAAGCTATCGAAGGTTTCAGGTGATGAGATTCTCTGTAGAGGAAATCAATAACTCCACCAGCCTCCTGCCAAATGTATCTCTCGGCTATGAGATATTTGACCACTGCTCAGACACACACAACTTCCCTGATTTTTTCAACCTCATCTCCGTCAACGGCTCGATCCAACCTTGGGGTGAACCACACAAGAATCTGTCCAAAGTGATAGCACTGGTTGGCGCCTCTACAAGCACTGAGGCACGGACCGTGGCCCCTCTCTTCATGATGAATCTCATTCCTATGGTACATTTGCCAAACACTGTTTTATAACATATTTTTACTAGACAAATCAAGCAATAAAAACAGCAATATCTGAATGCTTAAAAATGTAAACTGCTTTTAAGTCATGAGAATTTGTCACTGAGTGTAATAATCACAGTTTGTGTATGACTCTTTGAACAGGTCAGTTTTGCAGCCTCCAGTTCTATCTTTTCAAGAAAAGAGATGTATCCCTCTTTCCTTCGAACAGTGCATACCAATCAAGACGTCGTAAAGGCAGTTGTTGGCATTGTGCAGTACTTCAACTGGCGCTGGATTGCTTACCTTTACATTGATGGGGATTACGGTATTGATGGACTGTACTTGCTCATAGAAAGGATAAAGGACACTGAGATCTGCCTTGCGTACACCAAAGCCCTGAATCATGACACAGATCACACTAAAATATTCAAACAGATAGAGGCACAGAGGATCGGTGTCATTATTGTTTTTGCTCCTGAATGGACTGTCGAAGCTCTCATTGAGTCAGCAATACAACTAAATGTCACCAGCAAAGTGTGGATAGCAGTGGATGCATGGTCCTTGAACAAGAAACTCCCCAAGAAGAAAGGAATCAAAAATATTGGGACTGTAATTGGGGTTTCTGATCCAAGAATGACAATTCCTGGTTTCCGTGATTTTATCCATTCTTCCAGAAGCCAGGCTCATTGTGAAAACACAGAGCAAAATATGTTTTGTAATCAGGTTTGCAACTGCAGCAGCCTGAGTGCAGAAGATGTAATCGCTGCAGACCCGTCTTTTAATTTCCCTGTTTATTCTGCTGTATACGCCATCGCTCATGCCCTACACAATGTCCTGCAATGTGGAGCTGGCAGATGTAACAACAACATTACAGTGTACCCACACATGGTAAGTATAAAAAAATTCTGATAATTCATTTATTTTATTCCCACTATCAGATTTCTAGAGTTCATGTTTCTGACAGGTTGTTCTCACAGACAAGCCTGTTTGAAAGTGACCTCATATCCCACTTACCACAAGACTTAATATACAATAGACTATGTGTAGTGTGATCTGTAATATGAATCTATTTGACAACTAAACATCACCATCAGCCACAACATGTATTCTGTTAACAGAGTAAATCTCCAAGTCAGACACACAAAATCTAAATCTCTCCAATTCAACAGTCAACATCTAAACCAATCAGATGTTAGATCAGATGAGAGCAGGGCATTTCCCATCATGCTCTGGCAGTGCCTGGCTCAAAAATAATGCGGCTAACTCAATCTTGTGAGATTATAGTTTTCCACTTTTGCATGAGTTTAGAGCAAGTCGGGTTGATGTCAGACACAAATCTAACCATCATGCATTGTGCTGTGATCAAAGTGAGGGCATCACACAGCTATTTAATCAACACCTCTGATGTTCACTGTGAACACATGAAAGTAATCTGAACTTTGTGTACACACATCAGGTTCTGGCAGAGCTGAAGAAGTCAAACTTCACACTTTTCAACCACAGTATTCAGTTTGATGAGAATGGTGACCCCAGCTATGGATACTATTCTATAGTCTTCTGGAACCAAAGCGGTGATGCAGAGGAGATCGGCTTTTATAATTTTTACCCACCGTTCCATTTTGTTATCAACGACAGCAAAATTCACTGGTACACAAATGGAGACGTAAGTTGTTTATTTACTGACAAGAATTCATATTCTCCATGTTGATTTAAAATATATTGTTTGTTTTTCCTACTTCTGCAGGGATGTGTGTGTGTGTGTGTGTGTGTGTGTGTGTGTGTAGATGAACTGTGCATGAATATATGTTTATAGCTGTGACAGGCAAAACACAGTGGGTCTCATTCATGAAGCGTGAGCAGAACAAATCTGTGTAAACCCTTCGCAGATTTAAGTGTATTTTGGCATTCATCAATATGTTAGCAGCCTTGAACTTTTTGTAGGTATTAACAAAATCACACCTGCTTCTGACTGCTTATAGTGTAAATAAGATATTGCACATAAGTATTGCTTGTCATCATTAGAAATTACAATTGTAATTTGTATTGTGCTGTTATGTCCACAATAGACAGATGCCTTGGAAACATGTAAGTTAAACAAACACATTTAGCTAGCAGATTTAAGCTTCATATTAGGGCTCCTACAAACGTGAATGAGTTATTTAAATCAGTGGTTCCCAACTGGTGGGTCGTGGTGCAAAAGTGGGTCACGGGTCCATTCTGAATGGATTGCAAGTGACTCGCAAAAGTTTCTTAAAAACACCCTTTTTAAGTACGGTGAATTTTTGGCACAGAGTTTTAATTATGAAGGGCTGCTACTACTTACTGCTGTGGGGTGAGGGAATAATGGACAGCTACTCGACAGAGACAGCAAACTAACTTGACGGCCTGGCCAAACACAGGTATGAGGCTGAATGTAATTAACTGTGTGGACCTTGAACTAATGATAATGTTTTAAGCCAGACTTTGTTACCCGTTGTTAAACTTCAAAGTGGGTTACTTCTCTCATTAGACTGCCTGTATTAAGATGTTTTAATAGTGGTTTTATTTCACAACTGTGACAAAGAATGCCGAGGCTTAGGGCAAACACTGACATTACCTGTCTGTCACTGAGGGCAGGTCAGAGAGACGTGATGCTGCTCTACAGGGTGCTCGATTTGCATGTGGCTGCCACAAGGGAAGTTGGAGAGGGAGGGGCAGCGCCTCCACTCAAATGCAGTTGTCAGGCAAACAACATACTTGTAAGTAAGAGTTGATGCCATGGGCCAAATTTTCAAACTAAAATAACATATACATTTTTTATAAACAATAGTCACACTGCTACAAACAGGACAAAATTACAATGTATTTCTCAACTCCACTTCACCTAAAATAACTTCAGTCTCAGCATCTGAAAGGTTTTTCTTTCTCTCACTGTCTTTCTTTGTTTGCACATGCTCGCAGGTCGACAGGATGCACCTATCCATAGTAACTATCACGTCCATACATGGTGGTCACAGGCTATATTCATGGGTGGGGATGTATGCTTATTGCTGACCTGCAGGAGTGCGCTGTCAGTTTATGACTGATTGGCACTCATGGACATACACACCTATGATCAAAGTTTTACGCAGCTTTCATGACTGGTGTAGTTTTTTAGAACCAAGGGTTTTTATGGGCAAAAAAATCTACTCACAGATTTGCTAACATTTCATGAATGAGACCCATTAACAGGAAGGTCAGAATTTTTAAAACCTGTACACTAAATGCTTCCACTTATCTATCATATCCCTCCACCCCTTACAGCATTCTGTTGCACTCACATTTATTTTCTGCTAAATAATTCTCTCTTGTACAGGTGCCTACTTCAGTGTGTTCCTCAGAATGTCGTCCTGGATATGCAAGAAAGTATAATGGACTCCACAGATGCTGTTTTGACTGTGAAATCTGCCCAAGTGGAACTTATGTCAACAGCACAGGTAAATTATTACACATAAGAGGAAGAAAATGAGAATAGCTGTTTTTTTCCATTCTGACTTTGATGGGAGCTCATTTCAGACTGTTCAGCTTTTTTATGGCTAAAAGGGTATAAAAGTAATTTTATGATGACTGGACAGTGATATAGACTTCCACATTCATTAAGAAATGCACACACCAATTAGGGTACAGCAAGAAATATTCAGATTGCTACAACTATCGCTAAAGTGTATCAGTGTAAACTTTAAACCACGTTTGACCTGAGGTAAAAGCTCATTTTAGGAAAACGTACAATATGCTGTTCTCACTAAAAGTTCAAATATACAGCCAGCGCAACATTATATTTTCCAGCTTTAACTATCAAGCACTCATACACCCATATGTGGTGCTATAGTTTTGTAACATAGTCAAACATACTGTATTCAAATCCAAGAGATTGTTAAATAAACATATGAATATAGATGTAAGTAGTAGATGATTACAGATGAAGGCGTTTTGTGGATTTTAAGGCAAAGGATTATGAGGATTGTCACACTGGAATGCTTACTGCTTCCTGATTTTCTATTAGCTCACTTCCTTTTCAGTGAAGGTACTTACTATCACCACAAGGTGGTGGTAAAGACCATATAAATAAACCAAACCACTTATTCCAAACCACTAATTCCAATATACACAGTATCACAGATCAAACGTCTAACAACGCTTTCTAAACTTTTTTTTATCTCTCTTTACTCAAGGAGGACTTTTCTAAATTGAACCTTAACTTTACTGACAATCTCTCTGTCTCTCATGTAAAACAGAGGATGCCTACAAGTGCATCAACTGTAAGGAGACAGAATGGTCTGCAGAAGGAAGTACATCATGCAACCTGCGGGTGGTGGAGTACATCCCATTCACAGACACTGGGGCCATACTGATCATGATCGGGGCCTGTGCATTGGTGGGCCTCACACTAGCCATGTCTGCTCTCTTTGCCATCAACTACAACACACCTGTTGTCAGATCTGCTGGGGGACCAATGTGCTTCCTGATTTTAGGCTGCCTCAGTCTGTGTAGTCTCACTGTGTTCTTTCACTTTGGTAAGCCAACAGCCTCCTCCTGTATCTTAAGGTTCTTACCATTTCTCTTGTTCTACACTGTTTGTCTAGCATGTTTTGTTGTGCGCTCATTTCAGATTGTTTGCATTTTCAAAATAGCTGCGAGATTCCGTGAGGTCAGCAGTTGGTGGAGGAAATGTCACGTACAATGGCTGGTCATCACTGTGGCATTTGTTACACAGGCAGTCTCTCTCATTATTGGCTATACTTATGCTCCACCCAAACCCTACAATGACATGTTGTCGTACCACGACAAAACCATACTTGGTTGTGACATTAATCTCAAAGCATCTTCTGGTTCTTTGGCTTTACTTTTATCTTTGTGCTGCCTTTGCTTTATTTTCTCCTACATGGGAAAAGACCTCCCAAAAAACTACAATGAGGCCAAAGCAATAACCTTCTGCCTGCTCCTGCTGATCCTCACCTGGATCATCTTTGCCACTGTGTACATTCTTTACTGCGGCAAGTACATCCCAACACTAAAAGCTCTGGCAGTACTCTCCAGTCTCTACTCCTTTCTGTTGTTTTATTTCCTCCCAAAATGTTACATCATCATTTTTCAATCATACAAAAACACGCAGGAATACTTTCAAGGTCTCATTCAGAGTTATACCATGACAATCAAGTAAATAGGTGTTACTGTATATCAAAAAATGTGTGTGTGTGTGTGTGTGTGTGTGTGTGTGTGTGTGTTTGTGTGTGTTTGTGTTTCAGGCCATGGTGATTTTTCTGTGCTAATATAACTGGGGCTCAGGGCTGTTAGAGAAGCTAGAGTCAGGAAAGTGATGACCTTCTTCCTTTTCAGGCCCTACAGCCTTGACTCGACTCCTTATCTCTAATGACAGGAATACTTTCAAGGTCTCATTCAGAGTTATACCATGACAATCGCCAAGTAACAGCTTCAAGTAAATGTGTGTATCTGTATGCAGAACGCTTTAAGTTTCTGAATACTTTAAATGAACTTATAATAATTTGGCTTTTTAGACTAGATGGTCAAAATAAGTACATTGTAGTTTAAATCTTTGTCTCAGTTTTGTAGGAACATAATCATATTAAAAATATTTTTGATTAGTTATTTGGTTGTTTTACTGAGGGGTGTATTAATAAGATTCTTCAGATTAGATATAAAAATATGTAGTGATTAAGATTTCAAAAAGAGGCACTCATACTGTTGTTTCCAGGATAGCTGGCATCTCTTAGTCCTAATCAGAGCCTTTGACTTCAGAACTTATCAAGACTAAGAGTCTACAGCCATGCTGGTAGCTTTATGAGACTATAGCCTACTTATAGGTACAGCAGTATCTTGAGCTAAATGCTAACATCTGCGTACTTACATCCTCTCAATGCTCAGCAGGTGTAATATTTACCATGGCCATCTTATTTTAGCCTGTGAGCATGTTAACATGTTAACACATCAGAGAGATAGACTTATGGCACTCACCATAACTTGGATTAATTTTTATGACAAACCCTTTCGATTCTTTTGATCTGAGGACCCTTATGGACTAAAGGAATATGAGTAACGTACAGGGTAATCGAGGAATGGACACATAATTTGAGGTAGCCAACAACCTGGTTTTGTACATCCAAAGAACTTGTCTAATTGAGACAAGCCTTTATTAGTCAAAATGTGGAGCTACACTGGGCTAGTAAAAGGGACTGGGTGTTAAATTTGGATTAGGCTTCTAATTGAAGTTTTATGGTATGTGAACTTCAGCTTATTAATGATAATATATTGCTACTGTAGAGTATTGCTGCATATTAGTGTTTGAGATACTGTATATTTTTTCCTACCAGAGAAAGACAGTTTTCTCCAGAAGGCAATTAGCTGGCTATTAGACATTGGAGGTCATCTCAAATCTCAATATGTATACATTTTTTACAATAAATGTATACAAATGTGCCACACAGACTGGCCCTAATCTGGTTAGCTGTACCCTGTCTTAGTCTTGTTTGATGACATTGTCAGTTGTGCAGGTTTCATTAAAGAGGGAGTGAATATTAACTGTAATGGTTACTGTCAAAATTATTAAGACAACTGTGCTACAGCCAATTTTAACATGGTAACTTATGAAAGGTTACAGTTTTATGACGTTTAATGAACGATCTTTCTGACCTCACTTGACAATGTTGCTGACATAAAGATTAAAACTTATAATACTGTTACATTTAATGTACACTGTCTTTAATCATATGCTTAAAAATGTATTTGATTTCATGTTACTAACCAGCCTTAGGATATTGAGTGTTCATTGACATAAAGTTCATTCTGTTAAGCCTTGCACTGATTTACATATACATGTACAATGGTTATATAACAGCAAGAGTGACTCAATAAAAACTTAAAATGAAATGTGTGTCTTTCCTCTGTGTTCAACAGTCTTTTGTAGTTGCTCTAACACTAATGTCACCACATGAAGGCGCCGTTTCACTGTGACACTGTCTACACGCCAGACTAAAGGCACACCTTGAATATACTGTGTAACATAAGTTTTAGTACTAAGATTAAATTAGGGGGCAGATGGTGTACAGATATTGATTTTGTGGAGTTTGTGTGCAAAACTTTGTTCAGATATTTAGAGATTTACCTCACTCTGGAGACATAAACGAAGACTACCTAACCCTACTACATGCCACCACTTTTTCTAGGTGCTTGTATCCATATGTTTCTGTATCATTATGGGCATATGAAGCAAACTGTTTGAAACAGACCCCACCTCTACAGGACGGGTAGATCATTTTGATAATACAGGAAACAGTATGGCGCCTTCCTCTTGCTCACATATTCTCATATTACAGCCAAACAGTGAACTAAAATATGTTTCTGATGACATTTTAGGCAAGCCAAACAGCACCAGAATATTGTTCTATATGGGATCAGCACTGAACTGAGTTTGGTCTGCGTTTGAGGGAGAGAGGAGAGAGAGGGGTGGGTCTCTCTCTCAATCTGCTTCCATACTCCATACTAAAAATGCAAATGTACAATTCTTAGTTCGAGTAACAGCCATAGAGCCAGCCAAAATCTGCTTTGAGATGAGAGATGAGCAACAAGATCTGTGTACTGTAAGATGGAGGGCAGTTTACCAAAGTTCATTTAAACATACTACTCACACTGTTATGATGTTATGATAGAGGCAACTGTGTTTGAATAGTTCTTGTGTTATTGTGGATTTTTGTATTACATGTTGTATTTGGATCCAGGGTGCAGGAGCCCTTCTGTGCAGAGTTTGCATGTTCTCCCCGTGTCAGCGTGGGTTTTCTCATGGTACTCCGGCTTCCTCCCACAGTCCAAAGACATGCAGGTTAATTGGTGACTCGAAAATGTCCGTAGGTGTGAATGTGAGTGTGAATGGTTGTCTGTCTCTATGTGTCAGCCCTGCGATAGTCTGGTGACCTGTCCAGGGTGTACCCTGCCTCTCGCCCAATGTCAGCCGGGAAAAGCTCCAGCTCCCCCGTAACCCTCAAGAGGATAAGTGGTTAGAAAATGGATGGATGGATGGATATTGTATTTGTTGCATTTTAAGTGTGTTCTGATTGGCTGCTACCTGGGCCAGGTCTCTCTTGTCAAGGAGATTTCCAGTCTCATTGGGACTTCCTGGTTACATAAAGATTAATAAAAAAAAAAAACCCTCCCTTTAATAAGATAAGTACAAAACTGTCTCTACTAGTTATGTTTACATTACAACATTAGTACATAGAGTTTTATTTTCCAACAAAGGTACAATTTAATCTCTTTTTGTGCACTTATTTTAATGTATTTTGTTTTGTTTTTGTCTTTTATGAGCTGCTGGACAGCTGAATTTCCCTTTGGGGATAAATGAGTTCTTTCTATTCTCTATTCCCTATTCTCCATTACATATTGTTAACCCTTTCCTCCGTGTCTGTAGTTTGCATTGATATCAATCTGGTCTCTGTACACTGCTTTCATGTTTGTGTACCTAATAGATGCAAATATTGCAGCTCCCCATCTGAATTCACCCCATCATGGTTGAAAGACAACTTTACACACAAGCTGACACTAGATTTTGCATAGCTCCAAAAAGCTGGCTATTGATACAGTGTCATTAAATCCATGCTTTACTAATCTGTGTTTGTGTGAATCAGTGTGTACGTGCATGTGTGTGAGTGTGTGTGTGTGCTGTCGTACATGCTACATAGTGAGGACCAAAAACTGTATTTTAGCAACAAAGTGAGGACATTTTTGGAAAGTGAGGACATTTTGTTCGGTCCTCACTTTTTCATAGGCCTGTTTGAGGGTTAGGACTTGGTTTTAGGATTCAGGTTAGAATTAGGTTTTGGTTAGGATTAGGGTAAGGCATTTAGTTGAGATGGTTAAGATTAGGGTAAGGGGCTAGGAAATGCATTATGAAAATCAGGGTCCTCACAAAGATAAAAGTACAAACGTGTGTGTGTGTGGGTTATGTCTTGGTACTCTGATTTTGAATCAGGAAGACACTGACCAGTCGTCTAGATATAAATGTCCATGTCCTGTGTCATCTCTCCTTGGGACCACTTTCAGCACACAAGATGCAGATGATCAGCCCTAGAAAACAACAGACATACAAAACATTATTATTTCAGCATCAATTAGATCTAATTACAAACACATGATGAAATGAATGGCTCATTTTTCCTTGTGTGAACACAATAATAATTGTAAACTTAAGTTAAATACAGCCTTGTAGAATGCTAATTCATTTTAACATTTGATCTTAATTTCAAAGAAGATCCTAAAACACCTAAATAAGAATAAGAGCAAGAATAAAAATGAAAATAATAATAATAGCTGTAGATTTCCTTTTGTTTTAGCACAGATGAGGCTGAAAGTTGTATAGCTTTATGATATTACACTTTTGAGATCTAGTTTCCCGGCTTGTATGTGTCTTCCTCTACAAAGTTTTATTCAAGTTGTATCCCAACATCAAAGGAAATTTGGTACTCATATTAGGACTATGTAATACTGATACTACTGAATGAACAACAAATGTGAAGAGAATATTGAGAAGTCCAGCTCAGGTGAACACACTAGTGTATTACTTTCTTTGTTTCATTTTCCCATAAACAGTTATTATATCATATTGCATGTTATATTAGAAATTATATTAGAAATTATTATATGTTGTATATTTTTTGTTATTATACTCGTCTCTTGTGCTCAGCAGCTGTATCAGCACTGAAAAAGTGTTATCAGTGTAATGTGACCGACAGCAATTAGATTGTATAACTGTATTGGTCAGTCAGGCAGAGAGAGACAAGGAATATAAATAAAGGTTAGGGCACATCTTCATTATAACATACAGTGATGAGATGCAACCAACCTCTGCACTGCAAGATGACATATCAATGACACATTAATTTGCTTGCTACCACTGACAGTTTGAGCATGGAGATGAAATAAAATGTGTAATTTAAGAGTGAGATGGACCAAAACAGGCAAGGACATGTGCTCCACATGTAGAAAGTCAAACTTTATCTTAACATAAAAGGACATTAAATGTCACAGTACTGGCCACGCTGTCGATTGATCAGTGATCTCATGGAAATTCTCCAAACTTTATCGTAGTTTACCCATCTCACTTGGCTTTCATAAAACCTTTTATTTATGACATCACCCTGTAACCTAACCCTAACCCTATGACCTATTTATCTCTTTTTATTCATACCAACATATAACCTGCCTCTCCTGCAGATGAGGGCTTGTCCCTTCCTACCAAGCAGAGAGAGACGTTCCGCCCTTTCATCAGGATGTTGGTTCAATTCAAACTTTGGACTCAGTCCAGCTCATGGCCTGGCCATCTATTGTTGTCATTCACACAGTAACTGCAAATTATGTGCTTTTAAATTACCTGTGTGGTCGAAGTTTAAGTTACACAGAGTTTATGTGTACAAGACATGGCATTTTAACACACACCAGTTACACTGAATTGAATATATTTCCTCTATCGAATCCCTGTAATCCAAAGATCACCACTATTGCATTGGTGTCTCCTAAAGAGAGATTAAGCTTGTGTATGTAACTTTCAGAAAGTCCTGGTTATTACTGACGTCGCTCTCTGTGGCTGTTAAGTGAACTGCATTTAGTCGTGATGGTGGATGCCAGTCATTTGTTGATGTTAGTGGACTCCATTTCCAAAGTAACGTTAGCTGCTGTTACATTCTGTAGTGCTGTTGTGGAGCTGAAGAGAGATGCAGCATGCTGTTGGGAGAAGTTTGCCTTGAGGGCTTTTTGCCTTCCTGGAAAATTTGGCCTGAGTCCTTTACACAAAAGTCAGTACACAGGCTATTACAGTCAACCAAGAAAGTCAGTGAAGTTCTCAGTTTTTAAGTTAGGCTATGTTACAGTCCGTTCACCAATTGGCTATATTAAAAAACAAAAAAAAAACAATGAATACATGTTAAAAGTTACAGACATAATCTTTAAATGTAAAATCTTAGACTCTTATTAGCCTGGCCTGACAAACGTTCACAAGGTAAGGTGACATATTAATCCACTTTAGTCATTATAAAAATGGTGTAATGGACGAAAATTATGAGCATTAGGTCCACATATCTTTGTGTTGAACTATTAACAGTTTGTTTACAGTTTTGAGTTTGTTTATGCAAACTCTTTGCCCTCTCGTGTACTAAAGCTGGTAGAGAGGAGTTGTTTTGCATTAGTCATGCAGCTGGTATTTGCATAGTGTAGGAAAAGATAATCTTTGGTTTCCCTTTCCATCTGGCTCAAATAAATGACTGTTGTTTTTAAAATTGTGAGATAAAAGTAGTTTATTCATCAGTTGTTCACTGCATTAACTGAACTTGAGAAAATAAGACACATCAGAACACACAATGTATTAAATTAAGCCAATAACCTTTTGTTCATTAACAAGATTTGTTTGTTAAATTTGTCTTCCACTTGTCCTCTCCTGCATTTTCCTATATGGATTCATTTCATGTTATGGACTGATAAATCCCTTCCTCACCTTACTCTCCCTACACTGATTCCAACATGAATATCCTTAGACGCACATGACACATTCTGTTAATGACGGTGGGTGTGAGTTGAGGATGTCACAAATGTGGTCGCACTGTTTAAACTGAGGTTATGTAACGTTTCTTGCCATGCATTTGGTGACAAAAGGCATCATTATAACCATGATATTCACATTTTTCGAAGCCTTCAAGGTGCCAGTGTTCTGGTCTATTCTTGTAACGTACTTCATCATGCTCCTCTGCCTCACCATGAAGAGGCAGATCAAGGTAAAAAGTATACACTGGCTGACATATAGTACATGCACTGCATACACTGACACTGCAGCTGTACTGGAATCATGCAAACACTGGAGTTTATCCAGAGGTGTTGTTTGGATTAAACAGAAAATACTGTTAATGCAAACAAATGTAAAAGTCAAGAAGCAAATCTTGTCAACATGCACCATGAACACGAGCTGTAATGTCAGGAACACTAGCTAGTGGGGAATGACAGGGGTCAGAGATTGATTTTCTTTTAAGCAGAACAGTAACATAAAAAATACAAATTGTGAACCATAATTCAGCATTTGCTGTGAATATGAGCACCATGTTGGGGTAGGATTTCTTTATTTTTTCATTTATTAGGATTGGTCTGCATTTGTTCAGTAGCAGGTAAGCGTCAATGCTACTTTAACTCTTTTAAACACCGTGGGAGATTTAAGAGCTATCATACTCATTTTTGGGCCTTTGTGTTTGATTTTTGGACTCCTATAAAGCAGCTACACACGATTACCTGCACAGAAAGTTTGTAGATCTTCAGGATGCTGTGCCTCTCGCTGCATCGCTTCCTTGTATTTCCTGCATCCTGCGAAAACAGTCTGTGTAATTTACTCCACCCCCCAGCCCTCCTCCATGTACGCCTCCCGCCGAGCCCACTCCGCTGTTATTGGTCATATCGGAGAGCTTATAATTTGCATGCATGCAGGTAACACGTTGGGGGGATAGTCACATTATCTTGAAGACGGACAACACCGCTACTATTTTTTTTTTTTTTCAGACACGGTCGAAAATAAACTTCATAGCATATCTCACTGCATGTTGTACATCTGTGTTATTGTGCGCATGCCACGGTTAGATGAAAAGAATACTTTATCCACGTCTATAATTATGTGGTAAGCCTAACACAGCTTGATTGAAAACTTTACATTAGCTCCCTGTATGCACACTCTATAATGTTACAGAGACAACCACTTTTGTCCGAATACTTACACAAAATAAACACAGTTAGGACACTAATAAATTGTGACTTAGAGCTTGCTCCTCTGACTCTTCAACATGACCAAGTAACGTCGGAAAGGCCACGTCCTTCAGCAGCAGTTTACCGGCTAATCCAGCTTCGTACTGGCCCATGTTGACAAAACAGTCCCGTGTGAAGTGCCGTAGACAGACAAACACGTAGGTGTTTTTCTTTTGCTGGATGGGAATAAGCAACTCTATGCACTCATGCCTGGTGCTTGCCTCTTTAGGAAAGGGAAACAAAGTTAACCTTCCCTCACACCTGAACAAACATTTTCTGGGAGCCATTGCTCAATGTGCTAATACTGTGAAATCGTTGTAGACAGCAGAGTAGCACACAGCGATATAACTTCCGAAGCAGAGCGGGGGAGTGGGAAGGCCTACAGCATATACCTGGACATGCCCATATAAGTAAGTCCGGCACGCATTAATGTCAATGGGACTACACTGTTAAAAAAAGACTGTAAAACACAACATGCAGAGCCATCCAAAACAGCTTGCAGGGCTCACTTCCAAATGCATAAACCTCATTATTTCACGCTTTGGATGGTGCTACTGGTCAGGGAAGGTGACAGCAGCCCATCCACCCCAGCCACTGAGAGCAAAACAGGGCCGGGGCACCATCCTGGGGCTCCGCTATCTTCGAAATATTGTTACTGTGACTCTCCTTCCAATTTTGAATTTGTGTCCCCACTGAATGTTAAACATGAATATATATTTTATTTTTTCCACATTCTAAGTTTAAAACTTGAGTTGGTTATTTGGCTAAAACAAAGAACGTGTCATTTCTAGTACTGCCAGACTTCAGGATGGGACTTCATTTACAATGAAGGAAATTAACTTGTCTGGTCATGATGACTTCGTTGTGTACATCACAGGGATACTGCTGCAGGTGTTGAGGTTGTTTTTGCATACTGATTTGTATATTTGCCTGCAAACATAAATCGTTATCTATAACTGACACTTTATGCAGTGTAGTCATCACCAGTGTCTGATAACTTACTAAAAACTGAGGCTGAAGCCATTAGTGTTCACATCACATTGACAAATAACAACCGAGCAATGAAACCTTTTCTTGTTTCTTTGTGTCTCCTGGGAGCTTTTCTCCATGCTTTGGCTGAACACACCTCCGAGTCTCATCTTGAGGGAGATTTCCTGTTGGGTGGAGTTTTTGATGTTCATCATAGTGACCCTGTTAGTTATGACAGACCAACAGCAATCAGCTGCTCCAGGTGAGTCTTAAAATAAATCTGACTGAATACCTTATGAAACTAACGCAAAGATTCTGCTGTATCAGATTATATCATAAAGAGTTTTGCCTCACATGTCAGGTCAATGGATATAACTAGAAGCACATTTCCCACAAAACCTGTAATTGCTGTTTTCTAAATCATGATTTCAATAAAATCCTGTTTTATATATCCATGGCTGGATGGATTTTACAAAGTTGTTGCCTTACTCTTGAATGGTGAAACTAATTCTCATACTCTCACTGTCTCTCCTCTGTCCATAGTAAACACTTAATTAAATCAAGCTATCGAAGGTTTCAGTTGATGCGATTCTCTGTAGAGGAAATCAATAACTCCACCAGCCTCCTGCCAAATGTATCCCTTGGCTATGAGATATTTGACCAATGCTTAGACACACACAACTTCCCTGATTTTTTCAACCTCATCTCCGTCAACGGCTCGATCCAACCTTGGGGTGAACCACACAAGAATCTGTCCAAAGTGATAGCACTGGTCGGCACCGCTTCAAGCACTGAGGCACGGACCGTGGCCCCTCTCTTCACGATGAATCTCATTCCTATGGTACATTTGCCAAACACTGTTTTATAACATATTTTTACTAGACAAATCAAGCAATAAAAACAGCAATATCTGAATGCTTAAAAATGTAAACTGCTTTTAAGTCATGAGAATTTGTCACTGAGTATAATAATCACAGTTTGTTTGTGTATGACTCTTTGAACAGGTCAGTTATGCAGCCACCAGTTCTATCCTTTCAAGAAAAGAGATATATCCCTCTTTCCTTCGAACAGTGAATATCAATCAAGACCTCGTAAAGGCAGTTGTTGGCATTGTGCAGCACTTCAACTGGCGCTGGATTGCTTTCCTTTACAGTGATGGGGATTACGGCATTGATGGACTGTACTTGCTCATAGAAAAGATAAAGGACACTGAGATCTGCCTTGCGTACACCAAAGCCCTGAATCATGACACAGATCACACTAAAATATTCAAACAGATAGAGGCACAGAGGATCGGTGTCATTATTGTTTTTGCTCCTAGACGGACTGCTGAACCTCTCATTGAGTCAGCAATACAACTAAATGTCACCAACAAAGTGTGGATAGCGCTGGAAGCGTGGTCCTTAAACAAGGAGCTCCCCAGGAAGAAAGGAATCAAAAACATTGGGACTGTAATTGGGGTTTCTGAGCCAAGAATGACAATTCCTGGTTTCAGTGATTTTATCCATTCTTCCAGAAGCCAGGCTCATTGTGAAAACACAGAGCAAAATATGTTTTGTAATCCGGTTTGCAACTGCAGCAGCCTGAGTGCAGAAGATGTCATCGCTGCAGACCCGTCTTTTAATTTCCCTGTTTATTCTGCTGTATACGCCATCGCTCATGCCTTACACAATGTCCTGCAATGTGGAGCTGGCAGATGTAACAACAACATTACAGTGTACCCACACATGGTAAGTAGAAAAATAATCTCATCATTCATTTACTTTATTCCCACTATCAGATTTTTCATGTTTCTGACAGGTTGTTCTCACAGACAAGCCTGTTTGAAAGTGACCTCATATCCCACTTACCACAAGTCTTAATATACAATAGACTATGTGTAGTGTGATCTGTAATATGAATCTATTTGGCTACTAAACGTCACCATCAGCCACAACATGTATTCTGTTAACACAATAAATCTCCAAGTCAGACACACAAAATCTAAATCTCTCCAATTCAACAGTCGACATCTAAACCAATCAGATGTTAGATCAGATGAGAGCAGGGCATTTCCCATCATGCTCTGTCAGTGCCTGGCTCAAAAACAATGCAACTAACTCAATCTTGTGAGATTATAGTTTTCCACTTTTGCATGAGTTTAGAGCAAGTCGGGTTGAAGTCAGACACAAATCTAACCATCATGCATTGTGCAGTGATCAGAGTTTAAGTGAGGGCATCACACAGCTATTTAATCAACACCTCTGATGTTCACTGTGAACACATGAAAATAATCTGAACTTTGTGTACACACATCAGGTTCTGGCAGAGCTGAAGAAGTCAAACTTCACACTTTTCAACCACAGTATTCAGTTTGATGAGAATGGTGACCCCAACTATGGATCCTATTCTATAGTCTTCTGGAACCAAAGCGGTGATGCAGAAGAGATCGGCTCTTATCATTTTTACCCATCGTCCCATTTCGACATCAACGACAGCAAAATTCACTGGTACACAAATGGAGACGTAAGTTGTTTATTTACTGACAAGAATTCATATTCTCCATGTTGATTTAAAATATATTGTTTGTTTTTCCCACTTCTGCAGGGATGTGCGTGTGTGTGTGTGTGTGTGTGTGTGTGTGGATGAGCTGTGCATGAATATATGTTTATAGCTGTGACAGGCAAAACACAGTGGGTCTCATTCATGAAGCATGAGCAGAACAAATGTGTGTAAACCCTTCGCAGATTTAGGTGTATTTTGGCATTCATCAGCAGCCTTGAACTTTTTCTAGGTACTAACAAAATCACACCTGCTTCTGACTGCTTATAGTGTAAATAAGATATTGCACATAAGCATTGCTTGTCATCATTAGAAATTACAATTTTAATTTGTATTGTGCTGTTATGTCCACAATAGACAGATGCCTTGGAAACATGTAAGTTAAACAAACACATTTAGCTAGCAGATTTAAGCTTCATATTAGGGCTCCTACAAACGTGAATGAGTTATTTAAATCAGTGGTTCCCAACTGGTGGGTCGTGGTGCAAAAGTGGGTCACGGGTCCATTCTGAATGGATTGCAAGTGACTCGCAAAAGTTTCTTAAAAACACCCCTTTTTTTAAGTACGGTGAATTTTTGGCACAGAGTTTTAATTATGAAGGGCTGCTACTACTTACTGCTGTGGGGTGAGGGAATAATGGACAGCTACTCGACAGAGACAGCAAACTAGCTTGACGGCCTGGCCAAACACAGGTATGAGGCTGAATGTAATTAACTGTGTGGACCTTGAACTAATGATAATGTTTTAAGCCAGACTTTGTTACTTGTTGTTAAACTTCAAAGTGGGTTACTTCTCTCATTAGACTGCCTGTATTAAGATGTTTTAATAGTGGTTTTATTTCACAACTGTGACAAAGAATGCTGAGGCTTAGGGCAAACACTGACATTACCTGGCTGTCACTGAGGGCAGGTCAGAGAGACGTGATGCTGCTCTACAGGGTGCTCGATTTGCATGTGGCTGCCACAAGGGAAGTTGAAGAGGGAGGGGCAGCGCCTCCACTCAAATGCGGTTGTCAGGCAAACAACATACTTGTAATTAAGAGTTGATGCCATGGGCCAAATTTTCAAACTAAAATAAAATATACATTTTTTATAAACAATAGTCACACTGCTACAAACAGGACAAAATAAAATGTATTTCTCAACTCCACTTCACCTAAAATAACTTCAGTCTCAGCATCTGAAAGGTTTTTCTTTCTCTCACTGTCTTTCTTTGTTTGCACATGCTCGCAGGTCTTCAGGATGCACCTATCCATAGTAACTATCACGTCCATACATGGTGGTCACAGGCTATATTCATGGGTGGGGATGTATGCTTATTGCTGACCTGCAGGAGTGCGCTGTCAGTTTATGACTGATTGGCACTCATGAACATACACACCTATGATCACAGTTTTACGCAGCTTTCATGACCGGTGTAGGTTTTTAGAACCAAGGGTTTTTATGGGCAAAAAAATCTACTCACAGATTTGCTAACATTTCATGAATGAGACCCACTAACAGGAAGGTCAGAATTTTTAAAACCTGTACACTAAATGCTTCCTCTTATCTATCATATCCCTCCACCCCTTACAGCATTCTGTTGCACTCACATTTATTTTCTGCTAAATAATTCTCTCTTGTACAGGTGCCTACTTCAGTGTGTTCCTCAGAATGTCGTCCTGGATATGCAAGAAAGTATAATGGACTCCACAGATGCTGTTTTGACTGTGAAATCTGTCCAAGTGGAACTTATGTCAACAGCACAGGTAAATTATTACACATAAGAGGAAGAAAATGAGAATAGCTGTTTTTTTCCATTCTGACTTTGATGGGAGCTCATTTCAGACTGTTCAGCTTTTTTATGGCTAAAAGGGTATAAAAGTAATTTTATGATGACTGGACAGTGATATAGACTTCCACATTCATTAAGAAATGCACACACCAATTAAGGTATGGCAAGAAATATTCAGATTGCTACAACTATCGCTAAAGTGTATCAGTGTAAACTTTAAACCACGTTTGACCTGAGGTAAAAGCTCATTTTAGGAAAACGTACAATATGCTGTTCTCACTAAAAGTTCAAATATACAGCCAGCGCAACATTATATTTTCCAGCTTTGTTTCCTTCAAGGAACAGACGGGTTGTTGTGTTCGGCGGGATTAAATGACTGCAAATATTCAACTTTGTAAACTGCAAAAAGAACACACAACACAAACAAGTAAATACCTTTTTAGGTACTAAATAACATCTCTAGTAAGACTCAGAGAAAAGGTTACTGAGAAAATATTACTAACAAATTAATGTTAACACTTAAAGGTATGCCAAAATATGTGATAACTGATGAAAGTACAACATTATCAATTACAAAAGTAAGAATGCTTTAACTATCAAGCACTCATACACCCATATGTGGTGCTATAGTTTTGTAACATAGTCAAACATACTGTATTCAAATCCAAGAAATTGTTAAATAAACATATGAATATAGATGTAAGTAGTTGATGATTACAGATGAAGGCGTTTTGTGGATTTTAAGGCAAAGGATTATGAGGATTGTCACACTGGAATGCTTACTGCTTCCTGATTTTCTATTAGCTCACTTCCTTTTCAGTGAAGGTACTTACTATCACCACAAGGTGGTGCTAAAGACCATATAAATAAACCAAACCACTTATTCCAAACCACTAATTCCAATATACACAGTATCACAGATCAAACGTCTAACAACGCTTTCTAAACTTTTTTTTATCCCTCTTTACTCAAGGAGGACTTTTCTAAATTGAACCTTAACTTTACTGACAATCTCTCTGTCTCTCATGTAAAACAGACAATGCCTACAAGTGCATCAACTGTAAGGAGACAGAATGGTCTGCAGAAGGAAGTACATCATGCAACCTGCGGGTGGTGGAGTACATCCCATTCACAGACACTGGGGCCATACTGATCATGATCGGGGCCTGCGCATTGGTGGGCCTCACACTAGCCATGTCTGCTCTCTTTGCCATCAACTACAACACACCTGTTGTCAGATCTGCTGGGGGACCAATGTGCTTCCTGATTTTAGGCTGCCTCAGTCTGTGTAGTCTCAGTGTGTTCTTTCACTTTGGTAAGCCAACAGCCTCCTCCTGTATCTTAAGGTTCTTACCATTTCTCTTGTTCTACACTGTTTGTCTAGCATGTTTTGTTGTGCGCTCATTTCAGATTGTTTGCATTTTCAAAATAGCTGCGAGATTCCGTGAGGTCAGCAGTTGGTGGAGGAAATATCACGTACAATGGCTGGTCATCACTGTAGCATTTGTTACACAGGCAGTCTCACTCATTATTGGCTATACTTATGCTCCACCCAAACCCTACAATGACACATTGTCGTACCATGACAAAACCATACTTGGTTGTGACATTAATCTCAAAGCATCTTCTGGTTCTTTGGCTTTATTTTTATCTTTGTGCTGCCTTTGCTTTATTTTCTCCTACATGGGAAAAGACCTCCCAAAAAACTACAATGAGGCCAAAGCAATAACCTTCTGCCTGCTCCTGCTGATCCTCACCTGGATCATCTTTGCCACTGTGTACATTCTTTACCGCGGCAAGTACATCCCAACACTAAAAGCTCTGGCAGTACTCTCCAGTCTCTACTCCTTTCTGTTGTTTTATTTCCTCCCAAAATGTTACATCATCATTTTTCAATCATACAAAAACACGCAGGAATACTTTCAAGGTCTCATTCAGAGTTACACCATGACAATCAAGTAAATAGGTGTTACTGTATATCAAAAAATGTGTGTGTGTGTGTGTGTTTGTGTTTCAGGCCATGGTGATTTTTCTGTGCTAATATAACTGTGGCTCGGGGCTGTTAGAGAAGCTAGAGTCAAAAAGTGATGTCCTTCTTCCTTTTCAGGCTCTACAGCCTTGACTCGACTCCTTATCTCTAATGACAGGAATACTTCCAGGGTCTCATTCAGAGTTATACCATGACAATCGCCAAGTAACAGCTTCAAGTAAATGTGTGTATCTGTATACAGAACGCTTTAAGTTTCTGAATACTTTAAATGAACTTATAATAATTTGGCTTTTTAGACTAGATGGTCAAAATAAGTACATTGTAGTTTAAGTCTTTGTCTCAGTTTTGTAGGAACATAATCATATTAAAAATATTTTTGATTAGTTATTTGGTTGTTTTACTGGGGGGTGTATTAATAAGATTCTTCAGATTAGCTATAAAAATATGTAGTGATTAAGATTTCAAAAAGAGGCACTCATACTGTTGTTTCCAGGATGGCTGGCATCTCTTAGTCCTAATCAGAGCCTTTGACTTCAGAACTTATCAAGACTAAGAGTCTACAGCCATGCTGGTAGCTTTATGAGACTGTAGCCTACTTATAGGTACAGCAGTATCTTGAGCTAAATGCTAACATCTGCGTACTTACGTCCTCTCAATGCTCAGCAGGTGTAATATTTACCATGGCCATCTTATTTTAGCCTGTGAGCATGTTAACATGTTAACACATCAGAGAGATAGACTTATGGCACTCACCATAACTTGGATTAATTTTTATGACAAACCCTTTTGTTTCTTTTGATCTGAGGACCCTTATGGACTAAAGGAATATGAGTAACGTACAGGGTAATCGAGGAATGGACACATAATTTGAGGTAGCCAACAACCTGGTTTTGTACATCCAAAGAACTTGTCTAATTGAGACAAGCCTTTATTAGTCAAAATGTGGAGCTACACTGGGCTAGTAAAAGGGACTGGGTGTTAAATTTGGACTAGGCTTCTAATTGAAGTTTTATGGTATGTGAACTTCAGCTTATTAATGATAATATATTGCTACTGTAGAGTATTGCTGCATATTAGTGTTTGAGATACTGTATATTTTTTCCTACCAGAGAAAGACAGTTTTCTCCAGAAGGCAATTAGCTGGCTATTAGACATTGGAGGTCATCTCAAATCTCAATATGTATACATTTTTTACAATCAATGTATACAAATGTGCCACACAGACTGGCCCTAATCTGGTTAGCTGTACCCTGTCTTAGTCCTGTTTGATGACATTGTCAGTTGTGCAGGTTTCATTAAAGAGGGAGTGAATATTAACTGTAATGGTTACTGTCAAAATTATTGAGACAATTGTGCTACAGCCAATTTTAACATGGTAACTTATGAATGGTTACAGTTTTATGATGTTTAATGCATGACCTTTCTGACCTCACTTGACAATGTTGCTGACATAAAGATTAAAACTTATAATACTGTTATATTTAATGTACACTGTCTTTAATCATATGCTTAAAAATGTATTTGATTTCATGTTACTAACCAGCCTTAGGATATTGAGTGTTCATTGACATGAAGTTCATTCTGTTAAGCCTTGCACTGATTTACATATACATGTACAATGGTTATATAACAGCAAGAGTGACTCAATAAAAACTTAAAATGAAATGTGTGTCTTTCCTCTGTGTTCAACAGTCTTTTGTAGTTGCTCTAACACTAATGTCACCACATGAAGGCGCCGTTTCACTGTGACACTGTCTACACGCCAGACTAAAGGCACACCTTGAATATACTGTGTAACATAAGTTTTAGTACTAAGGTTAAATTAGGGGGCAGATGGTGTACAGATATTGATTTTGTGGAGTTTGTGTGCAAAACTTTGTTCAGATATTTAGAGATTTACCTCACTCTGGAGACATAAACGAAGACTACCTAACCCTACTACATGCCACCACTTTTTCTTGGTGCTTGTATCCATATGTTTCTGTATCATTATGGGCATATGAAGCAAACTGTTTGAAACAGACCCCACCTCTACAGGACGGGTAGATCATTTTGATAATACAGGAAACAGTATGGTGCCTTCCTCTTGCTCACATATTCTCATATTACAGCCAAACAGTGAACTAAAATATGTTTCTGATGACATTTTAGGCAAGCCAAACAGCACCAGAATATTGTTCTATATGGGATCAGCACTGAACCGAGTTTGGTCTGCGTTTGAGGGAGAGAGGAGAGAGAGGGGTGGGTCTCTCTCTCAATCTGCTTCCATACTCCATACTAAAAATGCAAATGTACAATTCTTAGTTCGAGTAACAGCCATAGAACCAGCCAAAATCTGCTTTGAGATGAGAGATGAGCAACAAGATCTGTGTAATGTAAGATGGAGGGCAGTTTACCAAAGTTCATTTAAACATACTACTCACACTGTTATGATGTTATGATAGAGGCAACTGTGTTTGAATAGTTCTTGTGTTATTGTGGATTTTTGTATTACATGTTGTATTTGGATCCAGGGTGCAGGAGCCCTTCTGTGCAGAGTTTGCATGTTCTCCCCGTGTCAGCGTGGGTTTTCTCATGGTACTCCAGCTTCCTCCCACAGCCCAAAGACATGCAGGTTAATTGGTGACTCGAAAATGTCCGTAGGTGTGAATGTGAGTGTGAATGGTTGTCTGTCTCTATGTGTCAGCCCTGCGATAGTCTGGTGACCTGTCCAGGGTGTACCCTGCCTCTCGCCCAATGTCAGCTGGGATAGGCTCCAGCTCCCCCGTAACCCTCAAGAGGATAAGTGGTTAGAAAATGGATGGATGGATGGATATTGTATTTGTTGCATTTTAAGTGTGTTCTGATTGGCTGCTACCTGGGCCAGGTCTCTCTTGTCAAGGAGATTTCCAGTCCCATTGGGACTTCCTGGTTACATAAAGATTAATTAAAAAAAAAACCCTCCCTTTAATAAGATAAGTACAAAACTGTCTCTACTAGTTATGTTTACATTACAACATTAGTACATAGAATTTTATTTTCTAACAAAGCTACAATTTAATCTCTTTTTGTGCACTTATTTTAATGTATTTTGTTTTGTTTTTGTCTTTTATGAGCTGCTGGACAGCTGAATTTCCCTTTGGGGATAAATGAGTTCTTTCTATTCTCTATTCCCTATTCTCCATTACATATTGTTAACCCTTTCCTCCGTGTCTGTAGTTTGCATTGATATCAATCTGGTCTCTGTACACTGCTTTCATGTTTGTGTACCTAATAGATGCAAATATTGCAGCTCCCCATCTGAATTCACCCCGTCGTGGATGAAAGACAACTTTACACACAAGCTGACACTAGATTTTGCATAGCTCCAAAAAGCTGGCTATTGATACAGTGTCATTAAATCCATGCTTTACTAATCTGTGTTTGTGTGAATCAGTGTGTACGTGCATGTGTGTGAGTGTGTGTGTGTTCTTGTACATGCTACATAGTGAGGACCAAAAACTGTATTTTAGCAACAAAGTGAGGACATTTTTGGAAAGTGAGGACATTTTGTTCGGTCCTCACTTTTTCATAGGCCTGTTTGAGGGTTAGGACTTGGTTTTAGGATTCAGGTTAGAATTAGGTTTTGGTTAGGATTAGGGTAAGGCATTTAGTTGAGATGGTTAAGATTAGGGTAAGGGGCTAGGAAATGCATTATGAAAATCAGGGTCCTCACAAAGATAAAAGTACAAACGTGTGTGTGTGTGGGTTATGTCTTGGTACTTTGATTTTGAATCAGGAAGACACTGACCACCCATCTAGATATAAATGTCCATGTCCTGTGTCATCTCTCCTTGGGACCACTTTCAGCACACAAGATGCAGATGATCAGCCCTAGAAAACAACAGACATACAAAACATTATTATTTCAGCATCAATTAGATCTAATTACAAACACATGATGAAATGAATGGCTCATTTTTCCTTGTGTGAACACAAAGATAATTGTAAACTTAAGTTAAATACAGCCTTGTAGAATGCTAATTCATTTTAACATTTGATCTTAATTTCAAAGAAGATCCTAAAACACCTAAATAAGAATAAGAGCAAGAATAAAAATGACAATAATAATAATAGCTGTAGATTTCCTTTTGTTTTAGCACAGATGAGGCTGAAAGTTGTATAGCTTTATGATATTACATGTTTGAGATCTAGCTTCCTGGCTTGTATGCGTCTTCCTCTACAAAGTTTTATTCAAGTTGTATCCCAACATCAAAGGAAATTTGGTACTCATATTAGGACGATGTAATACTGATACTACTGAATGAACAACAAATGTGAAGAGAATATTGAGAAGTCCAGCTCAGGTGAACACACTAGTGTATTACTTTCTTTGTTTCATTTTCCCATAAACAGTTATTATATCATATTGCATGTTATATTAGAAATTATATTAGAAATTATTATATGTTGTATATTTTTTGTTATTATACTCGTCTCTTGTGCTCAGCAGCTGTATCAGCACTGAAAAAGTGTTATCAGTGTAATGTGACCGACAGCCATTAGATTGTATAACTGTATTGGTCAGTCAGGCAGAGAGAGACAAGGAATATAAATAAAGGTTAGGGCACATCTTCATTATAACATACAGTGATGAGATGCAACCAACCTCTGCACTGCAAGATGACATATCAATGACACATTAATTTGCTTGCTACCATTGACAGTTTGAGCATGGAGATGAAATAAAATGTGTAATTTAAGAGTGAGATGGACCAAAACAGGCAAGGACATGTGCTCCACATGTAGAAAGTCAAACTTTACCTTAACATAAAAGGACATTAAATGTCACAGTACTGGCCACGCTGTCGATTGATCAGTGATCTCATGGAAATTCTCCAAACTTTATCGTAAAGTAGTTTACCCATCTCACTTGGCTTTCATAAAATCTTTTATTTATGACATCACCCTGTAACCTAACCCTAACCCTATAACCTATTTATCTCTTTTTATTCATACCAACATATAACCTACCTCTCCTGCAGATGAGGGCTTGTCCCTTCCTACCAAGCAGAGAGAGACGTTCCGCCCTTACATCAGGACGTTGGTTCAATTCAAACTTTGGACTCAGTCCAGCTCATGGCCTGGCCATCTATTGTTGTCATTCACACAGTAACTGCAAATTATGTGCTTTTAAATGACCTGTGTGGTCAAAGTTTAAGTTACGCAGAGTTTATGTGTACAAGACATGGCATTTTAACACACACCAGTTACACTGAATTGAATATATTTCCTCTATCTAATCCCTGTAATCCAAAGATCACCACTATTGCTTTGGTGTCTCCTAAAGAGAGATTAAGCTTGTGTATGTAACTTTCAGAAAGTCCTGGTTATTACTGGCATCGCTGTTTGTGGCTGTTAAGTGAACTGCATTTAGTCGTGATGGTGGATGCCAGTCATTTGTTGATGTTAGTGGACTCCATTTCCAAAATAACATTAGCTGCTGTTGCATTCTGTAGTGCTGTTGTGGAGCTGAAGAGAGATGCAGCATGCTGTTGGGAGAAGTTTGCCTTGAGGGCTTTCTGCCTTTCTGGAAAATTTGGCCGAGGTCCTAACACAAAAGTCAGTACACAGGCTATTACAGTCAACCAAGAAAGTCAGTGAAGTTCTCAGTTTTTAAGTTAGGCTATGTTACAGCTAGTTCACCAATTGGCTATAACAAAAAACAAACAATGAATACATGTTAAAAGTTACAGACATAATCTTTAAATTTAAAATCTTAGACTCTTATTAGTCTGGCCTGACAAACGTTCACAAGGTAAGTTGACATAATTCATCTTTAAGCCTGAGTCATTATAAAAATGGTGTAATGGACGAAAATTACGAGCATTAGGTCCACATACCTTTGTGTTGAACTATTAACAGTTTGTTTACAGTTTTGAGTTTGTTTATGCAAACTCTTTGCCCTCTCGTGTACTAAAGCTGGTAGAGAGGAGTTGTTTTGCATTAGTCATGCAGCTGGCATTTGCATAGTGTAGGGAAAGATCATCTTTGGTTTCCCTTTCCATCTGGCTCAAATAAATGAATGTTGTTTTTGAAATTGTAAGATGAAAGTAGTTTATTCATCAGTTGTTCACTGCATTAACTGAACTTGAGAAAATAAGACACATCAGAACACACAATGTATTAAATTAAGCCAATAACCTTTTGTTCATTAACAAGATTTGTTTGTTAAATTTGTCTTCCACTTGTCCTCTCCTGCATTTTCCTATATGGATTCATTTCATGTTATGGACTGATAAATCCCTTCCTCACCTTACTCTCCCTACACTGATTCCAACATGAATATCCTTAGACGCACATGACACATTCTGTTAATGACGGTGGGTGTGAGTTGAGGATGTCACAAATGTGGTCGCACTGTTTAAACTGAGGTTATGTAACATTTCTTGCCATGCATTTGGTGACAAAAGGCATCATTATTACCATGATATTCACATTTTTCAAAGCCTTCAAGTTGCCAGTGTTCTGGTCTATTCTTGTAACGTACTTCATCATGCTCCTCTGCCTCACCATGAAGAGGCAGATCAAGGTAAAAAGTATACACTGGCTGACATATAGTACATGCACTGCATACACTGACACTGCAGCTGTACTGGAGTCATGCAAACATTGCAGTTTATCCAGAGGTGTTGTTTGGATTAAACAGAAAATACTGTTAATGCAAACAAATGCAAAAGTCAAGAAGCAAATCTTTTCATCATGCACCATGAACACGAGTTGTAATGTCAGGAACACTAGCTAGTGGGGAATGACAGGGGTCAGAGATTTATTTTGGGGTAGGATTTCTTTATTTTTTCATTTATTAGGATTGGTCTGCATTTGTTGAGTAGTAGGTAAGCGTCAGCGCTGCTTTAACTCTTTTAAACACCTTTTTTTTTTTTTTTTTAAAAAGGACCTATTATACTCATTTTTGGGCCTTTGTGTTTGATTTTTGGACTCCGATAAAGCAGCTACACACCATTACCCGCACAGAAAGCTTTGTAGATCTTCAGGACGCTGCATCGCTTCCTTGTATTTCCTGCATCCTGCGAAAACGGTCTGTGTAATTTACTCCACCCCCCGGCCCTCCTCCATGTACGCCTCCCGCCGAGCCCACTCCACTGTGATTGGTCCTCCCTATCTTCGAAATACTGTTACTGTGACTATCCTTTCGTTCCTGGTACAATGTTTGTTTGCTGTAGTTTTTGTTTTGTTTATTCTTATTTCTTCTATTTGCTGGTCCCAATCCTCCAACAGCTCTGCATGCGTCTCCTTCCTCCTTCTGCTAGCCTCTTCCATCTTCTCTTCCCACGGCACTGTAAGCTCAAGCATGACCACCTGTTTGAATGTTTCAGAAAACAGCACGATGGCTGGTCTGAGGAATCTCTCTCTGATGGTTTCAGGGAACCTGAACTGTTTCCCCAGGTCCACCCTCATGTGCCAGTCATGCGCTGTTCCAAGCAGGTCTGCTTGGGCTTCCACAACTTTACTTACCTTTTAGATTGCTGTAGTAGGTTGTTGGAATGCCACAGAACCCACCAGAGCTCGGTGACAAAGCCTTGACTCCACCTGCTCCACCGCCTTCTGTGCCCTTCACTTCCTCCCGGTCCTCATCTCGATGCCAGCTTGAGAAATTTTCAAATCGCTAGATTGCTTTTACTGGAGCACCTCCCTTGTTCGACTGACCTTGAACTCTTCGCAGAGGATGCTGATGGGGAGCACCAGCTCCCCATCAGCATCCTCCTCTCAAACACTCCTCTCAAACCCTTCCATTGTGGAGAGTGGAAATTCATATACTAGCAGTGGCCACAATATCCTTGGAAGGATGCCACGCTGGTCAATCTAGGCTTTGAATTTTCCTGGTAGGCCTAACGTGTCAGTAGCTGCCAGCCATCCTTCCAGTTCTTGGTTTGCCGCTCTGATGGAAGTCACGTCCGTTAGGGTGCAGTCATAGACTTTCCCATGGTTTCTCTGTGACTGATGGAATTTGGGTTCCTCCAAGGGAGAAGTGAAACTGGTCTGTCACTTTCCCTCTTCTCAGAACCAAGGACCTTGATTTTTCTGGCTTGAAGCACATCCAAGCCCACACAATTAGCTTCTCCAAGCCTTGAAGGATCCATCTCCTTCCTGGGTCTGACGAAGTTGTTACTGTCAGATCATCCATAAAGGCTCTAATGGGGGGTTGCTGGACTCTGGTCCTGGTTTTGGGGCCTCCCACTTACCCTTCCTCTCCTTCTAATTTTGAATTTGTGTCCCCACTGAATGTTAAACATGAATATATATTTTATTATTTCCACATTCTAAGTTTAAAACTTGAGTTGGTTATTTGGCTAAAACAAAGAACGTGTCATTTCTAGTACTGCCAGACTTCAGGATGGGACTTCATTTACGATGGAGGAAATTAACTTGTCTGCTCGTGATGACTTGTTTGTGTACATCACAGGGACACTGCAGCAGGTGTTGAGATTGTTTTTGCATACTGATTTGTATATTCTCCTGCAAACATTTATCATTATCTATAACTGACACTTTATGCAGAGTAGTCATCACCAGTGTCTCATAACTTACTAAGAACAGAGGCTGACGCCATTAGTGTTCACATCACATTGACAAATAACGACCAAGCAATGAAACCTTTTCTTGTTTCTTTGTGTCTCCTGGGAACTTTTCTCCACGCACTGGCTCAAGGCACCTCCGAGTCTCATCTTGAGGGAGATTACCTGTTGGGTGGAGTTTTTCATGTTCATCATGGTGACCCTGTTAATTATGACAGACCAACAGCAATCAGCTGCTCCAGGTGAGTCTTGAAATAAATCTGACTGAATACCTTATGAAACTAACGCAGAGATTCTGCTGTATCAGGTTATATCATAAAGAGTTTTGCCTCACATGTCAGGTCAATGGATATAACTAGAAGCACATTTCCCACAAAACCAACAATTGCTGTTTTCTAAATCATGATTTCAATAAAATCCTGTTTTATATATCCATGGCTGGATGGATTTTACAAAGTTGTTGCCTTACTCTTGAATGATGAAACTAATTCTCATACTCTCACTGTCTCTCCTCTGTCCATAGTAAACCATTACTTAAATCAAGCTACCGAAGGTTTCAGGTGATGAGATTCTCTGTAGAGGAAATCAATAACTCCACCAGCCTACTGCCAAATGTATCTCTCGGCTATGAGATATTTGACCAATGCTCAGATACACACAACTTCCCTGATTTTTTCAACCTCATCTCCGTCAACGGCTCGATCCAACCTTGGGGTGAACCACACAAGAATCTGTCCAAAGTGATAGCACTAGTCGGCGCCGCTTCAAGCACTGAGGCACGGACCGTGGCCCCTCTCTTCATGATGAATCTCATTCCTATGGTACATTTGCCAAACACTGTTTTATAACATATTTTTACTAGACAAATCAAGCAATAAAAACAGTAATATCTGAATGCTTAAAAATGTAAACTGCTTTTAAGTCATGAGAATTTGTCACTGAGTATAATAATCACAGTTTGTGTATGACTCTTTGAACAGGTCAGTTTTGCAGCCACCAGTTCTATCTTTTCAAGAAAAGAGATGTATCCCTCTTTCCTTCGAACAGTGAATATCAATCAAGACCTCGTAAAGGCAGTTGTTGGCATTGTGCAGTACTTCCACTGGCGCTGGATTGCTTTCCTTTACAGTGATGAGGATTACGGCATTGATGGACTGTACTTGCTCATAGAAAAGATAAAGGACACTGAGATCTGCCTTGCGTACACCAAAGCCCTGAATCATGACACAGATCACACTAAAATATTCAAACAGATAGAGGCACAGAGGATCGGTGTCATTATTGTTTTTGCTCCTGAACGGACTGTTGAACCTCTCATTGAGTCAGCAATACAACTAAATGTCACCAACAAAGTGTGGATAGCAGTGGAAGCGTGGTCTTTGAACAAGAAGCTCCCCAAGAAGAAAGGAATCAAAAACATTGGGACTGTAATTGGGGTTTCTGAGCCAAGAATGACAATTCCTGGTTTCCGTGATTTTATCCATTCTTCCAGAAGCCAGGCTCATTGTGAAAACACAGAGCAAAATATGTTTTGTAATCCGGTTTGCAACTGCAGCAGCCTGAGTGCAGAAGATGTCATCGCTGCAGACCCGTCTTTTAATTTCCCTGTTTATTCTGCTGTATACGCCATCGCTCATGCCTTACACAATGTCCTGCAATGTGGAGCTGGCAGATGTAACAACAACATTACAGTGTACCCACACATGGTAAGTAGAAAAATAATCTGATAATCCATTTACTTTATTCCCACTATCAGATTTTTAGAGTTCATGTTTCTGACAGGTTGTTCTCACAGACAAGCCTGTTTGAAAGTGACCTCATATCCCACTTACCACAAGTCTTAATATACAATAGACTATGTGTAGTGTGATCTGTAATATGAATCTATTTGACTACTAAACGTCACCATCAGCCACAACATGTATTCTGTTAACAGAGTAAATCTCCAAGTCAGACACACAAAATCTAAATCTCTCCAATTCAACCGTCAACAATGTGGCTAACTCAATCTTGTGAGATTATAGCTTTCCACTTTTGCATGAGTTTAGAGCAAGTCGGGTTGATGTCAGACACAAATCTAACCATCATGCATTGTGCAGTGATCAAAGTGAGGGCATCACACAGCTATTTAATCAACACCTCTGATGTTCACTGTGAACACATGAAAGTAATCTGAACTTTGTGTACACACATCAGGTTCTGGCAGAGCTGAAGAAGTCAGACTTCACACTTTTCAACCACAGTATTCAGTTTGATGAGAATGGTGACCCCAACTATGGATCCTATTCTATAGTCTTCTGGAACCAAAGCGGTGATGCAGAGGAGATCGGCTCTTATCATTTTTACCCATCGTTCCATTTCGACATCAACGACAGCAAAATTCACTGGTACACAAATGGAGACGTAAGTTGTTTATTTACTGACAAGAATTCATATTCTCCATGTTGATTTAAAATATATTGTTTGTTTTTCCTACTTCTGCAGGGGTGTGTGTGTGTGTGTGTGTGTGTGTGTGTGTGTGTGTAGATGAGCTGTGCATGAATATATGTTTATAGCTGTGACAGGCAAAACACGGTGGGTCTCATTCATGAAGCGTGAGCAGAACAAATCTGTGTAAACCCTTCGCAGATTTAAGTGTATTTTGGCATTCATCAATATGTTAGTAGCTTTGAACTTTTCATAGGTACTAACAAAATCACACCTGCTTCTGACTGCTTATAGTGTAAATAAGATATTGCACATAAGTATTGCTTGTCATCATTATAAATTACAATTTTAATTTGTATTGTGCTGTTATGTCCACAATAGACAGATGCCTAGGAAACATGTAAGTTAAACAAACACATTTAGCTAGCAGATTTAAGCTTCATATTAGGGCTCCTACAAATGTGAATGACTTATTTAAATCAGTGGTTCCCAACTGGTGGGTCGTGGTGCAAAAGTGGGTCACGGGTCCATTCTGAATGGATTGCAAGTGACTCGCAAAAGTTTCTTAAAAACACCCCTTTTTTTAAGTACGGTGAATTTTTGGCACAGAGTTTTAATTATGAAGGGCTGCTACTACTTACTGCTGTGGGGTGAGGGAATAATGGACAGCTACTCGACAGAGACAGCAAACTAGCTTGATGGCCTGGCCAAACACAGGTATGAGGCTGAATGTAATTAACTGTGTGGACCTTGAACTAATGATAATGTTTTAAGCCAGACTTTGTTACTTGTTGTTAAACTTCAAAGTGGGTTACTTCTCTCATTAGACTGCCTGTATTAAGATGTTTTAATAGTGGTTTTATTTCACAACTGTGACAAAGAATGCCGAGGCTTAGGGCAAACACTGACATTACCTGGCTGTCAGTGAGGGCAGGTCAGAGAGACGTGATGCTGCTCTACAGGGTGCTCGATTTGCATGTGGCTGCCACAAGGGAAGTTGAAGAGGGAGGGGCAGCGCCTCCACTCAAATGCAGTTGTCAGGCAAACAACATACTTGTAATTAAGAGTTGATGCCATGGGCCAAATTTTCAAACTAAAACAAAATATACATTTTTTACAAACAATAGTCACACCGCTACAAACAGGACAAAATACAATGTATTTCTCAACTCCACTTCACCTAAAATAACTTCAGTCTCAGCATCTGAAAGGTTTTTCTTTCTCTCACTGTCTTTCTTTGTTTGCACATGCTCACAGGTCGACAGGATGCACCTATCCATAGTAACTATCACGTCCATACATGGTGGTCACAGGCTATATTCATGGGTGGGGATGTATGCTTATTGCATACCTGCAGAAGTGCGCTGTCAGTTTATGACTGATTGGCACTCATGAACATACACACCTATGATCAAAGTTTTACGCAGCTTTCATGACCGGTGTAGGTTTTTAGAACCAAGGGTTTTTATGGGCAAAAAAATCTACTCACAGATTTGCTAACAGTTCATGAATGAGACCCACTAACAGGAAGGTCAGAATTTTTAAAACCTGTACACTAAATGCTTCCACTTATCTATCATATCCCTCCACCCCTTACAGCATTCTGTTGCACTCACATTTATTTTCTGCTAAATAATTCTCTCTTGTACAGGTGCCTACTTCAGTGTGTTCCCCAGAATGTCCTCCTGGATATGCAAGAAAGTATAATGGACTCCACAGATGCTGTTTCGACTGCGAAATCTGCCCAAGTGGAACTTATGTCAACAGCACAGGTAAATTATTACACATAAGAGGAAGAAAATGAGAATATCTCTTTTTTTTTTTTAATTCTGACTTTGATGGGAGCTCATTTCAGACTGTTCAGCTTTTTTATGGCTAAAAGGGTAAAAAAAGTAATTTTATGATGACTGGACAGTGATATAGACTTCCACATTCATTAAGAAATGCACACACCAATTAAGGTACAGCAAGAAATATTCAGATTGCTACAATTCTCGCTAAAGTGTATCAGTGTAAACTTTAAACCACGTTTGACCTGAGGTAAAAGTTCATTTTAGGAAAACGTACAATATGCTGTTCTCACTAAAAGTTCTACCAGACGTTGTGTTTTTTAACTATACAGCCAGCGCAACATTATATTTTCCAGCTTTGTTTCCTTCGAGGAACAGACGGGTTGTTGTGTTTGGCAGGATTTAATGACTGCAAATATTTAACTTTGTAAACTGCAAAAAGAACACACAACACAAACAAGTAAATACCTTTTTAGGTACTAAATAACATCTCTAGTAAGACTCAGAGAAAAGGTTACTGAGAAAATATTACTAACAAATTAATGTTAACACTTAAAGGTATGCCAAAATATGTGATAATTGATAAAAGTACAACGTTATCAATTACAAAAGTAAGAATGCTTTAACTATCAAGCACTCATAAACCCATATGTGGTGCTATAGTTTTGTAACATAGTCAAACATACTGTATTCAAATCCAAGAAATTGTTAAATAAACATATGAATATAGATGTAAGTAGTAGATGACTTACAGATGAAGCCTTTTTGTGGATTTTAAGGCAAAGGATTATGAGGATTGTCACACTGGGATGCTTACTGCTTCCTGATTTTCAACTCTCTCACTTCCTTTTCAGTGAAGGTACTTAGAATGACCACAAGGTGGTGCTAAAGACCATATAAATAAACCAAACCACTTATTCCAAACCACTAATTCCAATACACACAGTATCACAGATCAAATGTCTAACAACGCTTTCTAAGCTTTTTTTTTTATCTCTCTTTACTCAAGGAGGACTTTTCTAAATTGAACCTTAACTTTATTGACAATCTGTCTGTCTCTCATGTAAAACAGAGGATGCCTACAAGTGCATCAAATGTAAGGAGACAGAATGGTCTGCAGAAGGAAGTACAATATGCAATCTGCGGGTGGTGGAGTACATCCCATTCACAGACACTGGGGCCATACTGATCATGATCGGGGCCTGCGCATTGGTGGGCCTCACACTAGCCATGTCTGTTCTCTTTGCCATCAACTACAACACACCTGTTGTCAGATCTGCTGGGGGACCAATGTGCTTCCTGATTTTAGGCTGCCTCAGTCTGTGTAGTCTCAGTGTGTTCTTTCACTTTGGTAAGCCAACAGCCTCCTCCTGTATCTTAAGGTTCTTACCATTTCTCTTGTTCTACACTGTTTGTCTAGCATGTTTTGTTGTGCGCTCATTTCAGATTGTTTGCATTTTCAAAATAGCTGCGAGATTCCGTGAGGTCAGCAGTTGGTGGATGAAATGTCACGTACAATGGCTGGTCATCACTGTGGCATTTGTCACACAGGCAGTCTCACTCATTATTGGCTATACTTATGCTCCACCCAAACCCTACAATGACACATTGTGGTACCACGACAAAACCATACTTGGTTGTGACATTAATCTCAAAGCATCCTCTGGTTCTTTGGCTTTACTTTTATCTTTGTGCTGCCTTTGCTTTATTTTCTCCTACATGGGAAAAGACCTCCCAAAAAACTACAATGAGGCCAAAGCAATAACCTTCTGCCTGCTCCTGCTGATCCTCACCTGGATCATCTTTGCCACTGTGTACATTCTTTACCGCGGCAAGTACATCCCAACACTAAAAGCTCTGGCAGTACTCTCCAGTCTCTACTCCTTTCTGTTGTTTTATTTCCTCCCAAAATGTTACATCATCATTTTTCAATCATACAAAAACACGCAGGAATACTTTCAAGGTCTCATTCAGAGTTACACCATGACAATCAAGTAAATAGGTGTTACTGTATATAAAAAACTGTGTGTGTGTGTGTGTGTGTGTGTGTGTGTGTGTTTCAGGCCATGGTGATTTTTCTGTGCTAATATAACTGTGGCTCGGGGCTGTTAGAGAAGCTAGAGTCAGGAAAGTGATGACCTTCTTCCTTTTCAGGCTCTACAGCCTTGACTCGACTCCTTATCTCTAATGACAGGAATACTTTCAAGGTTTCATTCAGAGTTACACCATGACAATCGCCAAGTAACAGCTTCAAGTAAATGTGTGTATCTGTATACAGAACGCTTTAAGTTTCTGAATACTTTAAATGAACTTATAATAATTTGGCTTTTTAGACTAGATGGTCAAAATAAGTACATTGTAGTTTAAGTCTTTGTCTCAGTTTTGTAGGAACATAATCATATTAAAAATATTTTTGATTAGTTATTTGGTTGTTTTACTGGGGGGTGTATTAATAAGATTCTTCAGATTAGCTATAAAAAATATGTAGTGATTAAGATTTCAAAAAGAGGCACTCATACTGTTGTTTCCAGGATGGCTGGCATCTCTTAGTCCTAATCAGAGCCTTTGACTTCAGAACTTATCAAGACTAAGAGTCTACAGCCATGCTAGTAGCTTTATGAGACTATAGCCTACTTATAGGTACAGCAGTAGCTTGAGCTAAATGCTAACATCTGTGTACTTACGTCCTCTCAATGCTCAGCAGCTGTAATATTTACCATGGCCATCTTATTTTAGCCTGTGAGCATGTTAACATGTTAACACATCAGACAGATAGACTTATGGCAGTCAAGCATTACAGCACCCAGCACACTGACACAACACCACTTTATCCTGTTAAAACAATATTCATAACTTGGATTAATTTTTATGACAAACCCTTTCGATACTTTTGATCTGATGACCCTTATGGACAAAAGGAATATGAGTAACCTACAGGGTAATTGAGGAATGGACACATAATTTGAGGTAGCCAACAACCTGGTTTTGTACATCCAAAGAACTTGTCTAATTGAGACAAGCCTTTATTAGTCAAAATGTGGAGCTACACTGGGCTAGTAAAAGGGACTGGGCGTTAAATTTGGACTAGGCTTCTAATTGAAGTTTTATGGTATGTGAACTTCAGCTTATTAATGATAATTTATTGCTACTGTAGAGTATTGCTGCATATTAGTGTTTGAGATACTGTATATTTTTTCCTACCAGAGAAAGACAGTTTTCTCCAGAAGGCAAGCTGTGACCCTCCTCTCAGCTCATTAAGCTCTGCTGCTTCTGGTGTAAAGGGTTTCAGAGGATGAGAGGAGATGATGTGGTATGACTGGCCATTAGACACTGGAGGTCATCTCAAATCTCAATATGTATACATTTTTTAAAATAAATGTATACAAATGTGCCACACAGACTGGCCCTAATCTGGTTAGCTGTACCCTGTCTTAGTCCTGTTTGATGACATTGTCAGTTGTGCAGGTTTCATTAAAGAGGGGGTGAATATTAACTGTAATGGTTACTGTCAAAATTATTAAGACAATTGTGCTACAGCCAATTTTAACACGGTAACTTATGAAAGGTTACAGTTTTATGATGTTTAATGCATGACCTTTCTGACCTCACTTGACAATGTTGCTGACATAAAGATTAAAACTTATAATACTGTTATATTTAATGTACACTGTCTTTAATCATATGCTTAAAAATGTATTTGATTTCATGTTACTAACCAGCCTTAGGATATTGAGTGTTCATTGACATAAAGTTCATTCTGTTAAGCCTTGCACTGATTTACATATATATGTACAATGGTTATATAACAGCAAGAGTGACTCAATAAAAACTTAAAATGAAATGTGTGTCATTTCCTCTGTGTTCAACAGTCTTTTGTAGTTGCTCTAACACTAATGTCACCACATGAAGGCGCCATTTCACTGTGACACTGTCTACACGCCAGACTAAAGGCACACCTTGAATATTCTCTGTAACATAAGTTTTAGTACTAAGGTTAAATTAGGGGGCAGATGGTGTACAGACATTGATTTTGTGGAGTTTGTGTGCAAAACTTTGTTCAGATATTTAGAGATTTACCTCACTCTGGAGACATAAATGAAGACTACCTAACCCTACTACATGCCACCACTTTTTCTTGGTGCTTGTATCCATATGTTTCTGTATCATTATGGGCATATGAAGCAAACAGTTTAAACAGACCCCACCTCTACAGGAGGGGTCTGTTCAACTGGGCCCAGGGAGCAGCTTTTGTGTTCGCAGAGAGGTTGAGCAGGGATCAGGTCTTCTGACTCCGAGCTGTCCCAGTGTCCCAAAGCAGTCCAGTCCAGTGGATGTTGTATTTGTTGCATTTTAAGTGTGTTCTGATTGGCTGCTACCGGGGCCAGGTCTCTCTTGTCAGAGATTTTCAGTCTCAATGGGACTTCCTGGTTGTATAAACATTACTAAAAAATTTAATCAGCCAAACATCCCTTTAATAAGAAGAGTAAAAAACTGTCTCTACTGATTATGTTTACATTACAACATTAGTACATAGTGTTTTATTTTCCAACAAAGGTACAATTTAATCTCTATTTGTGCACTTATTTTAACGTATTTTGTTTTGTTTTTGTCTTTTATGAGCTGCTGGACAGCTGAATTTCCCTTTGGGGATAAATGAGTTCTTTCTATTCTCTATTTCTTATTCTCCATTACATATTGTTAACCCTTTCCTCCGTGTCTGTAGTTTGCATGGATATCAATCTGGTCTCTTTACACTGCTTTCATGTTTGTGTACCTAATAGATGCAAATATTGCAGCTCCCCATCTGAATTCACCCCGTCGTGGTTGAAAGACAACTTTACACACAAGCTGACACTAGATTTTGCATAGCTCCAAACAGCTGGCTATTGATACAGTGTCATTAAATCCACGCTTTACTAATCTGCGTTTGTCCGAATCAGTGTGTGTGTGTTCTTGTACATGCTACATAGTGAGGACCAAAAACTATATTTTAGCAACAAAGTGAGGACATTTTTGGAAAGTGAGGACATTTTGTTCGGTCCTCACTTTTTCATAGGCCTGTTTAGGGGTTAGGACTTGGTTTTAGGATTCAGGTTAGAATTAGGTTTTGGTTAGGGTAAGGGTAAGGGGAAGGTTAGGCATTTAGTTGAGATGGTTAAGATTAGGGTAAGGGGCTAGGAAATGCATTATGAAAATCAGGGTCCTCACAAAGATAGAAGTACAAACATGTGTGTGTGTGTTATGTCTTGGTACTTTGATTTTGAATCAGGAAGACACTGACCACTCGTCTAGATATAAATGTCCATGTCCTGTGTCATCTCTCCTTGGGACCACTTTCAGCACACAAGATGCAGATGATCAGCCCTAGAAAACAACAGACATACAAAACATTATTATTTCAGCATCAATTAGATCTAATTACAAACACATGATGAAATGAATGGCTCATTTTTCCTTGTGTGAACACAATAATAATTGTAAACTTAAGTTAAATACAGCCTTGTAGAATGCTAATTCATTTTAACATTTGATCTTAATTTCAAAGAAGATCCTAAAACACCTAAATAAGAATAAGAGCAAGAACAAAAATGACAATAATAATAATAGCTGTAGATTTCCTTTTGTTTTAGCACAGATGAGGCTGAAAGTTGTATAGCTTTATGATATTACATGTTTGAGATCTAGCTTCCTGGCTTGTATGCGTCTTCCTCTACAAAGTTTTGTTCAAGTTGTATCCCAACATCAAAGGAAATTTGGTACTCATATTAGGACTATGTAATACTGATACTACTGAATGAACAACAAATGTGAAGAGAATATTGAGAAGTCCAGCTCAGGTGAACACACTAATGTATTACTTTCTTTGTTTCATTTTCCCATAAACAGTTATTATATCATATTGCATGTTATATTAGAAATTATATTAGAAATTATTATATGTTGTATATTTTTTTGTTATTATACTCGTCTCTTGTGCTCAGCAGCTGTATCAGCACTGAAAAAGTGTTATCAGTGTAATGTGACCGTAAATGGGGAGACAGCCATTAGATTGTATAACTGTCTTGGTCAGTCAGGCAGAGAGAGACAAGGAATATAAATAAAGGTTAGGGCACATCTTCATTATAACATACAGTGATGAGATGCAACCAACCTCTGCACTGCAAGATGACATATCAATGACACATTAATTTGCTTGCTACCACTGACAGTTTGAGCATGGAGATGAAATAAAATGTGTAATTTAAGAGTGAGATGGACCAAAACAGGCAAGGACATGTGCTCCACATGTAGAAAGTCAAACTTTATCTTAACATAAAAGGACATTAAATGTCACAGTACTGGCCACGCTGTCGATTGATCAGTGATCTCATGGAAATTCTCCAAACTTTATCGTAAAGTAGTTTACCCATATCACTTGGCTTTCATAAAACCTTTTATTTATGACATCACCCTGTAACCTAACCCTAACCCTATGACCTATTTATCTCTTTTTATTCATACCAACATATAACCTGCCTCTCCTGCAGATGAGGGCTTGTCCCTTCCTACCAAGCAGAGAGAGACGTTCCGCCCTTTCATCAGGACGTTGGTTCAATTCAAACTTTGGACTCAGTCCAGCTCATGGCCTGGCCATCTATTGTTGTCATTCACACAGTAACTGCAAATTATGTGCTTTTAAATGACCTGTGTGGTCAAAGTTTAAGTTACACAGAGTTTATGTGTACAAGACATGGCATTTTAACACACACCAGTTACACTGAATTGAATATATTTCCTCTATCGAATCCCTGTAATCCAAAGATCACCACTATTGCATTGGTGTCTCCTAAAGAGAGATTAAGCTTGTGTATGTAACTTTCAGAAAGTCCTGGTTATTACTGACGTTGCTCTCTGTGGCCGTTAAATGAACTGCATTTAGTCGTGATGGTGGATGCCAGTCATTTGTTGATGTTAATGGACTCCATTACCAAAGTAACGTTAGCTGCTGTTGCATTCTGTAGTGCTGTTGTGGAGCTGAAGAGAGATGCAGCATGCTGTTGGAAGAAGTTTGCCTTGAGGGCTTTCTGCCAGAAAGAGATTTCTTGGTTAAGGTTCATCACATCCTTTGGATTTTCCTGGAAAATTTGGCCTGAGTCCTTTACACAAAAGTCAGCCCCACAGGCTGTTACAGTCAACCACGACAGTCAGTGAAGTTCTCAGTTTTTAAGTTAGGCTATGTTACAGCCCGTTCACCAATTGGCTATAACAAAAAACAAAAACACAATGAATACATGTTAAAAGTTACAGACATAATCTTTAAATGTAAAATCTTAGACTCTTATTAGCCTGGCCTGACAAACGTTCACAAGGTAAGTTGACATAATTCATCTTTAAGCCTTAGTCATTATAAAAATGGTGTAATGGACGAAAATTATGAGCATTAGGTCCACATACCTTTGTGTTGAACTATTAACAGTTTGTGTACAGTTTTGAGTTTGTTTATGCAAACTCTTTGCCCTCTCGTGTACTAAAGCTGGTAGAGAGGAGTTGTTTTGCATCAGTCATGCAGCTGGCATTTGCATAGTGTAGGAAAAGATAATCTTTGGTTTCCCTTTTCATCTGGCTCAAATAAATGACTGTTGTTTTTGAAATTGTAAGATGAAAGTAGTTTATTCATCAGTTGTTCACTGCATTAACTGAACTTGAGAAAATAAGACACATCAGAACACACAATGTATTAAATTAAGCCAATAACCTTTTGTTCATTAACAAGATTTGTTTGTTAAATTTGTCTTCCACTTGTCCTCTCCTGCATTTTCCTATATGGATTCATTTCATGTTATGGACTGATAAATCCCTTCCTCACCTTACTCTCCCTACACTGATTCCAACATGAATATCCTTAGACGCACATGACACATTCTGTTAATGACGGTGGGTGTGAGTTGAGGATGTCACAAATGTGGTCGCACTGTTTAAACTGAGGTTATGTAACGTTTCTTGCCATGCATTTGGTGACAAAAGGCATCATTATTACCATGATATTCACATTTTTCAAAGCCTTCAAGATGCCAGTGTTCTGGTCTATTCTTGTAACGTACTTCATCATGCTCCTCTGCCTCACCATGAAGAGGCAGATCAAGGTAAAAAGTATACACTGGCTGACATATAGTACATGCACTGCATACACTGACACTGCAGCTGTACTGGAGTCATGCAAACATTGCAGTTTATCCAGAGGTGTTGTTTGGATTAAACAGAAAATACTGTTAATGCAAACAAATGCAAAAGTCAAGAAGCAAATCTTTTCATCATGCACCATGAACACGAGTTGTAATGTCAGGAACACTAGCTAGTGGGGAATGACAGGGGTCAGAGATTTATTTTGGGGTAGGATTTCTTTATTTTTTCATTTATTAGGATTGGTCTGCATTTGTTGAGTAGTAGGTAAGCGTCAGCGCTGCTTTAACTCTTTTAAACACCTTTTTTTTTTTTTTTTTTAAAAAGGACCTATTATACTCATTTTTGGGCCTTTGTGTTTGATTTTTGGACTCCGATAAAGCAGCTACACACCATTACCCGCACAGAAAGCTTTGTAGATCTTCAGGACGCTGCATCGCTTCCTTGTATTTCCTGCATCCTGCGAAAACGGTCTGTGTAATTTACTCCACCCCCCGGCCCTCCTCCATGTACGCCTCCCGCCGAGCCCACTCCACTGTGATTGGTCCTCCCTATCTTCGAAATACTGTTACTGTGACTATCCTTTCGATCCTGGTACAATGTTTGTTTGCTGTAGTTTTTGTTTTGTTTATTCTTATTTCTTCTATTTGCTGGTCCCAATCCTCCAACAGCTCTGCATGCGTCTCCTTCCTCCTTCTGCTAGCCTCTTCCATCTTCTCTTCCCACGGCACTGTAAGCTCAAGCATGACCACCTGTTTGAATGTTTCAGAAAACAGCACGATGGCTGGTCTGAGGAATCTCTCTCTGATGGTTTCAGGGAACCTGAACTGTTTCCCCAGGTCCACCCTCATGTGCCAGTCATGCGCTGTTCCAAGCAGGTCTGCTTGGGCTTCCACAACTTTACTTACCTTTTAGATTGCTGTAGTAGGTTGTTGGAATGCCACAGAACCCACCAGAGCTCGGTGACAAAGCCTTGACTCCACCTGCTCCACCGCCTTCTGTGCCCTTCACTTCCTCCCGGTCCTCATCTCGATGCCAGCTTGAGAAATTTTCAAATCGCTAGATTGCTTTTACTGGAGCACCTCCCTTGTTCGACTGACCTTGAACTCTTCGCAGAGGATGCTGATGGGGAGCACCAGCTCCCCATCAGCATCCTCCTCTCAAACACTCCTCTCAAACCCTTCCATTGTGGAGAGTGGAAATTCATATACTAGCAGTGGCCACAATATCCTTGGAAGGATGCCACGCTGGTCAATCTAGGCTTTGAATTTTCCTGGTAGGCCTAACGTGTCAGTAGCTGCCAGCCATCCTTCCAGTTCTTGGTTTGCCGCTCTGATGGAAGTCACGTCCGTTAGGGTGCAGTCATAGACTTTCCCATGGTTTCTCTGTGACTGATGGAATTTGGGTTCCTCCAAGGGAGAAGTGAAACTGGTCTGTCACTTTCCCTCTTCTCAGAACCAAGGACCTTGATTTTTCTGGCTTGAAGCACATCCAAGCCCACACAATTAGCTTCTCCAAGCCTTGAAGGATCCATCTCCTTCCTGGGTCTGACGAAGTTGTTACTGTCAGATCATCCATAAAGGCTCTAATGGGGGGTTGCTGGACTCTGGTCCTGGTTTTGGGGCCTCCCACTTACCCTTCCTCTCCTTCCAATTTTGAATTCGTGTCCCCACTGAATGTTAAACATGAATATATATTTTATTATTTCCACATTCTAAGTTTAAAACTTGAGTTGGTTATTTGGCTAAAACAAAGAACGTGTCATTTCTAGTATTACCAGACTTCAGGATGGGACTTCATTTACGATGGAGGAAATTAACTTGTCTGCTCGTGATGACTTGTTTGTGTACATCACAGGGACACTGCAGCAGGTGTTGAGATTGTTTTTGCATACTGATTTGTATATTCTCCTGCAAACATTTATCATTATCTATAACTGACACTTTATGCAGAGTAGTCATCACCAGTGTCTCATAACTTACTAAGAACAGAGGCTGAAGCCATTAGTGTTCACATCACATTGACAAATAACGACCAAGCAATGAAACCTTTTCTTGTTTCTTTGTGTCTCCTGGGAACTTTTCTCCACGCACTGGCTCAAGGCACCTCCGAGTCTCATCTTGAGGGAGATTACCTGTTGGGTGGAGTTTTTCATGTTCATCATAATGACCCTGTTAATTATGACAGACCAACAGCAATCAGCTGCTCCAGGTGAGTCTTGAAATAAATCTGACTGAATACCTTATGAAACTAACGCAGAGATTCTGCTGTATCAGGTTATATCATAAAGAGTTTTGCCTCACATGTCAGGTCAATGGATATAACTAGAAGCACATTTCCCACAAAACCAACAATTGCTGTTTTCTAAATCCTGATTTCAATAAAAATCCTGTTTTATATATCCATGGCTGGATGGATTTTACAAAGTTGTTGCCTTACTCTTGAATGGTGAAACTAATTCTCATACTCTCACTGTCTCTCCTCTGTCCATAGTAAACCATTACTTAAATCAAGCTATCGAAGGTTTCAGGTGATGAGATTCTCTGTAGAGGAAATCAATAACTCCACCAGCCTACTGCCAAATGTATCTCTCGGCTATGAGATATTTGACCAATGCTCAGATACACACAACTTCCCTGATTTTTTCAACCTCATCTCCGTCAACGGCTCGATCCAACCTTGGGGTGAACCACACAAGAATCTGTCCAAAGTGATAGCACTGGTCGGCGCTGCTTCAAGCACTGAGGCACGGACCGTGGCCCCTCTCTTCATGATGAATCTCATTCCTATGGTAAATTTGCCAAACACTGTTTTATAACATATTTTTACTAGACAAATCAAGCAATAAAATCAACAATATCTAAATGCTTAAAAATGTAAACTGCTTTTAAGTCATGACAATTTGTCACTGAGTATAATAATCACAGTTTGTGTATGACTCTTTGAACAGGTCAGTTTTGCAGCCACCAGTTCTATCTTTTCAAGAAAAGAGATGTATCCCTCTTTCCTTCGAACAGTGAATATCAATCAAGACCTCGTAAAGGCAGTTGTTGGCATTGTGCAGTACTTCCACTGGCGCTGGATTGCTTTCCTTTACAGTGATGGGGATTACGGCATTGATGGACTGTACTTGCTCATAGAAAAGATAAAGGACACTGAGATCTGCCTTGCGTACACCAAAGCCCTGAATCATGACACAGATCACACTAAAATATTCAAACAGATAGAGGCACAGAGGATCGGTGTCATTATTGTTTTTGCTCCTGAACGGACTGTTGAACCTCTCATTGAGTCAGCAATACGACTAAATGTCACCAACAAAGTGTGGATAGCAGTGGAAGCGTGGTCTTTGAACAAGAAGCTCCCCAAGAAGAAAGGAATCAAAAATATTGGGACTGTAATTGGGGTTTCTGAGCCAAGAATGACAATTTCTGGTTTCAGTGATTTTATCCGTTCTTCCAGAAGCCAGGCTCATTGTGAACACACAGAGCAAAATATGTTTTGTAATCCGGTTTGCAACTGCAGCAGCCTGAGTGCAGAAGATGTCATCGCTGCAGACCCGTCTTTTAATTTCCCTGTTTATTCTGCTGTATACGCCATCGCTCATGCCTTACACAATGTCCTGCAATGTGGAGCTGGCAGATGTAACAACAACATTACAGTGTACCCACACATGGTAAGTAGAAAAATAATCTGATAATCCATTTACTTTATTCCCACTATCAGATTTTTCATGTTTCTGACAGGTTGTTCTCACAGACAAGCCTGTTTGAAAGTGACCTCATATCCCACTTACCACAAGTCTTAATATACAATAGACTATGTGTAGTGTGATCTGTAATATGAATCTATTTGACTACTAAACATCACCATCAGCCACAACATGTATTCTGTTAACAGAATAAATCTCCAACTCAGACACACAAAATCTAAATCTCTCCAATTCAACAGTCAACATCTAAACCAATCAGATGTTAGATCAGATGAGAGCAGGGCATTTCCCATCATGCTCTGGCAGTGCCTGGCTCAAAAACAATACAGCTAACTCAATCTTGTGAGATTATAGCTTTCCACTTTTGCATGAGTTTAGAGCAAGTCGGGTTGAAGTCAGACACAAATCTAACCATCATGCATTGTGCAGTGATCAAAGTGAGGGCATCACACAGCTATTTAATCAACACCTCTGATGTTCACTGTGAACACATGAAAGTAATCTGAACTTTGTGTACACACATCAGGTTCTGGCAGAGCTGAAGAAGTCAAACTTCACACTTTTCAACCACAGTATTCAGTTTGATGAGAATGGTGACCCCAACTATGGATCCTATTCTATAGTCTTCTGGAACCAAAGCGGTGATGCAGAGGAGATCGGCTCTTATCATTTTTACCCATCGTCCCATTTCGACATCAACGACAGCAAAATTCAGTGGCACACAAATGGAGACGTAAGTTGTTTATTTACTGACAAGAATTCATATTCTCCATGTTGATTTAAAATATATTGTTTGTTGTTCCCACTTCTGCAGGGATGTGTGTGTGTGTGTGTGTGTGTGTGTGTGTGTGTGTGTGTGTGTGTGTGTAGATGAGCTTTGCATGAATATATGTTTATAGCTGTGACAGGCAAAACACAGTGGGTCTCATTCATGAAGCGTGAGCACAACAAATCTGTGTAAACCCTTCGCAGATTTAGGTGTATTTTGGCATTCATCAATATGTTAGTAGCTTTGAACTTTTCGTAGGTACTAACAAAATCACACCTGCTTCTGACTGCTTATAGTGTAAATAAGATATTGCACTTAAGTATTGCTTGTCATCATTAGAAATTACAATTTTAATTTGTATTGTACTGTTATGTCCACAACAGACAGATGCCTAGGAAACATGTAAGTTAAACAAACACATTTAGCTAGCAGATTTAAGCTTCATATTAGGGCTCCTACAAATGTGAATGACTTATTTAAATCAGTGGTTCCCAACTGGTGGGTCGTGGTGCAAAAGTGGGTCATGGGTCCATTCTGAATGGATTGCAAGTGACTCACAAAAGTTTCTTAAAAACACCCCTTTTTTTAAGTACGGTGAATTTTTGGCACAGAGTTTTAATTATGAAGGGCTGCTACTACTTACTGCCGTGGGGTGAGGGAATAATGGACAGCTACTCGACAGAGACAGCAAACTAGCTTGACGGCCTGGCCAAACACAGGTATGAGGCTGAATGTAATTAACTGTGTAGATCTTGAACTAATGATAATGTTTTAAGCCAGACTTTGTTACTTGTTGTTAAACTTCAAAGTGGGTTACTTCTCTCATTAGACTGCCTGTATTAAGATGTTTTAATAGTGGTTTTATTTCACAACTGTGACAAAGAATGCTGAGGCTTAGGGCAAACACTGACATTACCTGGCTGTCACTGAGGGCAGGTCAGAGAGACGTGATGCTGCTCTACAGGGTGCTCGATTTGCATGTGGCTGCCACAAGGGAAGTTGGAGAGGGAGGGGCAGCGCCTCCACTCAAATGTAGTTGTCAGGCAAACAACATACTTGTAATTAAGAGTTGATGCCATGGGCCAAATTTTCAAACTAAAACAAAATATACATTTTTTACAAACAATAGTCACACTGCTACAAACAGGACAAAATACAATGTATTTCTCAACTCCACTTCACCTAAAATAACTTCAGTCTCAGCATCTGAAAGGTTTTTCTTTCTCTCACTGTCTTTCTTTGTTTGCACATGCTCACAGGTCGACAGGATGCACCTATCCATAGTAACTATCACGTCCATACATGGTGGTCACAGGCTATATTCATGGGTGGGGATGTATGCTTATTGCTGACCTGCAGGAGTGCGCTGTCAGTTTATGACTGATTGGCACTCATGAACATACACACCTATGATCAAAGTTTTACGCAGCTTTCATGACCGGTGTAGGTTTTTAGAACCAAGGGTTTTTATGGGCAGATCTACTCACAGATTTGCTAATATTTCATGAATGAGACCCACTAACAGGAAGGTCAGAATTTTTAAAACCTGTACACTAAATGCTTCCACTTATCTATCATATCCCTCCACCCCTTACAGCATTCTGTTGCACTCACATTTATTTTCTGCTAAATAATTCTCTCTTGTACAGGTGCCTACTTCAGTGTGTTCCCCAGAATGTCCTCCTGGATATGCAAGAAAGTATAATGGACTCCACAGATGCTGTTTCGACTGTGAAATCTGCCCAAGTGGAACTTATGTCAACAGCACAGGTAAATTATTACACATATGAGGAAGAAAATGAGAATAGCTGTTTTTTCCATTCTGACTTTGATGGGAGCTCATTTCAGACTGTTCAGCTTTTTTATGGCTAAAAGGGTAAAAAAGTAATTTTATGATGACTGGACAGCGATATAGACTTCCACATTCATTAAGAAATGCACACACCAATTAGGGTACAGCAAGAAATATTCAGATTGCTACAACTATCTCTCAAGTGTATCAGTGTAAACTTTAAACCACGTTTGACCTGAGGTAAAAGCTCATTTTAGGAAAATGTACAATATGCTGTTCTCACTAAAAGTTCTAGCAGACATTGTGTTTTTTAACTATACAGCCAGCGCAACATTATATTTTCCAGCTTTGTTTCCTTCAAGGAACAGACGGGTTGTTGTGTGTGGCAGGATTTAATGACTGCAAATATTTAACTTTGTAAACTGCAAAAAGAACACACAACACAAAAAAGTAAATACCTTTTCAGGTACTAAATAACATCCCTAGTAAGACTCAGAGAAAAGGTTACTGAGAAAATATTACTAACAAATTAATGTTAACACTTAAAGGTATGCCAAAATATGTGATAACTGATGAAAGTACAACATTATCAATTACAAAAGTAAGAATGCTTTAACTATCAAGCACTCATACACCCATATGTGGTGCTATAGTTTTGTAACATAGTCAAACATACTGTATTCAAATCCAAGAAATTGTTAAATAAACATATGAATATAGATGTAAGTAGTAGATGACTTACAGATGAAGCCTTTTTGTGGACTTTAAGGCAAAGGATTATGAGGACTGTCGTACTGGGATGCTTACTGCTTCCTGATTTTCAACTCGCTCACTTCCTTTTCAGTGAAGGTACTTAGAATGACCACAAGGTGGTGATAAAGACCATATAAATAAACCAAACCACTTATTCCAAACCACTAATTCCAATACACACAGTATCACAGATCAAACGTCTAACAATGCTTTCTAAGCTTTTCTTTTTTTTTATCTCTCTTTACTCAAGGAGGACTTTTATAAATTGAACCTTAACTTTATTGACAATCTGTCTGTCTCTCATGTAAAACAGAGGATGCCTACAAGTGCATCAACTGTAAGGAGACAGAATGGTCTGCAGAAGGAAGTACATCATGCAACCTGCGGGTGGTGGAGTTCATCTCATTCACAGACATTGGGGCCATACTGATCATGATCGGGGCCTGTGCATTGGTGGGCCTCACACTAGCCATGTCTGCTCTCTTTGCCATCAACTACAACACACCTGTTGTCAGATCTGCTGGGGGACCAATGTGCTTCCTGATTTTAGGCTGCCTCAGTCTGTGTAGTCTCACTGTGTTCTTTCACTTTGGTAAGCCAACAACATCCTCCTGTATCTTAAGGTTCTTACCATTTCTGTTGTTCTACACTGTTTGTCTAGCATGTTTTGTTGTGCGCTCATTTCAGATTGTTTGCATTTTCAAAATAGCTGCCAGATTCCGTGAGGTCAGCAGTTGGTGGATGAAATGTCACGTACAATGGCTGGTCATCACTGTGGCATGTGTTACACAGGCAGTCTCTCTCATTATTGGCTATACTTATGCTCCACCCAAACCCTACAATGACACATTGTGGTACCACGACAAAACCATACTTGGTTGTGACATTAATCTCAAAGCATCCTCTGGTTCTTTGGCTTTACTTTTATCTTTGTGCTGCCTTTGCTTTATTTTCTCCTACATGGGAAAAGACCTCCCAAAAAACTACAATGAGGCCAAAGCAATAACCTTCTGCCTGCTCCTGCTGATCCTCACCTGGATCATCTTTGCCACTGTGTACATTCTTTACCGCGGCAAGTACATCCCAACACTAAAAGCTCTGGCGGTACTCTCCAGTCTCTACTCCTTTCTGTTGTTTTATTTCCTCCCAAAATGTTACATCATCATTTTTCAATCATACAAAAACACGCAGGAATACTTTCAAGGTCTCATTCAGAGTTATACCATGACAATCAAGTAAATAGGTGTTACTGTGTGTGTGTGTGTGTGTGTGTGTGTGTGTGTGTGTGTGTGTGTGTGTGTGTGTTTCAGGCCATGGTGATTTTTCTGTGCTAATATAACTGTGGCTCGGGGCTGTTAGAGAAGCTAGAGTCAGGAAAGTGATGACCTTCTTCCTTTTCAGGCTCTACAGCCTTGACTCGACTCCTTATCTCTAATGACAGGAATACTTTCAAGGTCTCATTCAGAGTTATACCATGACAATCGCCAAGTAACAGCTTCAAGTAAATGTGTGTATCTGTATACAGAACGCTTTAAGTTTCTGAATACTTTAAATGAACTTATAATAATTTGGCTTTTTAGACTAGATGGTCAAAATAAGTACATTGTAGTTTAAATCTTTGTCTCAGTTTTGTAGGAACATAATCATATTAAAAATATTTTTGATTAGTTATTTGGTTGTTTTACTGAGGGGTGTATTAATAAGATTCTTGAGATTAGCTATAAAAATATGTAGTGATTAAGATTTCAAAAAGAGGCACTCATACTGTTGTTTCCAGGATAGCTGGCATCTCTTAGTCCTAATCAGAGCCTTTGACTTCAGAACTTATCAAGACTAAGAGTCTACAGCCATGCTGGTAGCTTTATGAGACTATAGCCTACTTATAGGTACAGCAGTAGCTTGAGCTAAATGCTAACATCTGTGTACTTACGTCCTCTCAATGCTCAGCAGGTGTAATATTTACCATGGCCATCTTATTTTAGCCTGTGAGCATGTTAACATGTTAACACATCAGAGAGATAGACTTATGGCAGTCAAGCATTACAGCACCCGGCACACTGACACAACACCACTTTATCCTGTTAAAACAATATTCATAACTTGGATTAATTTTTATGAAAAACCCTTTCAATTCTTTTGATCTGAGGACCCTTATGGACTAAAGGAATATGAGTAACGTACAGGGTAATTGAGGAATGGACACATAATTTGAGGTAGCCAACAACCTGGTTTTGTACATCCAAAGAACTTGTCTAATTGAGACAAGCCTTTATTATTCAAAATGTGGAGCTACACTGGGCTAGTAAAAGGGACTGGGCGTTAAATTTGGACTAGGCTTCTAATTGAAGTTTTATGGTATGTGAACTTCAGCTTATTAATGATAATATATTGCTCCTGTAGAGTATTGCTGCATATTAGTGTTTGAGATACTGTATATTTTTTCCTACCAGAGACAGACAGTTTTCTCCAGAAGGCAAGCTGTGACCCTCCTCTCAGCTCATTAAGCTCTGCTGCTTCTGGTGTAAAGGGTTTCAGAGGATGAGAGGAGCGGATGTGGTATGACTGGCCATTAGACATTGGAGGTCATCTCAAATCTCAATATGTATACATTTTTTAAAATAAATGTATACAAATGTGCCACACAGACTGGCCCTAATCTTGTTAGCTGTACCCTGTCTTAGTCCTGTTTGATGACATTGTCAGTTGTGCAGGTTTCATTAAAGAGGGGGTGAATATTAACTGTAATGGTTACTGTCAAAATTATTAAGACAATTGTGCTACAGCCAATTTTAACATGGTAACTTATGAAAGGTTACAGTTTTATGATGTTTAATGCATGACCTTTCTGACCTCACTCGACAATGTTGCTGACATAAAGATTAAAACTTATAATACTGTTATATTTAATGTACACTGTCTTTAATCATATGCTTAAAAATGTATTTGATTTCATGTTACTAACCAGCCTTAGGATATTGAGTGTTCATTGACATAAAGTTAATTCTGTTAAGCCTTGCACTGATTTACATATACATGTACAATGGTTATATAACAGCAAGAGTGACTCAATAAAAACTTAAAATGAAATGTGTGTCTTTCCTCTGTGTTCAACAGTCTTTTGTAGTTGCTCTAACACTAATGTCACCACATGAAGGCGCCATTTCACTGTGACACTGTCTACACGCCAGACTAAAGGCACACCTTGAATATACTGTGTAACATAAGTTTTAGTACTAAGATTAAATTAGGGGGCAGATGGTGTACAGATATTGATTTTGTGGAGTTTGTGTGCAAAACTTTGTTCAGATATTTAGAGATTTAGCTCACTCTGGAGACATAAATGAAGACTACCTAACCCTACTACATGCCACCACTTTTTCTAGGTGCTTGTATCCATATGTTTCTGTATCATTATGGGCATATGAAGCAAACAGTTTGAAACAGACCCCATCTCTACAGGACGGGTAGATCATTTTGATAATACAGGAAACAGTATGGCGCCTTCCTCTTGCTCACATATTCTCATATTACAGCCAAACAGTGAACTAAAATATGTTTCTGATGACATTTTAGGCAAGCCAAACAGCACCAGAATATTGTTCTATATGGGATCAGCACTGAACTGAGTTTGGTCTGCGTTTGAGGGAGAGAGGAGAGAGAGGGGTGGGTCTCTCTCTCAATCTGCTTCCATACTCCATACTAAAAATGCAAATGTACAATTCTTAGTTCGAGTAACAGCCATAGAGCCAGCCAAAATCTGCTTTCAGATGAGAGATGAGCAACAAGATCTGTGTACTGTAAGATGGAGGGCAGTTTACCAAAGTTCATTTAAACATACTACTCACACTGTTATGATGTTATGATAGAGGCAACTGTGTCTGTATAGTTCTTGTGTTATTGTGGATTTTTGTATTACATGTTGTATTTGGATCCAGGGTGCAGGAGCCCTTCTGTGCAGAGTTTGCATGTTCTCCCCGTGTCAGCGTGGGTTTTCTCATGGTACTCCGGCTTCCCCCCACAGTCCAAAGACATGCAGGTTAATTGGTGACTCTAAAATGTCCGTAGGTGTGAATGTGAGTGTGAATGGTTGTCTGTCTCTATGTGTCAGCCCTGCGATAATCTGGTGACCTGTCCAGGGTGTACCCTGCCTCTCGCCCAATGTCAGCCGGGAAAAGCTCCAGCCCCCCCGTAACCCTCAAGAGGATAAGTGGTTAGAAAATGGATGGATGGATGGATGTTGTATTTGTTGCATTTTAAGTGTGTTCTGATTGGCTGCTACCTGGGCCAGGTCTCTCTTGTCAAGGAGATTTCCAGTCTCAATGGGACCTCCTGGTTACATAAAGATTAATTTTAAAAAAAACCCTCCCTTTAATAAGATAAGTACAAAACTGTCTCTACTAGTTATGTTTACATTACAACATTAGTACATAGAATTTTATTTTCTAACAAAGCTACAATTTAATCTCTTTTTGTGCACTTATTTTAACGAATTTTGTTTTGTTTTTGTCTTTTATGAGCTGCTGGACAGCTGAATTTCCCTTTGGGGATAAATGAGTTCTTTCTATTCTCTATTCCCTATTCTCCATTACATATTGTTAACCCTTTCCTCCGTGTCTGTAGTTTGCATGGATATCAATCTGGTCTCTTTACACTGCTTTCATGTTTGTGTACCTAATAGATGCAAATATTGCAGCTCCCCATCTGAATTCACCCCATCATGGTTGAAAGACAACTTTACACACAAGCTGACACTAGATTTTGCATAGCTCCAAACAGCTGGCTATTGATACAGTGTCATTAAATCCATGCTCTACTAATCTGTGTTTGTGTGAATCAGTGTGTACGCGCGTGTGTGTGAGTGTGTGAGTGTGTGTGTGTGCTGTCGTACATGCTACATAGTGAGGACCAAAAACTGTATTTTAGCAACAAAGTGAGGACATTTTTGGAAAGTGAGGACATTTTGTTCGGTCCTCACTTTTTCATAGGCCTGTTTGAGGGTTAGGACTTGGTTTTAGGATTCAGGTTAGAATTAGGTTTTGGTTAGGATTAGGGTAAGGCATTTAGTTGAGATGGTTAAGATTAGGGTAAGGGGCTAGGAAATGCATTATGAAAATGAGGGTCCTCACAAAGATAGAAGTACAAACGTGTGTGTGTGTGTTATGTCTTGGTACTTTGATTTTGAATCAGGAAGACACTGACCACCCATCTAGATATAAATGTCCATGTCCTGTGTCATCTCTCCTTGGGACCACTTTCAGCACACAAGATGCAGATGATCAGCCCTAGAAAACAACAGACATACAAAACATTATTATTTCAGCATCAATTAGATCTAATTACAAACACATGATGAAATGAATGGCTCATTTTTCCTTGTGTGAACACAATAATAATTGTAAACTTAAGTTAAATACAGCCTTGTAGAATGCTAATTCATTTTAACATTTGATCTTAATTTCAAAGAAGATCCTAAAACACCTAAATAAGAATAAGAGCAAGAACAAAAATGACAATAATAATAATAGCTGTAGATTTCCTTTTGTTTTAGCACAGATGAGGCTGAAAGTTGTATAGCTTTATGATATTACACGTTTGAGATCTAGTTTCCTGGCTTGTATGCGTCTTCCTCTACAAAGTTTTGTTCAAGTTGTATCCCCACATCAAAGGAAATTTGGTACTCATATTAGGACTATGTAATACTGATACTACTGAATGAACAACAAATGTGAAGAGAATATTGAGAAGTCCAGCTCAGGTGAACACACTACTGTATTATTTTCTTTGTTTCATTTTCCCATAAACAGTTATTATATCATATTGCATGTTATATTAGAAATTATATTAGAAATTATTATATGTTGTATATTTTTTTGTTATTATACTCGTCTCTTGTGCTCAGCAGCTGTATCAGCACTGAAAAAGTGTTATCAGTGTAATGTGACCGTAAATGGGGAGACAGCCATTAGATTGTATAACTGTCTTGGTCAGTCAGGCAGAGAGAGACAAGGAATATAAATAAAGGTTAGGGCACATCTTCATTATAACATACAGTGATGAGATGCAACCAACCTCTGCACTGCAAGATGACATATCAATGACACATTAATTTGCTTGCTACCACTGACAGTTTGAGCATGGAGATGAAATAAAATGTGTAATTTAAGAGTGAGATGGACCAAAACAGGCAAGAACATGTGCTCCACATGTAGAAAGTCAAACTTTATCTTAACATAAAAGGACATTAAATGTCACAGTACTGGCCACGCTGTTGATTGATCAGTGATCTCATGGAAATTCTCCAAACTTTATCGTAAAGTAGTTTACCCATCTCACTTGGCTTTCATAAAACCTTTTATTTATGACATCACCCTGTAACCTAACCCTAACCCTATAACCTATTTATCTCTTTTTATTCATACCGACATATAACCTACCTCTCCTGCAGATGAGGGCTTGTCCCTTCCTACCAAGCAGAGAGAGACGTTCCGCCCTTTCATCAGGACGTTGGTTCAATTCAAACTTTGGACTGAGTCCAGCTCATGGCCTGGCCATCTATTGTTGTCATTCACACAGTAACTGCAAATTATGTGCTTTTAAATGACCTGTGTGGTCAAAGTTTAAGTTACGCAGAGTTTATTTGTACAAGACATGGCATTTTAACACACACCAGTTACACTGAATTGAATATATTTGCTCTATCTAATCCCTGTAATCCAAAGATCACCACTATTGCATTGGTGTCTCCTAAAGAGAGATTAAGCTTGTGTATGTAACTTTCAGAAAGTCCTGGTTCTTACTGACGTCGCTCTCTGTGGTCGTTAAGTGAACTGCCTTTAGTCGTGATGGTGGATGCCAGTCATTTGTTGATGTTAGTGGACTCCATTTCCAAAGTAACGTTAGCTGCTGTTGCATTCTGTAGTGCTGTTGTGGAGCTGAAGAGAGATGCAGCATGCTGTTGGGAGAAGTTTGCCTTGAGGGCTTTCTGCCTTCCTGGAAAATTTGGCCTAGGTCCTAACACAAAAGTCAGTACACAGGCTGTTACAGTCAACCAAGAAAGTCAGTGAAGTTCTCAGTTTTTAAGTTAGGCTATGTTACAGTCCGTTCACCAATTGGCTATATAAAAAAACAAAACAAAACAATGAATACATGTTAAAGTTACAGACATAATCTTTAAATGTAAAATCTTACACTCTTATTAGCCTGGCCTGACAAACGTTCACAAGGTAAGCTGGCATATTAATCTGCTTTAGTCATTATAAAAATGGTGTAATGGACGAAAATTATGAGCATTAGGTCCACATATCTTTGTGTTGAACTATTAACAGTTTGTTTACGGTTTTGAGTTTGATTATGCAAACTCTTTGCCCTCTTGTGTACTAAAGCTGGTAGAGAGAAGTTGTTTTGCATCAGTCATGCAGCTGGCATTTGCATAGTGTAGGAAAAGATAATCTCTGGTTTCCCTTTCCATCTGGCTCAAATAAATGACTGTTGTTTTTGAAACTGTGAGATGAAAGTAGTTTATTCATCAGTTGTTCACTGCGTTAACTGAACTTGATAAAATAAGACACATCAGAACACACAATGTATTAAATTAAGCCAATAACCTTTTGTTCATTAACAAGATTTGTTTGTTAAATTTGTCTTCCACTTGTCCTGTCCTGTACTTTCCTATATGGATTCATTTCATGTTATGGACTGATAAATCCCTTCCTCACCTTACCCTCCCTACACTGATTCCAACATGAATATCCTTAGACGCACATGACACATTCTGTTAATGACGGTGGGTGTGAGTTGAGGATGTCACAAATGTGGTCGCACTGTTTAAACTGAGGTTATTTAACGTTTCTTGCCATGCATTTGGTGACAAAAGGCATCATTATAACCATGATATTCACATTTTTCGAAGCCTTCAAGGTGCCAGTGTTCTGGTCTATTCTTGTAACGTACTTCATCATGCTCCTCTGCCTCACCATGATGAGGCAGATCAAGGGAAAAAGTATACACTGGCTGACATATAGTACATGCACTGCATACACTGACACTGCAGCTGTACTGGAGTCATGCAAACATTGCAGTTTATCCAGAGGTGTTGTTTGGATTAAACAGGAAATACTGTTAATGCAAACAAATGCAAAAGTCAAGAAGCAAATCTTGTCAACATGCACCATGAACACGAACTGTAATGTCAGGAACACTAGCTAGTGGGGAATGACAGGGGTCAGAGATTTATTTTGGGGTAGGATTTCTTTATTTTTTCATTTATTAGGATTGGTCTGCATTTGTTGAGTAGTAGGTAAGCGTCAGCGCTGTTTTAACTCTTTTAAACACCGTTTTTTTTTTTTTAAAGAGAACCTATTATACTCATTTTTGGGCCTTTGTGTTTGATTTTTGGACTCCCATAAAGCAGCTACACACCATTACCCGCACAGAAAGCTTTGTAGATCTTCGGGACGCTGTGTCTCTCGCTGCATCGCTTCCTTGTATTTCCTGCATCCTGTGAAAACGGTCTGTGTAATTTACTCCACCCCCCGGCCCTCCTCCATGTACGCCTCCTGCCGAGCCCACTCCGCTGTGATTGGTCATCCCTATCTTCGAAATACTGTTACTGTGACTATCCTTTCGTTCCTGGTACAATGTTTGTTTGTTGTAGTTTTTGTTTTGTTTATTCTTATTTCTTCTATTTGCTGGTCCCAATCCTCCAACAGCTCTGCATGCGCCTCCTTCCTCCTTCTGCTAGCCTCGTCCATCCTCTCTTCCCACGGCACTGTAAGCTCAAGCATGACCACCTGTTTGAATGTTTCAGAAAACAGCACGATGGCTGGTCTGAGGCATCTCTCTCTGATGATTTCAGGGAACCTGAACTGTTTCCCCAGGTCCACCCTCATGTGCCAGTCACGCGCTGTTCCAAGCAGGTCTGCTTAGGCTTCCACAACTCTCCTTACCTTTTAGATTGCTGTAGTAGGTTGTTGGGATGCCACAGAACCCACCAGAGCTCTGTGACAAAGCCTTGCTCCACCGCCTTCTGTGCCCTTCACTTCCTCCCGGTCCTCACCTTGATGCCAGCTTGGGAAATTTTCAAATCGCTAGATTGCTTTTATTGGAGCACCTCCCTTGTTTGACTGACCTTGAACTCTTCACAGAGGATGCTGATGGGGAGCACCAGCTTGTTTGTGTTGCTGTAGCAGGCGATACTACTCAAACTTTTGGGCAATCCCAACCACCCTCGTGGGTGGCTGCTAACCCTCCTCTCAAACCCTTCCATTGTGGAGAGTGGAAATTCATATACTAGCAGTGGCCACAATATCCTTGGAAGGATGCCACGCTGGTCAATCTTGGCTTTGAATTTTCCTGGTAGGCCTAATGTGTCAGTAGCTGCCAGCCATCCTTCCAGTTCTTGGTTTGCCGCTCTGATGGAAGTCATGTCCGTTAGGGTGCAGTCATAGACTTTCCCATGGCTCTTCACAGGTTTCTCTGTGACTGATGGAATTTGGGTTCCTCCAAGGGAGAAGTGAAACTAGTCTGTCACTTTCCCTCTTCTCAGAACCAAGGACCTTGATTTTTCTGGCTTGAAGCACATCCAAGCCCACGTGATTAGCTTCTCCAAGCCTTGAAGGATCCATCTGCTTCCTGGGTCTGACGAAGTTGTTACTGTCAGATCATCCATAAAGGCTCTAATGGGGGTTGCTGGACTCTGGTCCTGGTTTTGGGGCCTCCCACTTACCCTTCCTCTCCTTCTAATTTAGAATTTGTGTCCCCACTGAATGTTAAACATGAATATATTTATTATTTCCACATTCTAAGTTTAAAACTTCAGTTGGTTATTTGGCTAAAGCAAAGAACGTGTCATTTCTATTATTACCAGACTTCAGGATGGGACTTCATTTACGATGTAGGAAATTCACTTGTCTGCTCATGATGACTTATTTGTGTCCATCACAGGGACACTGCTGCTCACAGTTTTTGCATACTGATTTGTATATTCGCCTGCAAACATTTATCGTTATCTATAACTGCCACTTATGCAGTGTAGTCATCACCAGTGTCTCATAACTTACTAAGAACAGAGGCTGGCGCCATTAGTGGTCACATCACATTGACAAATAACAACCAAGCAATGAAACCTTTTCTTGTTTGTTTGTGTCTCCTGGGAGCTTTTCTCCATGCTTTGGCTCAACACACCTCTGAGTTTCATCTTGAAGGAGATTACCTGTTGGGTGGAGTTTTTAATGTTCATCATGGTGACCCTCTTAATCATGACAGACCAACAGCAATCAGCTGCTCCAGGTGAGTCTTAAAATAAATCTGAGTGAATACCTTATGAAACTAACGCAGAGATTCTGCTGTATCAGATTATATCATAAAGAGTTTTGCCTCACATGTCAGGTCAATGGATCCCACAAAACCAATAATTGCTGTTTTGCAAATCATGATTTCAATAAAATCCTGTTTTATATATCCATGGCTGGATGGATTTTACAAAGTTGTTGCCTTACTCTTGAATGGTGAAACTAATTCTCACACTCTCACTGTCTCTCCTCTGTCCACAGTAAACCATTACTTAAATCAAGCTATCGAAGGTTTCAGGTGATGAGATTCTCTGTAGAGGAAATCAATAACTCCACCAGCCTCCTGCCAAATGTATCTCTCGGCTATGAGATATTTGACCACTGCTCAGACACACACAATTTCCCTGATTTTTTCAACCTCATCTCTGTCAATGGCTCGATCCAACCTTGGGGTGAACCACACAAGAATCTGTCCAAAGTAATAGCACTGGTTGGCGCCGCTACAAGCACTAAGGCACGGACCGTGGCCCCTCTCTTCATGATGAATCTCATTCCTATGGTACATTTGCCAAACACTGTTTTACAACATATTTTTACTAGACAAATCAAGCAATAAAAAGAGTAATATCTGAATGCTTAAAAATGTAAACTGCTTTTAAGTCATGAGAATTTGTCACTGAGTGTAATAATCACAGTTTGTGTATGACTCATTGAACAGGTCAGTTTTGCAGCCACCAGTTCTATCTTTTCAAGAAAAGAGATATATCCCTATTTCCTTCGAACAGTGCATACCAATCAAGACCTCGTGAAGGCAGTTGTTGGCATTGTGCAGTACTTCAACTGGCGCTGGATTGCTTTCCTTTACAGTGATGGGGATTACGGCATTGATGGACTGTACTTGTTCATAGAAAAGATAAAGGACACTGAGATCTGCCTTGTGTACACCAAAGCCCTGAATCATGACACAGATCACACTAAAATATTCAAACAGATAGAGGCACATAGGATCGGTGTCATTATTGTTTTTGCTCCTGGACGGACTGCTGAACCTCTCATTGAGTCAGCAATACAACTAAATGTCACCAACAAAGTGTGGATAGCGCTGGAAGCGTGGTCCTTAAACAAGAATCTCCCCAAGAAGAAAGGAATCAAAAATATTGGGACTGTAATTGGGGTTTCTGAGCCAAGAATGACAATTCCTGGTTTCAGTGATTTTATCCATTCGTCCAGAAGCCAGGCTCATTGTGAAAACACAGAGCAAAATATGTTTTGTAATCAGGTTTGCAACTGCAGCAGCCTGAGTGCAGAGGATGTCATCGCTGCAGACCCGTCTTTTAATTTCCCTGTTTATTCTGCTGAATACGCCATCGCTCATGCCTTACACAATGTCCTGCAATGTGGAGCTGGCAGATGTAACAACAACATTACAGTGTACCCACACATGGTAAGTAGAAAAATAATCTGATAATTCATTTACTTTATTCCCACTATCACATTTTTAGAGTTCATGTTTCTGACAGGTTGTTCTCACAGACAAGCCTGTTTGAAAGTGACCTCATAGCCCACTTACCACAAGTCTTAATATACAATAGACTATGTGTAGTGTGATCTGTAATATGAATCTATTTGGCTACTAAACGTCACCATCAGCCACAACATGTATTCTGTTAACAGAATAAATCTCCAAGTCAGACACACAAAATCTAAATCTCTCCAATTCAACAGTCAACATCTAAACCAATCAGATGTTAGATCAGGTGAGAGCAGGGCATTTCCCATCATGCTCTGGCAGTGCCTGGCTCAAAAACAATGCAGCTAACTCAATCTTGTGAGATTATAGCTGTCCACTTTTGCATGAGTTTAGAGCAAGTCGGGTTGAAGTCAGACACAAATCTAACCATCATGCATTGTGCAGTGATCAGAGTTTAAGTGAGAGCATCACACAGCTATTTAATCAACACCTCTGATGTTCACTGTGAACACATGAAAGTAATCTGAACTTTGTCTACTCACATCAGGTTCTGGCAGAGCTGAAGAAGTCAAACTTCACACTTTTCAACCACAGTATTCAGTTTGATGAGAATGGTGACCCCAGCTACGGATCCTATTCTATAGTCTTCTGGAATCAAAGCGGTGATGCAGAGGAGATCGGCTCTTATCAGTTTTACCCACAGTGCCATTTCTTCATCAACGAAAGCAAAATTCACTGGTACACAAATGGAGACGTAAGTTGTTTATTTACTAACAAGAATTCATATTCTCCATGTTGATTTAAAATATATTGTTTGTTGTTCCCACTTCTGCAGGGATGTGTGTGTGTGTGTGTGTGTGTGTGTGTGTGCGTGTGTGTGTGTGTGTGTGTAGATGAGCTGTGCATGAATATATGTTTATAGCTGTGACAGTCAAAACACAGTGGGTCTCATTCATGAAGCGTGAGCAGAACAAATCTGTGTAAACCCTTCGCAGATTTAGGTGTATTTTGCCATTCATCGATATGTTAGTAGCTTTGAACTTTTTGTAGGTACTAACAAAATCACACCTGCTTCTGACTGCTTATAGTGCCTGTGTAAATAAGATATTGCACATAAGTATTGCTTGTCATCATTAGAATTTACAATTTTAATTTGTATTGTGCTGTTATGTCCACAATAGAGAGATACCTTGGAAACATGTAAGTTAAACAAACACATTTAGCTAGCAGATTTAAGCTTCATATTAGGGCTCCTACAAACGTGAATGAGTTATTTAAATCAGTGGTTCCCAACTGGTGGGTCGTGGTGCAAAAGTGGGTCACGGGTCCATTCTGAATGGATTGCAAGTGACTCGCAAAAGTTTGTAAAAAAAAAAAATAAATAAATAAATAAAAATTTTAAAAAGACCTTTTTTTCTGGACCCCACAGCTGGACCAGTTGGAAACCACATATTTAAATTGACTAAATATAAAACTGGAAAACGCTGTTCTCTGAAATTAAAAAAACAAACCAACGCGGTCCTCCTCCCCTCCTCTGCCCTCTTTACACAACACAGCACCTAACTGCACGTCATTTTTGGTCAATTTAATTATCACAGACAAGACGTGGGAGACGAAAACAGTATTTAAAATTACGTTTTGGTTTTAAAAGATTGGTGGACATGGGAAAGCAATTCAGCATCTGTCTCTGCTCGCACCAGGCAGTTGATGAACCCAAATCTGCCAGAGACTTGGAAGAAGATAGTTCGGTTTTAAGCCAGACTTTGTTACTTGTTGTTAAACTTAAAAGTGGGTTACTTCTCTCATTAGACTGCCTGTATTAAGATGTTTTAATAGTGGTTTTATTCACAACTGTGCCGAGGCTTAGGGCAAACACTGACATTGCCTGGCTGTCACTGAAGGCAGGTCAGAGAGACGTGATGCTGCTCTACAGGGTGCTCGATTTGCATGTGGCTGCCACAAGGGAAGTTGAAGAGGGAGGGGCAGCGCCTCCACTCAAATGCAGTTGTCAGGCAAACAACATACTTGTAATTAAGAGTTGATGCCATGGGCCAAATTTTCAAACTAAAATAAAATATATATTTTTCATAAACAATAGTCACACCACTACTAACAGGACAAAATACAATGTATTTCTCAACTCCACTTCACCTAAAATAACTTCAGTCTCAGCATCTGAAAGGTTTTTCTTTCTCTCACTGTCTTTCTTTGTTTGCACATGCTCGCAGGTTGACAGGATGCACCTATCCATAGTAACTATCACGTCCATACATGGTGGTCACAGGCTATATTCATGGGTGGGGATGTATGCTTATTGCTGACCTGCAGGAGTGCGCTGTCAGTTTATGATTGATTGGCACTCATGAACATACACACCTATGATCAAAGTTTTCCGCAGCTTTCATGACCGGTGTAGGTTTTTAGATCCAAGGGTTTTTATGGGCAAATCTACTCACAGATTTGTTAACATTTCATGAATGAGACCCACTAACAGGAAGGTCAGAATTTTTAAAACCTGTACACTAAATGCTTCCTCTTATCTATCATATCCCTCCACCCCTTACAGCATACTGTTGCACTCACATTTATTTTCTGCTAAATAATTCTCTCTTTTACAGGTGCCTACTTCAGTGTGTTCCCCAGAATGTCGTCCTGGATATGCAAGAAAGTATAATGGACTCCACAGATGCTGTTTTGACTGTGAAATCTGTCCAAGTGGAACTTATGTCAACAGCACAGGTAAATTATTACACATAAGAGGAAGAAAATGAGAATAGCTGTTTTTTTTCCATTCTGACTTTGATGGGAGCTCATTTCAGACTGTTCAGCTTTTTTATGGCTAAAAGGGTATAAAAGTAATTTTATGATGACTGGACAGCGATATAGACTTCCACATTCATTAAGAAATGCACACACCAATTAAGGTACAGCAAGAAATATTCAGATTGCTACAACTATCTCTAAAGTGTATCAGTGTAAACTTTAAACCGCGTTTGACCTGAGGTAAAAGCTCATTTTAGGAAAACGTACAATATGCTGTTCTCACTAAAAGTTCTAGCAGACATTGTGTTTTTTAACTATACAGCCAGTACAACATTATATTTTCCAGCTTTGTTTCCTTCAAGGAACAGACGGGTTGTTGTGTTTGGCAGGATTTAATGACTGCAAATATTTAACTTTGTAAACTGCAAAAAGAACACACAACACAAACAAGTAAATACCTTTTTAGGTACTAAACAACATCTCTAGTAAGACTCAGAGAAAAAGTTACTGAGAAAATATTACTAACAAATTAATGTTAACACTTAAAGGTATGCCAAAATATGTGATAACTGATGAAAGTACAACATTATCAATTACAAAAGTAAGAATGCTTTAACTATCAAACACTCATACACCCATATGTGGTGCTATAGTTTTGTAACATAGTCAAACATACTGTATTCAAATCCAAGAAATTGTTAAATAAACATATGAATATAGGTGTAAGTAGTAGATGACTTACAGATGAAGCCTTTTTGTGGACTTTAAGGCAAAAGATTATGAGGATTGTCACACTGGGATGCTTACTGCTTCCTGATTTTCTATTAGCTCACTTCCTTTTCAGTGAAGGTACTTACTATCACCACAAGGTGGTGCTAAAGACCATATAAATAAACCAAACCACTGATTCCAATACACAGAATATCACAGATCAAACGTCTAACAATGCTCTCTAAACTTTTTTTTATCTCTCTTTACTCAAGGAGGACTTTTCTAAATTGAACCTTAACTTTATTGACAGTCTGTCTGTCTCTCATGTAAAACAGAGAATGCCTACGAGTGCATCAACTGTAAGGAGACAGAATGGTCTGCAGAAGGAAGTACATCATGCAATCTGCGGGTGGTGGAGTACATCCCATTCACAGACACTGGGGCCATACTGATCATGATCGGGGCCTGGGCATTGGTGGGCCTCACACTAGCCATGTCTGTTCTCTTTGCCATCAACTACAACACACCTGTTGTCAGATCTGCTGGGGGACCAATGTGCTTCCTGATTTTAGGCTGCCTCAGTCTGTGTAGTCTCAGTGTGTTCTTTTACTTTGGTAAGCCAACAGCCTCCTCCTGTATCTTAAGGTTCTTACCATTTCTCTTGTTCTACACTGTTTGTCTAGCATGTTTTGTTGTGCGCTCATTTCAGATTGTTTGCATTTTCAAAATAGCTGCGAGGTGCCGTGAGGTCAGCAGTTGGTGGAGGAAATGTCACGTACAATGGCTGGTCATCACTGTGGCATTTGTTACACAGGCAGTCTTACTCATTATTGGCTATACTTATGCTCCACCCAAATCCTACAATAACACATTGTCGTTCCACGACAAAACCATACTTTGTTGTGACATTAATCTCAAAGCATCCTCTGGTTCTTTGGCTTTACTTTTATCTTTGTGCTGCCTTTGCTTTATTTTCTCTTACATGGGAAAAGACCTCCCAAAAAACTACAATGAGGCCAAAGCAATAACCTTCTGCCTGCTCCTGCTGATCCTCACCTGGATCATCTTTGCCACTGTGTACATTCTTTACCACGGCAAGTACATCCCAACACTAAAAGCTCTGGCGGTACTCTCCAGTCTCTACTCCTTTCTGTTATTTTATTTCCTCCCAAAATGTTACATCATCATTTTTCAATCATACAAAAACACGCAGGAATACTTTCAAGGTCTCATTCAGAGTTATACCATGACAATCGCCAAGTAACAGCTTCAAGTAAATAGGTGTATCTGTATACAGAATGCTTTAAGCTTCTGAATACTTTAAATGAAGTGATAATAATTTGGCTTTTTAGAGTAGATGGTCAGAATAAGTACATTGTAATTTAAATCGTTGTCTCAGTTTTGTAGGAACATAATCATATTAAAAATATTTTTGATTAGTTATTTGGTTGTTTTACTGAGGGGTGTATTAATAAGATTCTTGAGATCAGCTATAAAAATATGTAGTGATTAAGATTTCAAAAAGAGGCACTCATACTGTTGTTTCCAGGATAGCTGGCATCTCTTAGTCCTAATCAGAGCCTTTGACTTCAGAACTTATCAAGACTAAGAGTCTACAGCCATGCTGGTAGCTTTATGAGACTGTAGCCTACTTATAGGTACAGCAGTAGATTGAGCTAAATGCTAACATCCGCGTAATTACGTGCTCTCAATGCTCAGCAGGTGTAATATTTACCATGACCATCTTATTTTAGCCTGTGAGCATGTTAACATGTTAACACATCAGAGAAACAGACTTATGGCAGTCAAGCATTACAGCACCCGGCACACTGACACAACACCACTTTATCCTGTTAAAACAATATTCATAACTTGGATTAATTTTTATGACAAACCCTTTCGATTCTTTTGATCTGAGGACCCTTATGGACTAAAGGAATATGAGTAACGTACAGGGTAATCGAGGAATGGACACATAGTTTGAGGTAGCCAACAACCTGGTTTTGTACATCCAAAGAACTTGTCTAATTGAGACAAGCCTTTATAAGTCAAAATGTGGAGCTACACTGGGCTAGTAAAAGGGACTGGGCATTAAATTTGGACTAGGCTTCTAATTGAAGTTTTATGCTATGTGAACTTCAGCTTATTAATGATAATATATTGCTACTGTAGAGTGTCGCTGTATATTAGTTTGAGATACTGTATATTTTTTCCTACCAGAGAGAGACAGTTTTCTCCAGAAGGCAAGCTGTGACCCTCCTCTCAGCTCATTAAGCTCTGCTGCTTCTGGTGTAAAGGGTTTAAAAGGATGAGAGGAGCTGATGTGGTATGACTGGCCATTAGACATTGGAGGTCATCTCAAATCTCAATTTGTATACATTTTTTAAAATAAATGTATACAAATGTGCCACACAGACTGGCCCTAATCTGGTTAGCTGTACCCTGTCTTAGTCCTGTTTGATGACATTGTCAGTTGTGCAGGTTTCATTAAAGAGGGGGTGAATATTAACTGTAATGGTTACTGTCAAAATTATTAAGACACTTGTGCTACAGCCAATTTTAACATGGTAACTTATGAAAGGTTACTGTTTGATGACGTTTAATGCATGACCTTTCTGACCTCACTTGACAGTGTTGCTGACATAAAGATTAAAACCTATAATACTGTTATATTTAATGTACACTGTCTTTAATCATATGCTTAAAAATGTATTTGATTTCATGTTACTAACCAGCCTTAGGATATTGAGTGTTCATTGACATAAAGTTAATTCTGTTAAGCCTTGCACTGATTTACATATATATGTACAATGGTTATATAACAGCAAGAGTGACTCAATAAAAACTTGAATGTGAAATGTGTGTCATTTCCTCTGTGTTCAACAGTCTTTTGTAGTTGCTCTAACACTAATGTCACCACATGAAGGCGCCATTTCACTGTGACACTGTCTACACGCCAGACTAAAGGCACACCTTGAATATACTGTGTAACATAAGTTTTAGTACTAAGGTTAAATTAGGGGGCAGATGGTGTACAGATATTGATTTTGTGGAGTTTGTGTGCAAAACTTTGTTCGGATATTTAGAGATTTACCTCACTCTGGAGACATAAATGAAGACTACCTAACCCTACTACATGCCACCACTTTTTCTTGGTGCTTGTATCCATTTGTTTCTGTATCATTATGGGCATATGAAGCAAACAGTTTGAAAAAGACCCCACCTCTACAGGAGGGGTCTGTTCAACTGGGCCCAGGGAGCAGCTTTTGTGTTCGCAGAGAGGTTGAGCAGGGATCAGGTCTTCTGACTCAGCTGTCCCAATGTCTCAAAGCAGTCCAGTCCAGTGGATGTTGTATTTCTTGCATTTTAAGTGTGTTCTGATTGGCTGCTACCTGGGCCAGGTCTCTCTTGTCAGAGATTTTCAGTCTCAATGGGACTTCCTGGTTATATAAACATTACTAAAAAATGTAATCAGCCAAACATCCCTTTAATAAGAAGAGTAAAAAACTGTCTCTACTGGTTATGTTTACATTACAACATTAGTACATAGTGTTTTATTTTCCAACAAAGGTACAATTTAATCTCTATTTGTGCACTTATTTTAACGTATTTTGTTTTGTTTTTGTCTTTTATGAGCTGCTGGACAGCTGAATTTCCCTTTGGGGATAAATGAGTTCTTTCTATTCTCTATTCCCTATTCTCCATTACATATTGTTAACCCTTTCCTCCGTGTCTGTAGTTTGCATGGATATCAATCTGGTCTCTTTACACTGCTGTCATGTTTGTGTACCTAATAGATGCAAATATTGCAGCTCCCCATCTGAATTCACCCCATCATGGTTGAAAGACAACTTTACACACAAGCTGACACTAGATTTTGCAAAGCTCCAAACAGCTGGCTATTGATACAGTGTCATTAAATCCACGCTTTACTAATCTGCGTTTGTCCGAATCAGTGTGTGTGTGTTCTTGTACATGCTACATAGTGAGGACCAAAAACTATATTTTAGCAACAAAGTGAGGACATTTTTGGAAAGTGAGGACATTTTGGTCGGTCCTCACTTTTTCATAGGCCTGTTTGAGGGTTAGGACTTGGTTTTGGGGTTCAGGTTAGAATTAGGTTTTGGTTAGGGTTAGGGTAAGGGTAAGGGTTAGGCATTTAGTTGAGATGGTTAAGATTCGGGTAAGGGGCTAGGAAATGCATTATGAAAATGAGGGTCCTCACAAAGATAGAAGTACAAACGTGTGTGTGTGTGTGTTATGTCTTGGTACTTTGATTTTGAATCAGGAAGACACTGACCACCCATCTAGATATAAATGTCCTGTGTCATCTCTCCTTGGGACCACTTTCAGCACACAAGATGCAGATGATCAGCCCTAGAAAACAACAGACATACAAAACATTATTATTTCAGCATCAATTAGATCTAATTACAAACACATGATGAAATGAATGGCTCATTTTTCCTTGTGTGAACACAAAGATAATTGTAAACTAAAGTTAAATACAGCCTTGTAGAATGCTAATTCAATTTAACATTTGATCTTAATTTCAAAGATCCTAAAACACCTAAATAAGAATAAGAGCAAGAATAAAAATGACAATAATAATAATAGCTGTAGATTTCCTTTTGTTTCAGCACAGATGAGGCTGAAGGTTGTATAGCTTTATGATATTACACTTTTGAGATCTAGTTTCCCGGCTTGTATGTGTCTTCCTCTACAAAGTTTTGTTCAAGTTGTATCCCAACATCAAAGGAAATTTGGTACTCATATTAGGACTATGTAATACTGATACTACTGAATGAACAACAAATGTGAAGAGAATATTGTATTAGTGTATTATTTTCTTTGTTTCTGTTTCCCATAAACAGTTATTATATCATATTGCATGTTATATTATAAATTATATTAGAAATTATTATATGTTGTATATTTTTTTTGTTATTATACTCGTCTCTTGTGCTCAGCAGTTGTATCAGCACTGAAAAAGTGTTATCAGTGTAATGTGACCGTAAATGGGGAGACAGCCATTAGATTGTATAACTGTATTGGTCAGTCAGGCAGAGAGAGACAAGGAATATAAATAAAGGTTAGGGCACATCTTCATTATAATATACAGTGATGAGATGCAACCAACCTCTGCACTGCAAGATGACATATCAATGACATTAATTTGCTTGCTACCACTGAGAGTTTGAGCGTGGAGATGAAATAAAATGTGTAATTTAAGAGTGAGATGGACCAAAACAGGCAAGAACATGTGCTCCACATGTAGAAAGTCAAACTTTATCTTAACATAAAAGGACATTAAATGTCACAGTACTGGCCATGCTGTCGATTGATCAGTGATCTCATGGAAATTCTCCAAACTTTATCGTAAAGTAGTTTACCCATCTCACTTGGCTTTCATAAAACCTTTTATTTATGACATCACCCTGTAACCTAACCCTAACCCTATAACCTATTTATCTCTTTTTATTCATCCCGACATATAACCTACCTCTCCTGCAGATGAGGGCTTGTCCCTTCCTACCAAGCAGAGCGAGACGTTCCGCCCTTTCATCAGGACGTTGGTTCAATTCAAACTTTGGACTGAGTCCAGCTCATGGCCTGGCCATCTATTGTTGTCATTCACACAGTAACTGCAAATTATGTGCTTTTAAATGACCTGTGTGGTCAAAGTTTAAGTTACGCAGAGTTTATTTGTACAAGACATGACATTTTAACACACACTGGTTAAACAGAATTGAATATATTTGCTCTATCTAATCCCTGTAATTCAAAGATCACCACTATTGCTTTGGTGTCTCCTAAAGAGAGATTAAGCTTGTGTATGTAACTTTCAGAAAGTCCTGGTTATTACTGACGTCGCTCTCTGTGGCCGTTAAGTGAACTGCATTTAGTCGAGATGGTGGATGCCAGTCGTTTGTTGATGTTAGTGGACTCCATTTCTAAAGTAACGTTAGCTGCTGTTGCATTCTGTAGTGCTGTTGTGGAGCTGAAGAGAGATGCAGCATGCTGTTGGGAGAAGTTTGCCTTGAGGGCTTTCTGCCTTCCTGGAAAATTTGGCCTAGGTCCTAACACAAAAGTCAGTACACAGGCTGTTACAGTCAACCAAGAAAGTCAGTGAAGTTCTCAGTTTTTAAGTTACGCTGTTACAGCCCGTTCACCAATTGGCTATAAAAAAAAAACTAAACAATGAACACATGTTAAAAGTTACAGACATAATCTTTAAATGTAAAATCTTAGACTCTTATTAGCCTGGCCTGACAAACGTTCACAGGGTAAGTTGACATATTAATCCGCTTTAGTCATTATAAAAATGGTGTAATGGACGAAAATTATGAGCATTAGGTCCACATATCTTTGTGTTGAACTATTAACAGTTTGTTTACGGTTATGAGTTTGTTTATGCAAACTCTTTGCCCTCTTGTGTACTAAAGCTGGTAGAGAGGAGTTGTTTTGCATCAGTCATGCAGCTGGCATTTGCCTAGTGTAGGAAAAGATAATCTCTGGTTTCCCTTTCCATCTGGCTCAAATAAATGACTGTTGTTTTTAAAATTGTGAGATGAAAGTAGTTTATTCATCAGTTGTTCACTGCATTAACTGAACTTGATAAAATAAGACACATCAGAACACACAATGTATTAAATTAAGCCAATAACCTTTTGTTTATTAACAAGATTTGTTTGTTAAATTTGTCTTCCACATGTCCTCTCCTACATTTTCCTATATGGATTAATTTCATGTTATGGACTGATAAATCCCTTCCTCACCTTACTCTCCCTACACTGGTTCCAACATGAATATCCTTAGACACACATGACACATTCTGTTAATGATGGTGGGTGTGAGTTGAGGATGTCACAAATGTGGTCGCACTGTTTAAACTGAGGTTATGTAACGTTTCTTGCCATGCATTTGGTGACAAAAGGCATCATTATTACCATGATATTCACATTTTTCGAAGCCCTCAAGGTGCCAGTGTTCTGGTCTATTCTTGTAACGTACTTCAACATGCTCCTCTGCCTCACCATGAAGAGGCAGATCAAGGTAAAAACTATACACTGGCTGACATATAGTACATGCACTGCATACACTGACACTGCAGCTGTACTGGAGTCATGCAAACATTGGAGTTTATCCAGAGGTGTTGTTTGGATTAAACAGGAAATACTGTTAATGCAAACAAATGCAAAAGTCAAGAAGCAAATCTTGTCAACATGCACCATGAACACGAGCTGTAATGTCAGGAACACTAGCTAGTGGGGAATGACAGAGGTCAGAGATTGATTTTCTTTTAAGCAGAACAGTAACATAAAAAATACAAATTGTGAACCATAGTTCAGCATTTGTTACGAATATGAGCACCATGTTGGGGTAGGATTTCTTTATTTTTTCATTTATTAGGATTGGTCTGCATTTGTTCAGTAGTAGGTAAGCGTCAGCGCTGCTTTAACTCTTTTAAACACTGTGGGAGATTTTTTTTTTTTAAAGAAGAGCTATTATACTCATTTTCGGGCCTTTGTGTTTGATTATTGGACTCCTATAAAGCAGCTACACATGATTACCCTCACAGAAAGCTTTGTAGATCTTGGGGACGCTGTGCCTCTCGCTGCATCGCTTCCTTGTATTTCCTGCATCCTGCGAAAACAGTCTGTGTAATTTACTCCACCCCCCGGCCCTCCTCCATGTACGCCTCCCGCCGAGCCCACTCCGCTGTGATTGGTCACATTGGAGAGCTTATAATTTGCATGCAAACAGTCCCGTGTGAAGTGCCGTAGACAGACAAACACGGAGGTATTTTTCTTTTGCTGGACGGGAAAAGGCAACTCTATCCACTTATGCCTGGTGCTTGCCTCTTTAGGAAAGCTAAACAAAGTTAACCTTCCCTCATACCCGAACAAACATTTTCTGGGAGCCATTGCTCAACGTGCTAACACTGTGAAATCATTGTAGACAGCAGAGCAGCGCACAGCGAACTTCCGAAGCAGAGCGGGGGAGGGGGAAGGACTAGAGCATATACCTGGGCATGCCCATATAAGTAAGTCCGGCACGCATTAACATCAATGGGACTACACTGTTAAAAAAAGACAGTAAAACACAGCGTGCAGAGCCATCCAAAACAGCTTGCAGGGCTCACTTCCAAATGCATAAACCTCATTATTTCACGCTTTGGCATCGTTTAACACGAGTATCTGACATTGTAACAACATTTATAGGTCAGAAAAGAGGAAAAGCATAATAGTTCTCCTTTAATTGCAAGACAACGGACAGAACATTTACAGGACAGTACAGACAAGACAAAACAGTGGATACAGAACAGGGTGATTGACCATAGAAGAGGAACATTCTGGTGTTGTGTTTTGTGTGTGTGTGTGATTGTGTGTGCGTGTGTGCGTGTGAGAATGTATGTGCAGTGTATAAAGTGCGTAGGGAAGGGAGACAGGGAGAAAAGGGCGAGTGTGGGCAGACAGAGATGAATAAATGATATAATACTAAATAACTATAATAATCCATCCATCCATTTTCTAACTGCTTATCCTCTTGGGGGTCGTGGGGGGCTGGAGCCAGACTATCACAGGGCTGACACATAGAGACAGACAACCATTCACACTCACATTCACACCTACGACCACTTTAGAGTCAACAATTAACCTGCATGTCTTTGGACTGTGGGAAGAAGCCGGAGTCCCGGAGAAAGCCCACACTGACATGGGGAGAACATGAACCCTCTTGCTGTGTGGCGAGAGTGCTAACCACCACACCACTGTGCCGCCCAACTATAATAATAGTTAACAAAAATCACACATTCTCAGACAAAAAAAAAGGCTGACTGACAGAATGGCGCTACTGGTCAGGGAGGGTGACAGCAGCCCATCCACCCCTGCCACCAGGAGCAAAACAGGGCCGGGGCACCATCCTGGGGCTCCGCTATCTTTGAAATATTGTTACTGTGACTATCCTTTCGTTCCCGGTACCATGTTTGTTTGTTGTAGTTTTTGTTCTGTTTATTCTTATTTCTTGTATTTGCTGGTCCCAATTTGGGTCGCCCCCAGACCTTTAGAGAAGGGGGCTGGACCATTTGGGTTCAATCACCTTCCTAAACCCTGTTTTGAAGGGAGTCAGCAGTAAAATTTGATTGCATTGTAGGTGTATTCAAGAACACAGTGACACAGCCCTGTCTCACCCGTGGGAGAATTTTGAAGCCACCAAAGAGGAACCACACTGAAAAAGAAGTTGCAGTTAAGTTTGAATTCCACCTTAATGTGCATTTATGACAGGCAGAAAAACAAGCAAACAAAATACTGGCAGCAAAATGCTCATGTTTTCTTAAGCACAATAACAAGCCAAAACTTGATTTTAATAACTTGAGTGTGTTTTTTCTTTCACCCCAAACGCTAATAAAGACACCGTGTCCCTTCAAACCGGTGTCTCAGCTTCATATTAAGTATTCATGGAGGACAGCTAAAGGACAAACAACCATTGTGTCACTACACTGTCGCGGGAAGATGAGTGGAACTGTCTCCTTAAAATAATGGGCTCTTGCTTGTTTTGAGCCGGGCTGCTAAGGTAAACCAAAAACCCCAAATGTTTTAAGTGTCTACTGTGAATTTTTAACATGAATACATTTCTAATTTTCATAGTCCATGACTATGGCACAAATTTAGAAAGACAAAAGTTTAAAACATGAGCTGGTTATTTAGCTAAAGAACATGGAACTTCAGTTTTACATTTACTCATGATGGAAACAATACATTTGCTTTCACATAATTACTGTTAAACCCTGCATGTGAACATCGCAGGGGCTCTGAAACAGTCATTATATAATTTTTGCATACTGATTTGTGTATTCTCTTCCAAGTTAATGGAACTGATGTCTGAGGCGTAGCCTTCACCAGTGTCTCATAACTTACAAACAATAGAGGCTAACACATCAGATCGGTACACAACAATTACAACAATGAAACCTTTTCTTGTTTCTTTGTGTCTCCTGGGAACTTTTCTCCACGCACTGGCTCAACACACCTCCGAGTCTCATCTTGAGGGAGATTACCTGTTGGGTGGAGTTTTTGATGTTCATCAAAGTGACCCTGTTAATTATGACAGACCAACAGCAATCAGCTGCTCCAGGTGAGTCTTAAAATAAATCTGACTGAATACCTTGTGAAACTAACGCAAAGATTCTGCTGTATCAGATTATATCATAAAGAGATTTGCCTCACATGTCAGGTCACTGGATATAACTAGAAGTACATTTCCCACAAAACCAGTAATTGCTGTTTTCTAAATCATGATTTCAATAAAATCCTGTTTTATATATCCATGGCTGGATGGATTTTACAAAGTTGTTGCCTTACTCTTGAATGGTGAAACTAATTCTCATACTCTCATTGTCCCTCCTCTGTCCACAGTAAACCATTACTTAAATCAAGCTATCGAAGGTTTCAGTTGATGAGATTCTCTGTAGAGGAAATCAATAACTCCACCAGCCTCCTGCCAAATGTATCTCTCGGCTATGAGATATTTGACCACTGCTCAGATACACACAACTTCCCTGATTTTTTCAACTTCATCTCCGTCAACGGCTCGATCCAACCTTGGGGTGAACCACACAAGAATCTGTCCAAAGTAATAGCACTGGTCGGCCCATTTTCAAGCACTATGTCACGGACCGTGGCCCCTCTCTTCACGATGAATCTCATTCCTATGGTAAATTTGCCAAACACTGTTTCATGACATATTTTTACTAGACAAATCAAGCAATAAAAACAGTAATATCTGAATGCTTAAAAATGTAAACTGCTTTTAAGTCATGAGAATTTGTGAGTATAACAATCACAGTTTGTGTATGACTCTTTGAACAGGTCAGTTATGCAGCCTCCAGTTCTATCCTTTCAAGAAAAGAGATGTATCCCTCTTTCCTTCGAACAGTGAATATCAATCAAGACCTCGTAAAGGCAGTTGTTGGCATTGTGCAGTACTTCAACTGGCGCTGGATTGCTTTCCTTTACGGTGATGAGGATTACGGCATTGATGGACTGTACTTGTTCATAGAAAGGATAAAGGACACTGAGATCTGCCTTGCGTACACCACAGCCCTGAATCATGAAACAGATCACACTAAAATATTCAAACAGATAGAGGCACAGAGGATCGGTGTCATTATTGTTTTTGCTACTGAACGGACTGCTGAAGCTCTCATTGAGTCAGCAATACAACTAAATGTCACCAACAAAGTGTGGATAGCACTGGAAGCGTGGTCCTTGAACAAGAAGCTCCCCAAGAAGAAAGGAATCAAAAATATTGGGACTGTAATTGGGGTTTCTGAGACAAGACAATGACAATTCCTGGTTTCAGTGATTTTATCCATTCTTCCAGAAGCCAGGCTCATTGTGAAAACACAGAGCAAAATATGTTTTGTAATCAGGTTTGCAACTGCAGCAGCCTGAGTGCAGAAGATGTCATCGCTGCAGACCCGTCTTTTAATTTCCCTGTTTATTCTGCTGTATACGCCATCGCTCATGCCTTACACAATATCCTGCAATGTGGAGCTGGCAGATGTAACAACAACATTACAGTGTACCCACACATGGTAAGTAGAAAAATAATCTGATAATTCATTTACTTTATTCCCACTATCAGATTTTTAGAGTTCATGTTTCTGACAGGTTATTCTCACAGACAAGCCTGTTTGAAAGAGACTTCATATCCCACTTACCATAAGTCTTAATATACAATAGACTATGTGTAGTGTGATCTGTAATATGAATCTATTTGGCTACTAAACGTCACCATCAGCCACAACATGTATTCTGTTAACAGAATAAATCTCCAAGTCAGACACACAAAATCTAAATCTCTCCAATTCAACAGTCAACATCTAAACCAATCAGATGTTAGATCAGGTGAGAGCAGGGCATTTCCCATCATGCTCTGGCAGTGCCTGGCTCAAAAACAATGCAACTAACTCAATCTTGTGAGATTATAGCTGTCTACTTTTGCATGAGTTTAGAGCAAGTCGGGCTGAAGTCTGATACAAATCTAACCATCATGCATTGTGCAGTGATCAGAGTTTAAGTGAGAGCATCACACAGCTATTTAATCAACACCTCTGATGTTCACTGTGAACACATGAAAGTAATCTGAACTTTGTCTACTCACATCAGGTTCTGGCAGAGCTGAAGAAGTCAAACTTCACACTTTTCAACCACAGTATTCAGTTTGATGAGAATGGTGACCCCAGCTACGGATCCTATTCTATAGTCTTCTGGAATCAAAGCGGTGATGCAGAGGAGATCGGCTCTTATCAGTTTTACCCACAGTGCCATTTCTTCATCAACGAAAGCAAAATTCACTGGTACACAAATGGAGACGTAAGTTGTTTATTTACTAACAAGAATTCATATTCTCCATGTTGATTTAAAATATATTGTTTGTTGTTCCCACTTCTGCAGGGATGTGTGTGTGTGTGTGTGTGTGTGTGTGTGTGTGTGTGTGTGTGTGTGTGTGTAGATGAGCTGTGCATGAATATATGTTTATAGCTGTGACAGTCAAAACACAGTGGGTCTCATTCATGAAGCGTGAGCAGAACAAATCTGTGTAAACCCTTCGCAGATTTAGGTGTATTTTGGCATTCATCAATATGTTAGTAGCTTTGAACTTTTCGTAGGTACTAACAAAATCACACCTGCTTCTGACTGCTTATAGTGCCTGTGTAAATAAGATATTGCACATAAGTATTGCTTGTCATCATTAGAATTTACAATTTTAATTTGTATTGTGCTGTTATGTCCACAATAGACAGATGCCTTGGAAACATGTAAGTTAAACAAACACATTTAGCTAGCAGATTTAAGCTTCACATTAGGGCTCCTACAAACGTGAATGAGTTATTTAAATCAGTGGTTCCCAACTGGTGGGTCGTGGTGCAAAAGTGGGTCACGGGTCCCTTATGAATGGATTGCAAGTGACTCGCAAAAGTTTGTAAAAAAAAAAAATTAAAAAAAAAAATCTTTTTTTTTAAGCACAGTGAATTTTTGGCACAGAGTTTTAATTATGAAGGGCTACTACTACTTACTGCTGTGGGGTGAGGGAATAATGGACAGCTACTCGACAGAGACAGCAAACTACCTTGACGATGTGGCCAAACGCAGGTATGAGGCTGAATGTAATTAACTGTGTGGACCTTGAACTGTTGACTAAGGAGAAATCTGGACCCCACAGCTGGACCAGTTGGAAACCACATATTTAAATTGACTAAATACAAAGCTGGAAAACGCTGTTCTCTGAATAGTAAAATAACAAACCAATGTGGTCCTCCTCCCCTCCCCTGCCCTCTTAACCCAACACAGCACCTAACTGCACGTCATTTCTGTTAAAGCATTCTGTTGCACTCACATTTATTTTCTGCTAAATAATTCTCTCTTGTACAGGCGCCTACTTCAGTGTGTTCCCCAGAATGTCGTCCTGGATATGCAAGAAAGTATAATGGACTCCACAGATGCTGTTTTGACTGTGAAATCTGTCCAAGTGGAACTTATGTCAACAGCACAGGTAAATTATTACACATAAGAGGAAGAAAATGAGAATAGCTGTTTTTTTTCCCATTCTGACTTTGATGGGAGCTAATTTTAGACTGTTCAGCTTTTTTATGGCTAAAAGGGTATAAAAGTAATTTTATGATGACTGGACAGCGATATAGACTTCCACATTCTTTAAGAAATGCACACACCAATTAAGGGACAGCAAGAAATATTCAGATTGCTACAACTATCTCTAAAGTGTATCAGTGTAAACTTTAAACCACGTTTGACCTGAGGTAAAAGCTCATTTTAGGAAAACGTACAATATGCTGTTCTCACTAAAAGTTCTAGCAGACGTTGTGTTTTTTAACTATACAGCCAGCGCAACATTATATTTTCCAGCTTTGTTTCCTTCAAGGAACACACGGGTTGTTGTGTTTGGCAGGATTTAATGACTGCAAATATTTAACTTTGTAAACTGCAAAAAGAACACACAACACAAACAAGTAAATACCTTTTTAGGTACTAGATAACATCTCTAGTAAGTTACTGAGAAAATATTACTAACAAAGTAATGTTAACACTTAAGGGTATGCCAAAATATGTGATGATTGATGAAAGTACAACATTATCAATTACAAAAGTAAGAATGCTTTAACTATCAAACACTCATACACCCATATGTGGTGCTATAGTTTTGTAACATAGTCAAACATACTGTATTCAAATCCAAGAAATTGTTAAATAAACATATGAATATAGATGTAAGTAGTAGATGACTTACAGATGAAGCCGTTTTGTGGACTTTAAGGCAAAGGATTATGAGGATTGTCACACTGGGATGCTTACTGCTTCCTGATTTTCTATTAGCTCACTTCCTTTTCAGTGAAGGTACTTACTATCACCACAAGGTGGTGCTAAAGACCATATAAATAAACCAAACCACTGATTCCAATACACACGATATCACAGATCAAACGTCTAACAATGCTTTCTAAACTTTTTTTTTTATCTCTCTTTACTGAAGAAGGACTTTTCTGAATTGAACCTTAACTTTATTGACAGTCTGTCTGTCTCTCATGTAAAACAGAGGATCCCTACAAGTGCATCAAATGTAAGGAGACAGAATGGTCTGCAGAAGGAAGTACATCATGCAATCTGCGGGTGGTGGAGTACATCCCATTCACAGACATTGGGGCCATACTGATCATGATCGGGGCCTGCGCATTGGTGGGCCTCACACTAGCCATGTCTGCTCTCTTTGCCATCAACTACAACACACCTGTTGTCAGATCTGCTGGGGGACCAATGTGCTTCCTGATTTTAGGCTGCCTCAGTCTGTGTAGTCTCAGTGTGTTCTTTCACTTTGGTAAGCCAACAGCCTCCTCCTGTATCTTAAGGTTCTTACCATTTCTCTTGTTCTACACTGTTTGTCTAGCATGTTTTGTTGTGCGCTCATTTCAGATTGTTTGCATTTTCAAAATAGCTGCAAGATTCCGTGAGGTCAGCAGTTGTTGGATGAAATATCATGGACAATGGCTGGTCATCACTGTGGCATTTGTTACACAGGCAGTCTTACTCATTATTGGCTATACTTATGCTCCACCCAAACCCTACAATAACACATTGTGGTTCCACGATAAAACCATACTTGGTTGTGACATTAATCTCAAAGCATCCTCTGGTTCTTTGGCTTTACTTTTATCTTTGTGCTGCCTTTGCTTTATTTTCTCCTACATGGGAAAAGACCTCCCAAAAAACTACAATGAGGCCAAAGCAATAACCTTCTGCCTGCTCCTGCTGATCCTCACCTGGATCATCTTTGCCACTGTGTACATTCTTTACTGCGGCAAGTACATCCCAACACTAAAAGCTCTGGCAGTACTCTCCAGTCTCTACTCCTTTCTGTTGTTTTATTTCCTCCCAAAATGTTACATCATCATTTTTCAATCATACAAAAACACGCAGGAATACTTTCAAGGTCTCATTCAGAGTTACACCATGACAATCAAGTAAATAGGTGTTACTGTATATAAAAAACTGTGTGTGTGTGTGTGTGTGTGTGTGTGTGTGTGTGTGTGTGTTTTAGGCCATGGTGATTTTTCTGTGCTAATATAACTGTGTCTCGGGGCTGTTAGAGAAGCTAGAGTCAGGAAAGTGATGACCTTCTTCCTTTTCAGGCCCTACAGCCTTGACTCGACTCCTTATCTCTAATGACAGGAATACTTTCAAGGTTTCATTCAGAGTTACACCATGACAATCGCCAAGTAACAGCTTCAAGTAAATGTGTGTATCTGTATACAGAATGCTTCAAGTTTCTGAATACTTTAAATGAACTTATAATAATTTGGCTTTTTAGACTAGATGGTCAAAATAAGTACATTGTAGTTTAAATCTTTGTCTCAGTTTTGTAGGAACATAATCATATTAAAAATATTTTTGATTAGTTATTTGGTTGTTTTACTGGGGGGTGTATTAATAAGATTCTTGAGATTAGCTATAAAAATATGTAGTGATTAAGATTTCAAAAAGAGGAACTCATACTGTCGTTTCCAGGATGGCTGGCATCTCTTAGTCCTAATCAGAGCCTTTGACTTCAGAACTTATCAAGACTAAGAGTCTACAGCCATGCTAGTAGCTTTATGAGACTGTAGCCTACTTATAGGTACAGCAGTAGCTTGAACTAAATGCTAACATCCGCGTACTTACGTGCACTCAGTGCTCAACAGGTGTAATATTTACCATGGCCATCTTATTTTAGCCTGTGAGCATGCTAACATGTTAACACATCAGAGAAACAGACTTATGGCACTCAAGGATTAGAGCACCCGGCACACTGACACAACACCACTTTATCCTGTTAAAACAATATTCATAACTTGGATTAATTTTTATGACAAACCCTTTCGATTCTTTTGATCTGAGGACCCTTATGGACTAAAGGAATATGAGTAACGTACAGGGTAATCGAGGAATGGACACATAGTTTGAGGTAGCCAACAACCTGGTTTTGTACATCCAAAGAACTTGTCTAATTGAGACAAGCCTTTATTAGTCAAAATGTGGAGCTACACTGGGCTAGTAAAAGGGACTGGGCGTTAAATTTGGACTAGGCTTCTAATTGAAGTTTTATGGTATGTCAACTTTAGCTTATTATTGATAATATATTGCTACTGTAGAGTGTCGCTGTATATTAGTGTTTGAGATACTGTATATTTTTTCCTACCAGAGAGAGACAGTTTTCTCCAGAAGGCAAGCTGTGACCCTCCTCTCAGCTCATTAAGCTCTGCTGCTTCTGGTGTGAAGGGTTTAAAAGGATGAGAGGAGCTGATGTGGTATGACTGGCTATTAGGCTGACATTGGAGGTCATCTCAAATCTCAATTTGTATACATTTTTTAAAATAAATGTATACAAATGTGCCACACAGACTGGCCCTAATCTGATTAGCTGTACCCTGTCTTAGTCTTGTTTGATGACATTGTCAGTTGTGCAGGTTTCATTAAAGAGGGGGTGAATATTAACTGTAATGGTTACTGTCAAAATGATTAAGCCAATTGTGCTACAGCCAATTTTAACATGGTAACATATGAAAGGTTACTGTTTTATGACGTTTAATGCATGACCTTTCTGACCTCACTTGACAATGTTGCTGACATAAAGATTAAAACTTATAATACTGTTATATTTAATGTACACTGTCTTTAATCATATGCTTAAAAATGTATTTGATTTCATGTTACTAACCAGCCTTAGGATATTGAGTGTTCATTGACATAAAGTTAATTCTGTTAAGCCTTGCACTGATTTACATATATATGTACAATGGTTATATAACAGCAAGAGTGAATCAATAAAAACTTAAAATGAAATGTGTGTCATTTCCTCTGTGTTCAACAGTCTTTTGTAGTTGCTCTAACACTAATGTCACCACATGAAGGCGCCATTTCATGTGACATCCCTTTAATAAGAAGAGTAAAAAACTGTCTCTACTAGTTATGTTTACATTGCAACATTAGTACATAGTGTTTTATTTTCCAACAAAGGTACAATTTAATCTCTTTTTGTGCACTTATTTTAACGTATTTTGTTTTGTTTCTGTCTTTTATGAGCTGCTGGACAGCTGAATTTCCCTTTGGGGATAAATGAGTTCTTTCTATTCTCTATTCCCTATTTTCCATTACATATTGTTAACCCTTTCCTCCATGTCTGTAGTTTGCATGGATATCAATTTGGTCTCTGTACACTGCTTTCATGTTTGTGTATCTAATAGATGCAAATATTGCAGCTCCCCATCTGAATTCACCCCATCATGGTTGAAAGACAACTTTACACACAAGCTGACACTAGATTTTGCAAAGCTCCAAACAGCTGGCTAATGATACAGTGTCATTAAATCCATGCTTTACTAATCTGCGTTTGTGTGAATCAGTGTGTGCGTGTGTGTGTGTGTGTGTGTGTGTGTGTGTGTGTGTGTGTGTGTTCTTGTACATGCTACATAGTGAAGACCAAAAACTATATTTTAGCAACAAAGTGAGGACAGTTTTGGAAAGTGAGGACATTTTGGTCGGTCCTCACTTTTTCATAGGCCTGTTTGAGGGTTAGGACTTGGTTTTAGGGTTGAGGTTAGAATTAGGTTTTGGTTAGGGTTAGGGTAAGGGTAAGGGTCAGGGTTAGGCATTCAGTTAAGATGGTTAAGATTAGGGTAAGGGCGTAGGAAATACATTATGACAATGAGGGTCCTCACAAAGATAGAAGTACAAACATGTGTGTGTTATGTCATGGCACTTTGATTTTGAATCAGGAAGACACTGACCACCCATCTAGATATAAATGTCCATGTCCTGTGTCATCTCTCCTTGGGACCACTTTCAGCACACAAGATGCAGATGATCAGCCCTAGAAAACAACAGACATACAAAACATTATTATTTCAGCATCAATTAGATCTAATTACAAACACATGATGAAATGAATGGCTCATTTTTCCTTGTGTGAACACAAAGATAATTGTAAACTAAAGTTAAATATAGCCTTATAGAATGCTAATTCATTTTAACATTTGATCTTAATTTCAAAGAAGATCCTAAAACACCTAAATAAGAATAACAGCAAGAATAAAAAGGAAAATAATAATAATAGCTGTAGATTTCCTTTTGTTTTAGCACAGATGAGGCTGAAAGTTGTATAGCTTTATGATATTTGTTGGATTATTGTAAAAAGGTCATATATTGATCACTGTACCCATTCTCTAAGCAGGTGAAAAGCAGAAGATATGAAGCTATTACAGACTGGAAATTTACTGTGTGTTATAAGAGCTTAGTGGAAAATTACTAGGTGGAGGACAGACAGAGCCTTGAAAGCAGGAGGCCGCAGACGCTGTCACCCAGAGATAAGAAAGAACACCAAGACAATAACTGATACCTTATAAGCACAGAATGTCCTAGGATAGTGAGCTTTCTTGTACATCACTGACAACAAGTTCATATACACAGCTGATGCGTTGAAGCACGCTTTGGCAGCGTGCATGTTTTCGTTTGACCTTGTTTTGCAGGAGCAGTTGACGTGAAAGCAGTAAGGCGTGGCGGAGTCAGAAGGAGGGGGCGGAACTGCAGCGGAGAAAGAGCCAATCATCTTGCGTGCACATTTCATAACTGTAACGCTTTAAAAGACTGGGTCAGGGAGACACAGGTGTCAGACTTCTTGCCCTGACTCGCTATTGTTGTTGGTTAAGGAAAGGAAGATCGGACCCAGAGCTCTGTATCTCGTAATCTTTTTGATTTTTGGAATAAATAGAAGTTACCCGAGACCATCTACTCTCCTGTTATTCTTCATCAAACGAACATGCGGAGTTTGTCTTAATGCTGATTTGTTACTGTTTTAAGGAAGAAGAAAAAGAGACATCTCCAACAATTTGGTGACCCCGATGTGATGAAGAAGGAGGGTAGTGGTTGATCGTCAGACTAGACGAGAACACAAGGCAACTGAAAACGCGGTGACAAACGAGGCGCCTCATTGAAAAAGGTAAAGCAGACGCCTGGTTTCATACAAAGTACTGCTATTTGGCCTATAATCCAAAACTGTTTGTCACTCAGTTGGCAAGGCGCCATTTTTAGTAGATTACGAGATAATTGGGGATTGGTTAAAAAAGGGGTTTGAGTCCCCGACCAGGGGTTAGAGTCCCCTGGGAACAAAACGGGGGTTAGAGTCCCGCCTGATAAGGGGTTAGATTCCCCGACCAGGGGTTAAGAGTCCTCTGGGAATAAAACAGGGGGTTAGAGTCCCACCTGATAGGGGGTTAGAGTCCTGCCTAAAAGAAAAAGCAGAGGGGTTAGAGTTCTTTGGAAATAAAAGTAAAAGTGGGTGAGAGGCCCTTGTGTCGACTGTAAAAAGGCATAAATATTATAGAGTTCACCGCCAGAGGAGCGACGTATTGTTGTGATCCTCAACACAAGCACTATCTAAGTTAAAAGATGCTTTGTGGGTCGGGGGACTACAGGTCTCGTGCCTGATGTTTTATTGTGGGTGGCTTGCCAACTGCCAGCTACGTTAACGGGGTGGGAGAGTTGTGTAGAGTCTAGTAGAGGTGACTCGAATTCCTGCTCTCTCAGCGCCCGAGCGGCAGCCGCGCTCTGTGGGGAATAAAGGGAGGAAGCTGTGTAATTTCACCTTAAGATAAACGCCAGTTGCCGCCGGGCCATAGGCACCCCGCACCCTTCTAGGAAGTTGGTGTAGAAGCTTGGGTGTGCCGGCTTGCAACAGGTGAGGCTTAAGAAGCGAAATCACAGCGAAATGGGAAAAATTGTAAGCCCGTGAGAATTAGTATAATACTCTCACGGCACTATTGTTGTTTGATTGTTGAAAGAATTTCTGTTTTATTGCATTGCTTTTTGTAACTGTTGAAAGAGTTTATGTTTTGTTGTATTGCGTTTTGGTAATTGTTGAAAGAGCTTGCGTTTTGGTTGTATTGTGTTTTTGTTATGGTTGAAAGAGTTGGTGGTTTGTTGTATGATTGTGTATTGGACAAGAAGGGCGTGTGGGGCCCAGTTGGATAGTGTGTGTTGAGATAAAGAGGTGTTAAAGTTACAAACATGGAAGGTGAATTTGACAGGGAATGTAGTGAGCAGGGTTATTGTCCACCAGTGACAGTAAAGGATCAGTATGGGAAGATAAGGCTCACATGAGGGAGAAGTATATCAACCCTTCTCCTTCACTGACATGAACTGCATCCTGGATAAAATGCCCCCTCCCACAGAGGGTGGCGGACCATGGATGGAACGTTTTTGTAAACAAACACTGGGATTTAAATTGGCATTGGGAGACTGGAGAGCATTATTGGGAAAACAGCTCTCTAGCTGGGAGGTGCTGGAAGTGGAAACGCTGGCTAAAACAAATGATGAACCATATTCAGAACCTTTCTCGCGGCATGCCACAGATATTGGACTGGCTATGCGGCAGAAATTTCCTATTCGCGCCGGTACAATGCACACGCTAACCTTCAACGTTAAACCTGATGAAAACATCACCACATTTTTGAGTAGATGTAAAGACACATGGGTGGATGTGACCGGGGTACACCTGGGCTCCGGGGAATTGCAAACTACATTGTTTAGAAAGGCGGTCTTGGAAGGGCTGTCAAGGGCCATCAAGGAACACACAGAAAACAATCCAGATATCCCAGGCTGTTCTACTGAACAATGGGAGAAACACGTTACACACCACATGAAAAAAAAACAAAAACACAGAGCTAAACAGGCAGAGGACAGGGACAGTACGGAATCAGCTCAGGTACAACTCCCAAAACTGCAGTTGGATGAAGCTCGCCGTAAGGTTAATGAGGCCAAAAAGACAGATAAAAAATCAGCCAATCAAATGGTACAACAGCCCCCGCCTGGACCACCCTCAGGAACTCTGGATCTTTACCCGATCCCTGAGTGGGTAGATCCCCGCCCCCTCATTGGGGCGGTCCCATGGGCGCAGCGCGAGGCTTTAGGGGGAGAGGTAGGGGTCGTGTGGGACCCAGAGGGAACCCACAGAACACTGTCTTGTGTGGCGACCCTACTCACTGGCAGAGGGATTGTCCTCAGCAAAGCTGTTCCTGCAATGCAGAGTTTGGGCAAGGTCCACTAAGGGGAGGATACAGAGGTGCACACAGGGGAGGATGGCAAGGCCCACTCCAGGGCGGCTATTAAGGCCCACCCAGAGGCTGAACAGACTTTCAAACATCAATATATCTCCTCACTCTCATGCCCAGTTGATTTGATGGGACGCGATGTGTTGGTGAAATGTGGAGCTTCAGTCTGATGCAGTCCAGATGGACTAATTGTGACTTTTCCCAATGGGTACATGGTGAACTGTTCGCTGTCCATGGTACAGTCCTCCTCTAAGATGTTGCTGTCAGCAGACACCTCCCCCACAGCTGAAGGACATTGGGCTGATATCTATTGGGGTCTCCTCGAACCAGACACCAAAGACAAACCAGGCATCAACACCCTCTATCAGTTGTGGCGTCCTTGGGTCCAAACACTTCACCCCTACACACCTCCCCCAGATCCCCTCCACGTAACGCTCTATTACGATAGGGACGGGGACGAAATTTACCAACAAGCTTTTTATGATGAACTAGAAGGGAGAATGTGGGATGTTAATTCGACTTGTATCTTAGTAGGGAACGAGGGTGTGGCTGCGGCTGTTGACCTTGCGCCTGACCAGATGCGGTGGTATGAGGCGGTGGAGGAAGCCTCCCCGCACATAACACTGGCTGTTCATGCTAAACATCAAGCTAAAGATTTGGGTCCCATATATAAAAATTGGTTTCACTCACCCATTGGACTCGCACACAGATTCCAAATGTTGATTTCTCTCCCTCAGAGCACCAAGGCAGAAAAATCATTCATTACCTTTAAGCAGGCGCTATCCAGCGCCACTGAGTTGGCCATCCCAGACCACAAGCTACCGTTCTTCCTAGATGTTTCTGAAAAAACACACACCGTTGCTGGCGTGCTTTTTCAGAAAAAGGGGGAGGACGATAGGACGATAATGTATGCAAGTGTCACATTAGACCCAACAGAGGACAGACACCCACCATGCACCCGACACGCGGCAGGGGTAGAAAAATTTTGCAGAAAGTGACAGACATAGTAATGGGACACGCACCAAAGGTACTGACAACACTTTGCAGAAAGTGACACACATAGTAATGGGACATGCACTAACGATACTGACAACACACAGCACGGTACTGACAACACACAGCATCAAAAAAAAATAAATAAATAAAAAAATCCTAATCCACCACACATCACGTTCACACATGAGGGAATAAACATGGCGCGAGGAAAGGGTCCTGAAAGACACCAGGGTGAGAGAAGACTTGCAGGCAAAACCACTGGCTATCAAACATGAAAAAGAGATGAAAAAATTGGTTGAAGCACTAATGAAACCTGCTGAAGTGGCAGTAATCAAATGTAAAGAACACGACCGCACGGGAACGGTCGTCTCCAAAGGTAATGAAGCAGCGGATGAAGCAGCAAAGAAAAAGCTGGGGACAAACCACAGTATATGATGGTTCAGACAGGGAAAACAGTATATGATTTGTTGCCAGCTTGTGATGTAAATATGTTAATAACTGAGCAGCAAGAAGCCTACTACGAGTACAGGTTTCTTCTGGTAGCAGTGGATGCATACACTGGCTGGCCAGAAGCCATACCTGCAAAATCAGAGGATGCAAAAACGGTGGTCAAATTTCTGATTAATCAGTACATTCCAATGCATGGGTTCCCTAAGAGAATTAGGTCAGATAACGGAACCCATTTCAAAAAACAAAGATTTACAGGAGGTAGAGAAGGCATTGGGGAGATACAAACCATACTATGATCAACTAACAGCATTGGTGTCAGCTTTCTCAAAACAGGTGGGACATCGGGAAGGAGAGGAGAACAAGGACCTCGAGGCACCGACATCGGAGTGGGTGCTGCTGAAGGTCTTTAAGAGGAAGTGGTCCGAACCAAGGTGGACAGGGCCCTACAAAGTGTTGGAGAGGACCTCACATGCCATGAGGTTAAAAGGGAAAGGTGATTCGTGGTATCATTGGAGTCAGTGTGCAGCAGCAGAGTCCCCAGTGGTAACAAGGGGACAAGCACAAGACGAAGGACTGTGAGACAGTTTATCATTACTTTTAGCTGGCGGAAGTGCAGGTCTAGGATGTGGTAAGAAGGTTTAAAGCTCCTCTGAATCAACGCTTTGACCAGAGTACGAAGGATAGATATTGCCTAGAACTGACTGAAGGAACTGCTTTTAGCTATGAGATCGTGGAGAGAACAACGTTGGTGGTATATTGGACTATTTGCAATATTTGTGTGGGAGCTGCAGCTCCCACACAAATATAATATATACAAATATATACATATATACAAATATTATATATTTAGGGCCCGAGCACGTACCGTGCGAGGACCCTATTGTTTTCCTTAGGATTATTATTATTTTTTTCCGCGACTTTAAACGCATTTTTGGGGGCTTTAACATATTCGAAAACTCACCAAATTTGGCATGCACATTCGTCTTGGCGAAAATTTATGTGTACGCAAAATTTAAACGATGCCCGTTGCAAAATGGCGAAATGGCGCCCCCTAGAAAATTTCAATCGGCTCCCACCGGCAGCCCGTTTGACCAAATTTCACGAAATTCGGGGAGGTCGTGTATCATCCCAAGACGCACGAAAATGCGCCTTGGACTTTTTTCTAAAACCAACAGGAAGCCGGCTATTTTGATTTGAATATTCCTGTTTTTACGATTTTGGCGATTTCCAAGAATTCTCTCAGAGCTATCTCCTCCTACACGGTTCATTGGATCGGCTTCAAATTTGGCGTGCTGGAACTAGACCACTTGATGATCAAAAGTTATCATACGATTTTCCCTACGTTAAACGGTTTGGCCGTCAGGTGGCGGCGAAGTTTGACGTCTCGCCAAAAAAAACCCCAAAAAACAAAAGTGCTATTACTTGGGCATGATAAGTCCGATCGGCACAAAACTTGCTGGGTATGATCGTAGTCCGGCCTTCATCACGCCAACATCAAAAAATTCCCCCGTTCTCAAAGCGCCCCCTGCTGGCGACAGGAAAAGCGATGTTTTAGACTTTGAGGTGCTACTCTCAGCACCTTCAGTATATCCAACTCAAAATTGGTCAGAAAGGCCTCAACACGTTGGTAATGCTACATGATGAAGATTTGTGACGTATCGCCGAACGGCGTTCCGCCCACAGGGCGGGGAAGTCAACGGTTCGCCAAAACGCAGTTAAGTGGCCTTAACTTCAGTGTCCTTGGTCATATCTGCCTGAAACTTCACATGTGTGTTAACAGTCCAGCCCTGAACATGTGATATGAATTTCGTTGATGGGCGTGGCCAAATGGCTTGGCCACACCCTTTAAACATCAGCCCCTACAGCACGTTTCACCGACATGCATGAAAATTGGTACACATATGTATCACATCCAGACGCACAAAAAAGCCTCTTGGACCCATTGGCTACACCCAACAGGAAGTCAGCCATTTTGAATTTGACGCCAGATTGGGCGATTCGCACTCCTCCTACTTTTTCTATCTCCTCCTACATGATTCATCAGATCGGCTTCAAACTTGGCGTGCATCAACTAGACCACATGATGATCAAAAGTTATCATACGATTTTCCCTATGTTAAACGGTTTGGCTGTCAGGTGGCGGCGAAGTTTGACGTCTCGCCAAGAAAACCCCAAAAAACAAAAGTGCTATTACTTGGGCATGATAAGTCCGATCGGCACAAAACTTGCTGGGTATGATCGTAGTCCGACCTTCATCACGCCAACATCAAAAAATTCCCCCGTTCTCAAAGCGCCCCCTGCTGGCGACAGGAAAAGCGATGTTTTAGACTTTGAGGTGCTACTCTCAGCACCTTCAGTATATCCAACTCAAAATTGGTCAGAAAGGCCTCAACACATTGGTAATGCTACATGATGAAGCTTTGTGACGTATCGCCGAACGGTGTTCCGCCCACAGGGCGGCGAAGTCAACGGTTCGCCAAAATGCAGTTAAGTGGCCTTAACTTAAGTGTCCTTGGTCATATCTGCCTGAAACTTTACATGTGTGTTAACAGTCCAGCCCTGAACATGTGATATGAATTTCGTTGATGGGCGTGGCCAAATGGCTTGGCCACACCCTTTAAACATCAGCCCCTGCGGCACGTTTCACTGACATGCATGAAAATTGGTACACATATGTATCACTTCCAGACGCACAAAAAAGTGTCTTGGACCCATTGGCCAAACCCAACAGGAAGTCCTCCATTTTGAATTTAATGGTCATTTTTGGCGTTTTCCACGTGTTGTATTTTAATGAACTCCACCTACAGGATGCATCAGAACAACTTCAAAATCATTGTGTGCCATCTAGACAAAGGTGTAATCAAAACTTATAAGCAGATTTTTGCATCATGAAACGGTTTGGCCGTCAGGTGGCGGCGAAGTTTGATGTCTCGCCATAAAACACGAAATTAGTATAACTTTGGCATACATTGTCCATTCTTCACCAAACTTCACATGTTTGTTAACAGTCCAGACCTGAATGTATAGTATGAGTTTCATCAATAAGCGTGGCCGTATGGCTTGGCCACGCCCCTTAAAGTGCAGCGTCCCCATAACAACTTTCAGCGACGTGCACGAAAATCAGTATGCACATGTATCGTGTCCAGACGCACAAAAAAGCCTCTTGCACATATAGGCCACACCCGACAGGAAGTCGGCCATTTTGAAATTTACAGTCATTTTTGGCGTTTTCCACGTGTTGTATTTTAATGATCTCCTCCTCCAGAAATGAATCAATTAACTCCAAAACTGGTGTGTACCATCTACACAAGTGTGTGATCAAAACATATTAAGAGAATTGCTCAGCATGGAACGGTGTGGCTGTGACATGGCGTCGACACTTGATGTCTCACCATGAAACACAATATTGCTATAACATGGGATCTAATGGTCGAATCTGCTCCAAACTTCACATGTATGATAATAGCCCTGGCATGAACACACCCACATGACGCTCAGGAGTCAGAGTCATAGCGCCACCCAGTGGAGACGGGAAGTCGCAACGCATTGGTTCCTACACTGTCCGAAGGAGGCGAACATTCAGCGCCTCGTCTGCCGGTCGACCTCTGGCGACACGGTGGCGGCCGCGCCAGGCCCCGAGTTGCGTGGGGTGCGAGGGCCCGTTCAACGCTGCTTGCAGCTTTAATATTATTATTATTATTATTATTATTATTTCGCCATTTTTCGTAGTCTAACTAGTCCTACACGATTTGTCGTATCAACTTCATTTCACTGTCAAATTGTACATCCCCATAAGGAAATGTGTGCTATGACTTTTCTCATCTCTAACATATTCCAGTGATTTTATATAATTTTTTAAAGCATTAAAATTTATAATGGCAAGTCAATGGGAGCAATGTTTGAAAGCTCATATCTCAGAAACTAAAAGTGGTAAAGTCTTCAAACTTGATTGACAGGTGAGCCATGTGGAACTGCTTCACATATTTTACAATGCGACCTATAGCACCACCATGTGGTCAGTTATTATGTGTTTTATGTTTTGGCTTATAACTCATGAACCGTGGGGACTAGCCAAACAATTTTTGCACAGTGTATTCCTTGGATGGTATCAAGTAGACTGATATAGGCCACGCCCATTTGCGTCTAAATTTTTTCCGCCATTTTGAATTTTTTTCAAAAATGCATTTTTTGCTACTTTTGGCACATTGTTCATCCAATCTTCACCAAGCTTGATACATACCATATTTAGATGATCCCGAACACAGCTCATATCTTCGTTTTTTGGTATCACTTACCATTTGTCTGTAATTGGTTACCAAACTTTTGAAGGCGTGGCCTGATGCATTGAACGAGCCATAACTCTTCAATGCTGATTCGGATCGATACCAAATTTGAGAATCTTGTACATATAACGACAGTGCACCATTATGTAAAATTTGATACAATTCTACCTACAGGGGGCGCTACTGTAATGTTTTAACATGATATTGGCTAACGGGACTAGAGATGCAGTCAGCGGACTGTCTGAGGAAATGCATGAGCGCTCAGGTATTAGTAACCCCCTCGGTGGAGTGCTGGATCAGTGGTTTGGAAAATGGCGTAGTTTGATAGTATCAGTCTTTCTCTCTCTCTCGTGGGGATGATAGCTTGCTTAGCATTGTGTGGCTGTTGTTGTATTCCATGTATAAGGTCATTGTGTGAAAGAATCATTGTGTCTGCTATTGAAAAGAAACAGCCAGTCCCTCCACCATACCAAATGTGTCAGTATGAAACCACTGCTCTGCTTAGAGAGCAACTCCCAGGTGAGGAAGAAGAAGAAGAAGATGTGATCTCAAGTGTTTGAGATCAAAAGGGGGAGTTTAAACTTACTGAAGAATAAGAAGATGTGATCTCAAGTGTTTGAGATCAAAAGGGGAAGTTTAAACTTACTGAATAGTGGCCTCTTAGTAGAGGCCAAAAGGGGGACTGTTGGATTATTGTAAAAAGGTTACATATTGATCACTGTACCCATTCTCTAAGCAGGTGAAACGCAGAAGATATGAAGCTATTACAGACTGGAAATTTACTGTGTGTTATAAGAGCTTAGTGGAAAATTACTAGGTGGAGGACAGACAGAGCCTTGAAAGCAGGAGGCCGCAGACGCTGTCACCCAGAGATAAGAAAGAACACCAAGACAATAACTGATACCTTATAAGCACAGAATGTCCTAGGATAGTGAGCTTTCTTGTACATCACTGACAACAAGTTCGAATACACAGCTGATGCGTTGAAGCACGCTTTGGCAGCGTGCATGTTTTCGTTTGACCTTGTTTTGCAGGAGCAGTTGACGTGAAAGCAGTAAGGCATGGCGGAGTCAGAAGGAGGGGGCGGAACTGCAGCGGAGAAAGAGCCAATCATCTTGCGTGCACATTTCATAACTGTAACGCTTTAAAAGAATGGGTCAGGGAGACACAGGTGTCAGACTTCTTGCCCTGACTCGCTATTGTTGTTGGTTAAGGAAAGGAAGATTGGACCCAGAGCTCTGTATCTCGTAATCTTTTTGATTTTTGGAATAAATAGAAGTTACCCGAGACCATCTACTCTCCTGTCATTCTTCATCAAACGAACATGCAGAGTTTGCCTTAATGCTGATTTGTTACTGTTTTAAGGAAGAAGAAAAAGAGACATCTCCAACATATTACACTTTGAGATCTAGTTTCCCAGCTTGTATGTGTCTTCCTCGACAAAGTTTTGTTCAAGTTGTATCCCAACATCAAAGGAAATTTGGTACTCATATTAGGACTATGTAATACTGATACTACTGAATGAACAACAAATGTGAAGAGAATATTGAGAAGTCCAGCTCAGGTGAACACACTAGTGTATTATTTTCTTTGTTTCAGTTTCCCATAAACAGTTATGATATCATATTGCATGTTATATTATAAATTATATTACAAATTATTATATGTTGTATATTTTTTATCATTATATGCGTCTCTTGTGCTCAGCAGTTGGATCAGCACTGAAAAAGTGTTATCAGTGTAATGTGACCGTAAATGGGGAGACAACCATTAGTTTGTATAACTGTATTGGTCAGTCAGGCAGAGAGAGACAAGGAATATAAATAAAGCTTAGGGCACATCTTCATTATAACATACAGTGATGAGATGCAACCAACCTCTGCACTGCAAGATGACATATCAATGACACATTAATTTGCTTACTATGTGTAATTTAAGAGTGAGATGGACCAAAACAGGCAAGGACATGTGCTCCACATGTAGAAAGTCAAACTTTATCTTAACATAAAAGGACTTTAAATGTCACAGTACTGGCCACGCTGTCGATTGATCAGTGATCTCATGGAAATTCTCCAAACTTTATCGTAGTTTACCCATCTCACTTGGCTTTCATAAAACCTTTTATTTATGACATCACCCTGTAACCTAACCCTAACCCTATAACCTATTTATCTCTTTTTATTCATACCGACATATAACCTACCTCTCCTGCAGATGAGGGCTTGTCCCTTCCTACCAAGCAGAGAGAGACGTTCCGCCCTTTCATCAGGACGTTGGTTCAATTCAAACTTTGGACTCAGTCCAGCTCATGGCCTGGCCATCTATTGTTGTCATTCACACAGTAACTGCAAATTATGTGCTTTTAAATGACCTGTGTGGTCAAAGTTTAAGTTACGCAGAGTTTATTTGTACAAGACATGGCATTTTAACACACACCAGTTACACTGAATTGAATATATTTGCTCTATCTAATCCCTGTAATCCAAAGATCACCACTATTGCTTTGGTGTCTCCTAAAGAGAGATTAAGGTTGTGTATGTAACTTTCAGAAAGTCCTGGTTATTACTGACGTCGCTCTCTGTGGCCGTTAAGTGAACTACATTTAGTCGTGATGGTGGATGCCAGTCGTTTGTTGATGTTAGTGGACTCCATTTCCAAAGTAACGTTAGCTGCTGTTGCATTCTGTAGTGCTGTTGTGGAGCTGAAGAGAGATGCAGCATGCTGTTGGGAGAATTTTGCCTTGAGGGCTTTCTGCCTTCCTGGAAAATCTGGCCTAGGTCCTAACACAAAAGTCAGTACACAGGCTATTACAGTCAACCAAGAAAGTCAGTGAAGTTCTCAGTTTTTAAGTTAGGCTATGTTACAGTCCGTTCACCAATTGGCTATAAAAAAAAAACACAATGAATACATGTTAAAAGTTACAGACATAATCTTTAAATGTAAAATCTTAGACTCTTATTAGCCTGGCCTGACAAACGTTCACAAGGTAAGTTGACATATTAATCTGCTTTAGTCATTATAAAAATGGTGTAATGGACTAAAATTATGAGCATTAGGTCCACATATCTTTGTGTTGAACTATTAACAGTTTGTTTACGGTTATGAGTTTGTTTATGCAAACTCTTTGCCCTCTTGTGTACTAAAGCTGGTAGAGAGTTGTTTTGCATCAGTCATGCAGCTGGCATTTGCATAGTGGAGGAAAAGATAATCTCTGGTTTCCCTTTCCATCTGGCTCAAATAAATGACTGTTGTTTTTAAAATTGTGAGATGAAAATAGTTTATTCATCAGTTGTTCGCTGCATTAACTGAACTTGAGAAAATAAGACACATCAGAACACACAATGTATTAAATTAAGCCAATAACCTTTTGTTCATTAACAAGATTTGTTTGTTAAATTTGTCTTCCACTTGTCCTCTCCTGCATTTTCCTATATGGATTCATTTCATGTTATGGACTGATAAATCCCTTCCTCACCTTACTCTCCCTACACTGGTTCCAACATGAATATCCTTAGACGCACATGACACATTCTGTTAATAACGGTGGGTGTGAGTTGAGGATGTCACAAATGTGGTCGCACTGTTTAAACTTAGGTTATGTAACGTTTCTTGCCATGCATTTGGTGACAAAAGGCATCATTATAACCATGATATTCACATTTTTCGAAGCCTTCATGGTGCCAGTGTTCTGGTCTATTCTTGTAACGTACTTCATCATGCTCCTCTGCCTCACCATGAAGAGGCAGATCAAGGGAAAAAGTATACACTGGCAGACATATAGTACATACACTGACACTGCAGCTGTACTGGAGTCATGCAAATATTGCAGTTTATCCAGAAGTGTTGTTTGGATTAAACAGAAAATGCTGTTAATGCAAACAAATGCAAAAGTCAAGAAGCAAATCTTGTCAACATGCACCATGAACACGAGCTGTAATGTCAGGAACACTAGCTAGTGGGGAATGACAGGGGTCAGTAATTGATTTTCTTTTAAGCAGAACAGTAACATAAAAAATACAAATTGTGAACCATAGTTCAGCATTTGCTGTGAATATGAGCACCATGTTGGGGTAGGATTTCTTTATTTTTTCATTTATTAGGATTGGTCTGCATTTGTTCAGTAGTAGGTAAGCGTCAATGCTGCTTTAAGTCTTTTAAACACCGTGGGAGAGATTTTTTTTTTTTAAAGAGGAGCTATTATACTCATTTTTGGGCCTTTGTGTTTGATTATTGGACTCCTATAAAGCAGCTACACACAATTACCCGCACAGAAAGCTTTGTATATCTTCGGGACGCTGTGTCTCTTGCTGCATCACTTCCTTATATTTCCTGCATCCCGCGAAAACGGTCTGTGTAATTTACTCCACCCCCTCCACCATGTACGCCTCCCGCTGAGCCCACTCCGCTGTGATTGGTCACATCGGAGAGCTTATAATTTGCATGCATGCAGGTAACACGTTGGGGGGATGGTCTCATTATCTTGAAGACGAACAACACCGCTACTATTTTTTTTTCCAGACACGGTCAAAAATAAACTTCATAGCATATCTCACTGCATGTTGCACATCTGTGTTATTGTGCGCATGCCACGGTTAGATGAAAAGAATACTTTATCCACGTCTATATTTATGTGGTAAGCCTAACACAGCTTGATTGCAAACTTTACATTAGCTCCCTGTATGCACACTCTATAATGTTACACAGACAACCACTTTTGTCCGAATACTTACACAAAATAAACACAGTTAGGACACTAATAAATTGTGACTTAGAGCTTGCTCTTCTGACTCTTCAACATGACCAAGTAACGTCGGAAAGGCCTCGTCCTTCAGCAGCAGTTTACCGGCTAATCCAGCTTCGTACTGGCCCATGTTGACAAAACAGTCCCGTGTGAAGTGCCGTAGACAGACAAACACAGAGGTATTTTTCTTTTGCTGGACGGGAAAAGGCAACTCTATCCACTTATGCCTGGTGCTTGCCTCTTTAGGAAAGCTAAACAAAGTTAACTTTCCCTCACACCCGAACAAACATTTTCTGGGAGCCATTGCTCAATGTGCTAACACTGTGAAATCGTTGTAGACAGCAGAGCAGCGCACAGCGATATAACTTCCGCCTAGAGCATATACCTGGGCATGCCCATATAAGTAAGTCCGGCACGCATTAACATCAATGGGACTACACTGTTAAAAAAAGACTGTAAAACACAGCATGCAGAGCCATCCAAAACAGCTTGCAGGGCTCACTTCCAAATGCATAAACCTCATTATTTCACGCTTTGGCATCGTTTAACACGAGTATCCGACATTGTAACAACATTTATACGTCAGAAAAGAGGAAAAGCATAGTAGTTCTCCTTTAATTGCAAGACAAAGGACAGAACATTTACAGGACAGTACAGACAAGACAAAACAGTGGATACAGAACAGGGTGATTGACCATAGAAGAGGAACATTCTGGTGTTGTGTTTTGTGTGTGTGTGTGATTGTGTGTGCATGCGTGCGTGTGAGAATGTATGTGCAGTGTATGAAGTGCGTAGGGAAGGGAGACAGGGAGAAAAGGGCGAGTGTGGGCAGACAGAGATGAATAAATGATATAACAGTAAATAACTATAATAATCCCTCCATCCATTTTCTAACTGCTTATCCTCTTGGGGTGACGGGGGTGGCTGGAGCCAGACTATCGCAGGGCTGACACATACCATTCACACTCACATTCACACCTACGACCACTTTAGAGTCAACAATTAACCTGCATGTCTTCGGACTGTGGGAGGAAGCCGGAGTCCCGGAGAAAACCCACGCTGACATGGGGAGAACATGAACCCTCTTGCTGTGTGGTGAGAGTGCTAACCACCACACCACTGTGCCGCCCAACTATAATAACAGTTAACAAAAATCACACATTCTCAGACAAAAAAAAAAGGCTGACTGACAGAATGGCGCTACTGGTCAGGGAGGGTGACAGCAGCCCATCCACCCCTGCCACTGGGAGCAAAACAGGGCCGGGGCACCATCCCGGGGCTCTGCTATCTTCGAAATATTGTTACTGTGACTATCCTTTTGTTCCCGGTACCATGTTTGTTTGTTGTAGTTTTTGTTCTGTTTATTCTTATTTCTTGTATTTGCTGGTCCCAATTTGGGTCGCCCCCAGACCTTTAGAGAAGGGGGCTGGACCATTTGGGTTCAATCACCTTCCTAAACCCTGTTTTGAAGGGAGTCAGCAGTAAAATTTGATTGTATTGTAGGTGTATTCAAGAACACAGTGACACAGCCCTGTCTCACCCGTGGGAGAATTCTGAAGCCACCAAAGAGGAACCACACTGAAAAAGAAGTTGCAGTTAAATTTGAATTCCACTTTAATGTGCATTTATGACAGGCAGAAAAACAAGCAAACAAAATACTGGCAGCAAAATGCTCATGTTTTCTTAAGCACAATAATAAGCCAAAACTTGATTTTAATAACTTGAGTGTGTTTTTTCTTTCACCCCAAACGCTAATAAAGACACTGTGTCCCTTCAAACAGGTGTCTGAGCTTCATATTAAGTATTCATGGAGGACAGCTAAAGGACAAACAACCATTGTGTCACTACACTGTCGCGGGAAGATGAGTGGAAATGTTTTAAGTGTCTACTTTGAATTTTTAACATAAATACATTTCTAATTTTCATAGTCCATGACTATGGCACAAATTTAGAAAGACAAAAGTTTAAAACATGAGCTGGTTATTTAGCTAAAGAACATGGAACTTCAGTTTTACTACATTTTCTCATGATGGAAACAATACATTTGCTTTCACATAATTATTGTTAAACCCTGCGTGTGAACATCGCAGGGACTCTGAAACAGTCATTATATTATTTTTGCATACTGATTTGTGTATTCTCTTCCAAGTTAAAGGAACTGATGTCTGAGGCGTAGCCTTCACCAGTGTCTCATAACTTACAAACAATAGAGGCTAACACATCAGATCGGTACACAACAATTACAACAATGAAACCTTTTCTTGTTTCTTTGTGTCTCCTGGGAACTTTTCTCCACGCAGTGGCTCAAGGCACCTCCGAGTCTCATCTTGAGGGAGATTACCTGTTGGGTGGAATTTTTGATGTTCATCAAAGTGACCCTGTTAATTATGACAGACCAATAGCAATCAGCTGCTCCAGGTGAGTCTTAAAATAAATCTGACTGAATACCTTGTGAAACTAACGCAGAGATTCTGCTGTATCAGATCATATCATAAAGAGTTTTGCCTCACATGTCAGGTCAATGGATATAACTAGAAGCACATTTCCCACAAAACCTGTAATTGCTGTTTTCTAAATCATGATTTCAATAAAATCCTGTTTTATATATCCATGGCTGGATGGATTTTACAAAGTTGTTGCCTTACTCTTGAATGGTGAAACTAATTCTTATACTCTCACTGTCTCTCCTCTGTCCACAGTAAACACTTACTTAAATCAAGCTATCGAAGGTTTCAGTTGATGAGATTCTCTGTAGAGGAAATCAATAACTCCACCAGCCTCCTGCCAAATGTATCTCTCGGCTATGAGATATTTGACCACTGCTCAGACACACACAACTTCCCTGATTTTTTCAACTTCATCTCCGTCAACGGCTCGATCCAACCTTGGGGTGAACCACACAAGAATCTGTCCAAAGTGATAGCACTGGTCGGCCCTTTTTCAAGCACTGAGGCACGGACCGTGGCCCCTCTTTTCACGATGAATCTCATTCCTATGGTACATTTGCCAAACACTGTTTTATGACATATTTTTACTAGACAAATCAAGCAATAAAAACAGTAATATCTGAATGCTTAAAAATGTAAACTGCTTTTAAGTCATGAGAATTTGTCACTGAGTGTAATAATCACAGTTTGTGTATGACTCTTTGAACAGGTCAGTTATGCAGCCTCCAGTTCTATCCTTTCAAGAAAAGAGATGTATCCCTCTTTCCTTCGAACAATGAATATCAATCAAGACCTCGTAAAGGCAGTTGTTGGCATTGTGCAGTACTTCAACTGGCGCTGGATTGCTTTCCTTTACGGTGATGGGGATTACGGCATTGATGGACTGTACTTGTTCATAGAAAGGATAAAGGACACTGAGATCTGCCTTGCGTACACCAAAGCCCTGAATCATGACACAGATCACACTAAAATATTCAAACAGATAGAGGCACAGAGGATCGGTGTCATTATTGTTTTTGCTCCTGAACGGACTGCTGAAGCTCTCATTGAGTCAGCAATACAACTAAATGTCACCAACAAAGTGTGGATAGCACTGGAAGGGTGGTCCTTGAACAAGAAACTCCCCAAGAAGAAAGGAATCAAAAATATTGGGACTGTAATTGGGGTTTCTGAGCCAAGAATGACAATTCCTGGTTTCAGTGATTTTATCCATTCTTTCAGAAGCCAGGCTCATTGTGAAAACACAGAGCAAAATATGTTTTGTAATCAGGTTTGCAACTGCAGCAGCCTGAGTGCAGAAGATGTCATCGCTGCAGACCCGTCTTTTAATTTCCCTGTTTATTCTGCTGTATACGCCATCGCTCATGCCTTACACAATGTCCTGCAATGTGGAGCTGGCAGATGTAACAACAACATTACAGTGTACCCACACATGGTAAGTAGAAAAATAATCTGATAATTCATTTACTTTATTCCCACTATCACATTTTTAGAGTTCATGTTTCTGACAGGTTATTCTCACAGACAAGCCTGTTTGAAAGTGACCTCATATCCCACTTACCACAAGTCTTAATATACAATAGACTATGTGTAGTGTGATCTGTAATATGAATCTATTTGGCTACTAAACGTCACCATCAGCCACAACATGTATTCTGTTAACAGAGTAAATCTCCAAGTCAGACACACAAAATCTAAATCTCTCCAATTCAACAGTCAACATCTAAACCAATCAGATGTTAGATCAGGTGAGAGCAGGGCATTTCCCATCATGCTCTGGCAGTGCCAGGCTCAAAAACAATGCGGCTAACTCAATCTTGTGAGATTATAGCTGTCCACTTTTGCATGAGTTTAGAGCAAGTCGGGTTGAAGTCAGACACAAATCTAACCATCATGCATTGTGCAGTGATCAGAGTTTAAGTGAGAGCATCACACTGCTATTTAATCAACACCTCTGATGTTCACTGTGAACACATGAAAGTAATCTGAACTTTGTCTACTCACATCAGGTTCTGGCAGAGCTGAAGAAGTCAAACTTCACACTTTTCAACCACAGTATTCAGTTTGATGAGAATGGTGACCCCAGCTATGGATACTATTCTATAGTCTTCTGGAACCAAAGCGGTGATGCAGAGGAGATCGGCTTTTATAATTTTTACCCACCGTTCCATTTTGTCATCAACGAAAGCAAAATTCACTGGTACACAAATGGAGACGTAAGTTGTTTATTTACTAACAAGAATTCATATTCTCTATGTTGATTTAAAATATATTGTTTGTTTTTCCCACTTCTGCAGGGATGTGTGTGTGTGTGTGTGTGTGTGTGTGTGTGTGTGTGTGTGTGTGTGTGTGTGTGTGTGTAGATGAGCTGTGCATGAATATATGTTTATAGCTGTGACAGGCAAAACACAGTGGGTCTCATTCATGAAGCGTGAGCAGAACAAATCTGTGTAAACCCTTCGCAGATTTAGGTGTATTTTGCCATTCATCAATATGTTAGTAGCTTTGAACTTTTTGTAGGTACTAACAAAATCACACCTGCTTCTGACTGCTTGTAGTGTAAATAAGATATTGCACATAAGTATTGCTTGTCATCATTAGAATTTACTATTTTAATTTGTATTGTGCTCTGTTATGTCCACAATAGAGAGGTGCCTTGGAAACATGTAAGTTAAACAAACACATTTAGCTAGCAGATTTAAGCTTCATATTAGGGCTCCTACAAACGTGAATGAGTTATTTAAATCAGTGGTTCCCAACTGGTGGGTTGTGGTGCAAAAGTGGGTCATGGGTCCATTCTGAATGGATTGCAAGTGACTCGCAAAAGTTTGTAAAAAAAAAAAAAAAAAAGATCTTTTTTTTTAAGCACAGTGAATTTTTGGCACAGAGTTTTAATTATGAAGGGCTACTACTACTTACTGCTATGGGGTGAGGGAATAATGGACAGCTACTCGACAGAGACAGCAAACTACCTTGACGACGTGGCCAAACGCAGGTATGAGGCTGAATGTATTTAACTGTGTGGACCTTGAACTGATGACTAAGGAGAAATCTGGACCCCACAGCTGGACCAGTTGGAAACCACATATTTAAATTGACCAAATACAAAGCTGGAAAACGCTGTTCTCTGAATAGTAAAATAACAAACCAACGTGGTCCTCCTCCCCTCCCCTGCCCTCTTAACCCAACACAGCACCTAACTGCACGTCATTTCTGTTAAAGCATTCTGTTGCACTCACATTTATTTTCTGCTAAATAATTCTCTCTTGTACAGGCGCCTACTTCAGTGTGTTCCCCAGAATGTCGTCCTGGATATGCAAGAAAGTATAATGGACTCCACAGATGCTGTTTTGACTGTGAAATCTGTCCAAGTGGAACTTATGTCAACAGCACAGGTAAATTATTACACATAAGAGGAAGAAAATGAGAATAGCTGTTTTTTTCCATTCTGACTTTGATGGGAGCTCATTTCAGACTGTTCAGCTTTTTTATGGCTAAAAGGGTATAAAAGTAATTTTATGATGACTGGACAGCGATATAGACTTCCACATTCATTAAGAAATGCACACACCAATTAAGGTACAGCAAGAAATATTCAGATTGCTACAACTATCTCTAAAGTGTATCAGTGTAAACTTTAAACCGCGTTTGACCTGAGGTAAAAGCTCATTTTAGGAAAACGTACAATATGCTGTTCTCACTAAAAGTTCTAGCAGACGTTGTGTTTTTTAACTATACAGCCAGTACAACATTATATTTTCCAGCTTTGTTTCCTTCAAGGAACAGACGGGTTGTTGTGTTTGGCAGGATTTAATGACTGCAAATATTTAACTTTGTAAACTGCAAAAAGAACACACAACACAAACAAGTAAATACCTTTTTAGGTACTAAACAACATCTCTAGTAAGACTCAGAGAAAAGGTTACTGAGAAAATATTACTAACAAATTAATGTTAACACTTAAAGGTATGTCAAAATATGTGATAATTGATGAAAGTACAACATTATCAATTACAAAAGTAAGAATGCTTTAACCATCAAGCACTCATACACCCATATGTGGTGCTATAGTTTTGTAACATAGTCAAACATACTGTATTCAAATCCAAGAAATTGTTAAATAAACATATGAATATAGGTGTAAGTAGTAGATGACTTACAGATGAAGCCTTTTTGTGGACTTTAAGGCAAAGGATTACAAGGATTGTCACACTGGGATGCTTACTGCTTCCTGATTTTCAACTAACTCACTTCCTTTTCAGTGAAGGTACTTACTATCACCACAAGGTGGTGCTAAAGACCATATAAATAAACCAAACCACTGATTCCAATACACACAATGTCACAGATCAAACGTCTAACAATGCTTTCTAAACTTTTTTTTTTTATCTCTCTTTACTGAAGAAGGACTTTTCTAAATTGAACCTTAACTTTATTGACAGTCTGTCTGTCTCTCATGTAAAACAGAGAATGCCTACAAGTGCATCAACTGTAAGGAGACAGAATGGTCTGCAGAAGGAAGTACATCATGCAATCTGCGGGTGGTGGAGTACATCCCATTCACAGACATTGGGGCCATACTGATCATGATCGGGGCCTGTGCATTGGTGGGCCTCACACTAGCCATGTCTGTTCTCTTTGCCATCAACTACAACACACCTGTTGTCAGATCTGCTGGGGGACCAATGTGCTTCCTGATTTTAGGCTGCCTCAGTCTGTGTAGTCTCAGTGTGTTCTTTTACTTTGGTAAGCCAACAGCCTCCTCCTGTAACTTAAGGTTCTTACCATTTCTCTTGTTCTACACTGTTTGTCTAGCATGTTTTGTTGTGCGCTCATTTCAGATTGTTTGCATTTTCAAAATAGCTGCGAGATTCCGTGAGGTCAGCAGTTGGTGGATGAAATATCATGGACAATGGCTGGTCATCACTGTGGCATTTGTTACACAGGCAGTCTTACTCATTATTGGCTATACGTGTGCTCCACCCAAACCCTACAATAACACATTGTGGTTCCACGATAAAACCATACTTGGTTGTGACATTAATCTCAAAGCATCCTCTGGTTCTTTGGCTTTACTTTTATCTTTGTGCTGCCTTTGCTTTATTTTCTCCTACATGGGAAAAGACCTCCCAAAAAACTACAATGAGGCCAAAGCAATAACCTTCTGCCTGCTCCTGCTGATCCTCACCTGGATCATCTTTGCCACTGTGTACATTCTTTACCGCGGCAAGTACATCCCAACACTAAAAGCTCTGGCGGTACTCTCCAGTCTCTACTCCTTTCTGTTGTTTTATTTCCTCCCAAAATGTTACATCATCATTTTTCAGTCGTACAAAAACACGCAGGAATACTTTCAAGGTCTCATTCAGAGTTACACCATGACAATCGCCAAGTAGCAGCTTCAAGTAAATGTGTGTATCTGTATACAGAAAGCTTTAAGCTTCTGAATACTTTAAATGAAGTGATAATAATTTGGCTTTTTAGAGTAGATGGTCAAAATAAGTACATTGTAGTTTAAATCCTTGTCTCAGTTTTGTAGGAACATAATCATATTAAAAATATTTTTGATTAGTTATTTGGTTGTTTTACTGGGGGGTGTATTAATAAGATTCTTGAGATTAGCTATAAAAATATGTAGTGATTAAGATTTCAACAAGAGGCACTCATACTGTTGTTTCCAGGATAGCTGGCATCTCTTAGTCCTAATCAGAGCCTTTGACTTCAGAACTTATCAAGACTAAGAGTCTACAGCCATGCTAGTAGCTTTATGAGACTGTAGCCTACTTACAGGTACAGCAGTATCTTGAGCAAAAATGCTAACATTAGCATGCTTACTTGCTCACAATGACTGATGCTGATGCTCAGCGGGTGTAAAATTGACTATGGCCAACATCTTATTTTAGCCTGTGAGCATGCTAACATATGCTAAGTAGCGCCAATTGGTTATCCACTTGGTATCTACCGTGAAATCACAGACTGGTTTGTGGACTGCATTTTCGAAGCTTCGACGTTGGCATTTTTGCTGTTGCCCACTTGGACTTTGGAGCCAGAAGTGACCATATTTGGATGAGAGGGTGGAGTTAACCCTAACACTAGCTGCTAACTTGGTTAGCACTGTGCATTTACAGCCATGGTTAACTGTGATAAAGGTATTGCTAATTTTCACTAGCAAAAAAAGGCTTAAAACCATTAAAAAAAAAAAATGCACTTACGGGACAAACTAAACATCGGACTCCTTGGAGGGTCTTTTACTACAACTAAACACTGAATAAGACTTTTTTTACAATAAACTTTAATCAACTTAACAAACACTAAAGCAGCATAAAGTACAGCCATACCCTAGACTCTGTGAATCTGGAGTAACCAACATTATCACTGTGAGAGAATTACCTATCATTCAAAGCAGCCAAGCCTTTAATTGTGCTTAACTTTAAGCCTTAATAGCATTTAAACATGAGTTATATGAAAATTCATCCCTAGTACAGTTGTCATAAATGGGGGAATTAACTACAGAAAGCAAAAACATTTTTTGTAAACTTGTTAATATGCTTAACATGGGGCTTTATGAGGACTGACTCGCTGTTGGAGCCTCTCTCGAGTGGCCATTTTAGCCATTTAAGAACTGCAGTTTTGGGTACTATTACGTTGGCCTTATTTTTCTGTCTCAGAGCTTGCGTCTTTGTTAGGTTTAGAAAAAGATCATGGTTTTACATAAAATAGCTACATTTGTAACATACAAGATGTCACATCAGTACATCATGTAATCTCTTGTTCTCAGTTTGGATGACTGAGCGCCATTTAAGGGACCCAGCATATGATTGAGAGCCGTACAGGAGAAGTGAACAATGCTATGACGTTTTTGTGACATATTACAATATGACTTTTCAATTACTTTTTTATGACATTTTTATGATGCACTGACGCTTTACAGTCAGCAGCGATATAGCCTATAAAACACACATATAATATTTTAGTTTTCCACTTTTTAATACATTTGGAAGTAACAGAAAGCTTGTACAGTGTTTGCCATTGATTGTGCCTAGTCACAGCAGTTGAACAACAGCTCCTGCTGTGGCACAGCAACACCACTTAGACAGTCCGGTAGGTGAAACTGAAGTAAACCCTGTATTAGAACTTGTAGTAATAATGTGGAAATTTCTAAGTGAATTTATAATTACATTTGCTTATCATTATTTGGAACTGTGGTGCATGGTTGCCTTTTTGCAGCATAACATTTTATTTTTTTTATATATTTTATAACAGCAACATATATGAACATATAATCAAAATCCACAACCAGTTTAACAATGAGGGGCTACTGGTCACACCACAATGTTTGTCTAGTACTTATTCAGATAAAGTAAGGTCTAATGTTTGAGACATACACTAACCATTTTGTCCAGTTTTCAATGAAAATATTGTTCTGGGTTCTCAAACTAAAAGTCATTATCTCCATTACATAAATATTATATACCAACTCAATGTATTTATCAGTACTAGGTATTTCTTTCTTCAGCCATTTCTTGCTTAGGGATTTCTTACATGCCACCAATAATGTTCTTGGCAGATATGTATATATACATATATATTTATACCCCTTTTCAGGCACCTCTGTTCGAAATTCAAAGCTATCTTGATTAAAAAAAAAATAAATAAATAAAATAAGAAATAAGGAAGCGATTTGCTTCTTTCATTCCTATTTTCATTCCCCTTGTGTGATTATCAGATTACCCTTGGTTTCCTGTCTTGTTTTAACTCTAAATGTATTTTCCTTATTTAGACGTCGAAGGCCCATGTACAGTTTTGAAATACCCTTTTTTTAAGATTCATTCTCATGTGCTCTAATAAATATTTGGGGCAGGTCATTTTCTAAGGTTGTGTTTTCTTTTTTTTTTTGTTGATATAATCAATAATCTGTAAGAATCTAAAAAGGTGTCAGTTTTGCAAACAAAGTTTGTCATTAAGTTACAGTTTTATGACTCTCCATGCTCGACCTTTCGGGTCTTGCGGCCATATGGATTAAAACTTATACTACAGTTATATTCAATCTACACTGTGCTTTAAACAAACACTTTAAGATCTTATATGTCACTATTGACCAGCTTCAGAACATTCAGTGATTACCTACATGAAGTTAATTCTGTTAAGCCCTGCACTTATTTAGATATGTACATATACAGTAATTATATTACAGTAAGAGTGATTCAATAAAAGCATAAAATGAAATGTGTGTGATTTCCTTTTTGTTGAAGTCTTTTGAAACTGCTCTGACACCTATGTCACCGCATGAGGGCGCCACTTGACTGTGATGCTATCTACAGGCAATCTACAGTGTGACATACATTTTAGTATTCAGATTAAAATTAAGGTTCAGAGCGTCAGTTTTTGTGCCGATGTTGTACAGATTCTAATTTTGTGGAGTTTGTGTGTACAACTTTGTTCAATTACACATTAAAGATTTACCCTGGAGTAATAAATAAAGGCCACACAGCTCTACTGCTTGCTACCACTTTTTCCTCAGTGCTTTTTAAGGTCCCCAGTTTTGAAAATATAATGTGATAATTTTAATGTCTCACTGCATTTTTCTTTGAATTGCACTGTTTTTATTCTTTCATTTCAATCTAAAAGGGAGCTTGTTGTACGCTTGAATCATACCTCTACCCCCGTTCCACCAAATTTTACCAATTTCTTTACACAGTTACACACCTGTGCTGTAACATACTATATATATATATATATATATATATATACATATATATATATACATATACATATATATGCATATATATATATAATATATTATATATATATATATATATATATATATATATATATATATATATATATATATATATATATATATATATGCATATTTAACCACGTCTGCTAATTACAAGTACTATGCACTGAACCATGCTCTGTAAATACTTCAAAAAAATAAGTGCAAAACTGCCACTCTTGGTTATGTTTACATTACAATATCAGCACTTGGTGTTTTATTTTCCAACAAAGCTACATTACATACTGTTAACCCTTCCCCCCATGTCTGTAATCTGCAAGGATATCAATGTGGGGCCATATTCACAAACAGTCTGAGAATACTCTCAGAGGGCTCTTAACTTAGCCTAAAGATTTTCCAGTAAGGAGTCCTAGCTCAGGAGCGATTTAGGAAAGTTCTCAGAGCAACTCTGAGCAAGGAAGAGGAACTTTTACCTTGGTGAGGAGGTGAGGTTGACCCCGTTGCTAGGTATGATGTATTCTTTTAGCAGACGTTGGTTGTCATGAACACACCCTTTTGTGAGCCTGTAACATGTGGGCACCCAGTGGAAATGAAATGAACTGCTGACTGTGAAAGTGCTGTCATTGTTAGTGTGATCACTGTGGTGATTTAAGGTTGAGACAGACACAGAATCATCACTGCTGCACTGTTACATTTTTCCAGTTTTCCAAATATCTTAGTGTCGTGATCGTTTTGTTTCGGGCGTTATAACATTGGGTGGAAACTTTGTGTGTATCCCTAATTATATCAACCACAAGAAGAATTTTCTCAAAATTTCATCACTAGGAGCAGCTCTGTGTACTAGGAAGTTTTGTGAATACGGCCCGTGGCCTCTGTGCACCAGTTTCATGTTTGTGCACCCGATCAATACAAATTGCAGCTACCCATTATATTGTATCTGTATCTCACATACAGTATCTGTTAGCAGGAAAACTATCTGCTCTGTGCAATTTCCTGTAGCTAAAATTAGATGAGGCTTATATTTTTACAAGCTCCTGGGAGGCTTCTGAAACATGTTCTGCATCTGATGGAAATACAATTGTCTAAGTGGCCGTGATCAGCGCAGTTGGCTACTCGGCCATCTCTATTCTACAGAGTGCACTTATCTAGTTGCATAGTGGTTAACCCGCCTGGTAGGGCATCTATGACACTTTTTATTTAAGGTTTTTGTCAACCACAACATCATCATACGACCTCTCCCTCCTGTAGATGAGGGACCGTCCCTTCCTACCAAGCAGAACGAGTTCCGCCGCCTCATCAAGAGGTTTCCTGAATTCAAACTTTGGTGAAAGTCCAGCTCATGGCCTGGCTATGTCATCCACAGAGTCATTGCAAATGATCTTCTTTCAAATTAGCTGTGTGGTCAAAGTTTAAGTCATGCAGAACTCATTTGTAAGAGGATGTAGCATTTTAGCCAAACCAAAGATACCTGGTTGAATTAGTTAATTTGGGTGTATTTGCTTGTGACCCTACATGAGCTTACAACCTCATCTGTACTTCACCTTCTCTTTATACCTGTAATCAATAGATCATCTCTACAGCAATAACTTTCATTCAGTACAAACACTTCTCATTAGATTTTTGAGATTTTTACTTTCAAAAGCATGAGTTATTGTGTAAAAGATTCAAGTAGTTTAGCCATTGTATAAATTATGTATCAAGGAGACACACTAATAATTGTTTGCTCAATGATCAACAATACCAAAGCAGGAAGACATCAATTGCATCAATTAAAAAACAGCTGGCATTTGCCTGGTGAATGAAATGATGATCTTTGGTTGCTCTTTCCTGATGTTTTATCTGTGCACTTTGAGTTTTTTCAACTTCAGTGACCAAGCAGACTTTGAGCTGTGAGAGATAATTGAGGGTGTTGTTGTCTTATGCTTCTTCAGTGTTACAAATTGAAACAGTTTTTGACACAGTTTTCTTGCCAGGCACTTGGGAACCAAAGGTATCATCATCATCGCAATGAATTGCACATTTCTTTGACACCCATAACCTGCCAGTGTTCTGGCCAATACTTGTAATGAACCTTATCTTTTTAAAAAGGCAAGGTAACATGTATACTTTAAATAATGACAGTGCGACCAAGGCAATACAAAAGTACCCTGTCAAGTTTTTAACTACTAGTAGCGCTATGGAGCAGTGATTTGCTATGGGACTCCCTGTTTTGGTTGTAGTGTGCATGCACATCTGTGGGCACAGGAGAGATGGGGTACACATTCCTGCCACTGATTACACGTTATTCTGCTGATCAACAGTTGGTTGCAGTAACACACTTTTGTTTGTCTGCTTGTTTGCAAGTGCAAAATTCCATCATTCACCCCCTAAGTATATAATGCAATCTAAAACTTACACCCCTCTGACAAAGCCTCATCCAAAAACAATAACACTGTATTTATCAACAAGCTAATTTATTCAACTGCATTATTTTGCACAGGTGTTTCTGTTATTGTGTCCACCTCTTACATGCACCCCGTCTGTATATTATCATTGGGTGTCTCAATCAACAATGTGTGTCTCTGGTTGCACATATAGACTAATTTAAATTAAGGCAAAAGTACAACAGTTTGAGCACAAATTGTCTCTTCCTCAGCTACACAGATATCAAACTGTATGTCAATGAATAAGTAGTCTTAGTCCCTCCCTTGGGTGTGGCCTCAACTACAGAATAAGTGTACTAATGCTCAACACAGCAGACTACAACTCCGCAGTGACCAAACACTAATACAAGTACACATGAAACTTTGAGGCTAGGTCCCACCAACAGTTATATGAATAAGTAATAGGCAGCTGAAAAAAAAGCAAAGCCATGAATTGGTCACAATATCACGATGTTTACCCCTGAGAAGTCATCCTTTGTATATATGGAGTCCCTTACACAAGGAAGGGGTCCAGTGTAGGTCAGAGGAGCACTGACTTGATCACATGCAACACTGCAAAGCACTTAGCCACTATTTGAGCTTCCTTGGTTGGCAACGCTCCACATCACATCCAAAGGAAAAATTAAAACTAGACATGGATAAAACCACGGTATCTGATAGTATTACCTCACTTTTCACATGTGTACCAACCTCTAAGGCAGACCTGGCAACAAAACTGATCTCAATGGGAGCAGCACATTGTCAAAAATGGTGTTGAATTTCCTCCATCTGTACACTAACTGACAGAGGAGTAGTGAAGGCAAAACTCTGTAGAGATGGTTTTGTACAGTTTTTTAGGCTGGTCAATCAACATTTTTTTTTTATCAGAGTTCAGCTGAAGTCTCCTTTGATTGAGGCACGGCACACTTCCACAAACTTGTGTGGTGAGGAGCAGACTTTGATAGTAAAGACCCAGGTTTATATTCTGTCAATAAAGCGGGGACTGCTAAACTTACATCAAATTATCATACTGTTGATTGAAACACCTGACTCTGATACCCTTTAAAATGAACTGATAATCCTAGAGGATACTTTTTCCAACAAAGACATTTCAACGTTGGATAATTTTAGTAATTAAATAACTGAATAAGTATAATTGTTTTGCATTATTTGTTAAACTGAGTTGTCTTCATCTAGTTTTAGGGCATGGATGAAGATCTGAGCTCATTTTAGGTCACGTTTATGCAGAAATGCAGTAAATTCTAAAGAGTTCACAAATAGTTTTTAGTGCATCTGTCATCTTGGCTATTGGAAGGATTATCCAGGATTACCAGATTAATTCATGATAAATATTAAATTTGCTTGCTCGTGATGTTGTTACACTCTGTGTTGTCATGACGGACAGTGTGTGCAGCTTAAACGCTCTTTGCATACTGATTTGTGTATTCTCCTCCAAGCATTGCTGCTTCCAGCATCACATTGCTTACTAAAGACAGAGGCAAATCCTATTAGACTTCGTATCAGATTGGTAAGAGGTTTCTTCAACAATGAAACATTTTCTTGCTTCTCTGTGTCTACTGGGAACATTTCTACATGTCTTGGCTCACTGCACTGTCCCAGCGTCAGAGTTTCAGCTGAAGGGAGATTATTTGTTGGGTGGACTTTTTGACATTCATCATGTCAATGACCCCTGTTTATCGAGACAGACCAGAAGCCAGCGACTGCTCCAGGTGAGTTTCATCATACATCTGGGTAAAAAACCTCTCAAGTTGAAACTAATGACATACTCTGAATGTAACTGATCATACACTTTTTGAACACTGAAGAGCTTTATCTTGAAGGCTAGGTCAGTAGCTACAGCTAGTCACACATTTCCCCTCTAACTCAAAAGAATCAATTGCTGCATTACCAAAGTTAATGTATAACATTAAATCCGACCTCAGTCCTTGTTCCATGAAGTCTCCTTTGTAGCAACCATATATGTGAAGAGTTCTTATGATGTCAGTTGAAAGGTAATTCTACTCTCCTACTTTCCATTATCCATTCACAGACAACCATTCATTCTGCCAAGCTATCGAAGGTTTCAGTTGATGAGATTCTCTGTAGAGGAAATCAATAACTCCACCAGCCTCCTGCCTAATGTATCTCTCGGCTATGACATATTCGATCACTGCTCAGAGACACACAATTTTCCAGGAATTTTGAAACTTCTCTCTGTTGATGGCTTGATCCAACCTTGGGTTGAACCACACAAGAATCTGTCTGAAGTGACAGCACTAGTCGGCCCTTTTTCAAGCACTGACACTCTGACTGTAGCCCCACTGTTCATGGTGGATCTCATTCCTGTGGTAAGTTTCCCGACTATTTGGTGTTTGAGATTTTTTTTCCAGTTCAGTCATCAGTCACGACTGTTAACATTTAACATTTGAGAAATTATTGCTACTGAAAATTATGCAATTTCTTTATTACTCCTTTATCAGGTCAGTTATGGAGCTGCATCCTCTGCCTTTACAGAAAAAGCGAAATATCCCTCTTTTCTACGAACAGTGCATTCCAATAAAGACGTCATAGAAGTGATTGTTAACATCATACTGCGCTTCAAATGGCGTTGGGTTGCTTTTCTTAACAGTGATGATGCTTTTGGCAAAGATGGACTTGAAATGTTCATTAAAAGGATTAAGGATACTGACATCTGCCTTGCATTCACCAAAGGTCTCAATGACAATACAAACGACTCTCTAATATTTAAACAGATAGAGGCACAGAAGATATACGTCATTGTTGTTTTTGCTCCAAAACTGACTGCTGAAGCTCTCATTGAGTCAGCAATGCAACTAAATGTCACTAAAAAGGTGTGGATAGCCGGGGACACCTGGTCCTTAAGCAAGAAGCTCCCCAAAGAGGAAGTGATCAAAAGTATTGGCACTGTACTTGGAGTGTCTCAGCCAGTGGTAAAAATACCTGGTTTCGACGATTTTATCCGTTCTTCCAGAAGCCAGGCTCATTGTGAAAACACAGAGCAAAATATGTTTTGCAGTCAGGTTTGCAACTGCAGCGACCTGAGTGCAGAAGAAATCCTTGCTGTGGACCCATCTTACTCTTTCCCTGTTTATTCTGCTGTATACGCCATCGCTCATGCCTTACACAATGTCCTGCAATGTGGAGCTGGCAGATGTAACAACAACATTACAGTGTACCCACACATGGTAAGTGTACAAATAATGTTTATGTTTGTTTATGTTTACAACAGCTTTAACCTTTACATAAGTATGATAACTCAAAATATGAAATATATGTATCATATAAATCTTTACATCCTCAAAGTATAACTGAAGCTGATGTTTCCTGTCAAATATTGTCTTAACTTGTGTACCCAAACCAGGTTCTCGCAGAGCTGAAGAAGTCAAATTTCACACTTTTAAACCACGATATTCAGTTTGATGAGAATGGTGACCCCACATTTGGATCCTATTCTATAGTTTTCTGGAACCACAGCGGTGATGCAGAGGAGGTCGGCTTTTTTAAATTTAACCCATCATTCAATTTTTTCATCAATGACAGCAAAATTCAGTGGTACACAAATGGAGAAGTAAGTTGTTCTTTTCCTAATTACACATAGTCTTATGCAGTATATCACTTACTTTGCAGCTAAATATTTGTCTTGTACAGGTACCTACTTCACTGTGTTCCCCAGAATGTCCTAGAGGATATGCGAAAAAGCAAGATGGAATCCACACATGCTGCTTCGTTTGTAAAATATGTGCGAATGGAACTTATATCAACAGCTCAGGTAAATCTTTATTTATGAGAGAAGGAAAATTAAACAAAAACAGAGGCCTTGGTGGGAGTTAATTTCAGACTATTGTTAAGCTTTTTTTTTTCAGTGGCTGAGAAGGTTTAACATTGATTTTGTGGTAACTGGACACATATAGGCTTCAATTTCCACCCATCTGCCATGAATAAAAACTAATCTTGAGCCTAATCAGTGAAAGATGAGTATGGCTGTATCAGAAATCGCTCACTACTCACTGTATAACTATCCACTATACAGGCATTTTGTGGTGCTGCCTGAATGTACAGTGAGAATTACTATACCCAATATGGCGGACTCAAGTACTTAATTTACTTATTTATTAGCACTTAATAACATTACTGATTAATTTGGGGAAAATACGCTCAGTACAATATCATGTATTTATTAATACTATGCATGTTGGTATTTGGTTCACCAGCTGATATGACATGTTTTAACTGTGCAACAGCGCTGATGTAATTTGCGCCACCAAGAAAATAGCCTGAGTAATGTCCGAAAAAGGTTTTCCATGTTGCAGATGAGCTCACTATACTATACAGTGCACAGATCTCCCTAAATAGTGAGTAGAGAACAGCCTATGAGTGCCATTACTGTGCATGTACACGGATAACACGTTTATGGGTCTTATCCTGGCTATGATCATATTTGAGATAATGAGAGAAACTGGGTTATTCATATTCCCTGGATACATCCTGGTTTCTTTCCGAATACTCCCCCTAACATATCTTAGCTTCTCATGAAAGGAGTATGAAGTTTACATGCTCAAACCCATAAACATGATACTCCAAAAACCTGACTATAAACACGTTATTCATGTCCATGTAAACGCACTCTGACAGGTCCTCTACATCACATGAAGTATGTCCTGTCATCATGCAATATATTCTTGTCTTGTAAAGATTAATCAGGTTGGTCACTACTGAACAACAAAAGTTTGCTGCACAGAGAGATTTTAAGATGGTACTTTTTTCTGTCCCTCTCAGCCTGTTGTAAACATGCTGTAGGTCCAGCCTCTCATTAAAAAGCTGAATCTTGACAAATCTGTACTAAACAATTTTCATCCCATCTCCAAGCTTCCATTCCTCTCTAAAGTACTGGAGAAAACTGTCTCTTCACAGCCTCTGTCTTATCTAGCTAATAACAACAACATCATAGAGTAATTTCAGTCAGGTTTTTAGGGTTCATCACAACACAGAATCTGCCCTTCTCAAAGTGTCAAATGACCTACTGCTGTCTTTAGATAGTGGTAAAAGTGCCATTTTAATTCTATTAGACCTCAGGGCTGCCTTGACACTGTTGATCATTGTATTTTAGTAAACTGTCTTAAAGAACTTGTTGCCATCCAGGGCACCACTCTCAAGTGGTCTGCATCCTATTTACCAGACAGGTCTTTCGCTGTTAAGACTGATGGCCTCTCCTCCTCTTCTGCCCATATTACTTGTGGTGTACCTCAAGGTTCTATCTTAGGGCCCATTTTATTTGCACTGTACATGCTTCCATTAGGCTCCATTTTCCACCAGCGCAATGTCTCTTATCACTGTTATGCCGACAACACACAAATTTACTTTCCGTTAAACACGGGATTCCAGCTCCATCACATACGTCCTTAACTCAAAAACTGTCTTCAGTCAAATGATATCACAACAGAAGTTGTTTTTGTTCCTCCCAGCACCACAGACAGCACAGTCAGCCACTCAGTACCACTCACAGCATACATTCCTACCCATGCCAGGAATCTTGGTGTCTCAAATTTGACAAATAAATCAACTCTGTGGTAAAATTCTGTTATTTTCAATACAAAACGTTGCAAAACTCAAGTCCATCATCTCTCACAATGACATGAAAACTGTAACCACTGCATTAATCTCCTCAAGGCTGGACTATTGCAACACTCGGTACCTGGATGTCGACCAGTCATCTTTGTCTCGCCTGCAGCTGGTGCAGAATGCTGCAACGAGACTCCTCATTGGTGCCAGAAAAAGAGACAGCATTACACCAGTGCTAGCATCCCTACACTGGCTACCTATCAAATATAGGACTGACTTAAAGGTTCTATTATTTATTTTTAAAGCCATACATGGGCTGGCACCCCAGTATACTGCCTGAACTTATCTACCCCTACCCCAACTCCCGACCTCTTAGATCATCCAAACATTGTCTTTTAACTGTCCCCCAATTGAGGCTGGTGGGTAAGGGAGATCATCCCTTTGCTGTTGCTGCTCCAAAGCTTTGGAGTAGCCTTTCGCTCTCAATTAAATGCTCCGCCTTCATTGACACTTTAAAGACAAATCTTGAAACATACATGTTTTCCATGGCCTTTGGTTGTTTGTAGTAATTTTTATATTTTAGTATTTTATAATCTTTTCTTATGTATGTAATTGTTTTATTCTGTTTTATATTTGTGTACATTTTATATTACTATATATTTGGGGGTCATTCTTTTATTTTGTGCACCACTTTGGTCAACTGCAGTTGTTTTTGAATATGCAATATAACTAAACATGATTTTATTTTATTTGATCTCGGAGAGCATACTGTACAAAAGACTGACACTGTAACTCTGCCTCCTCAGCTGTCTAGATATTTTTCCAAAAGTGAACCTTAACTTTGTTGACAATCTGTCTGTCTCTCGTGTAAAACAGAGGATGCCTACAAGTGCAACAAATGTAAGGAGACAGAATGGTCTGCAGAAGGAAGTACATCATGCAATCTGCGGGTGGTGGAGTACATCCCATTCACAGACATTGGGGCCATACTGATCATGATCGGGGCCTGCGCATTGGTGGGCCTCACACTAGCCATGTCTGCTCTCTTTGCCATCAACTACAACACACCTGTTGTCAGATCTGCTGGGGGACCAATGTGCCTCCTGATTTTAGGCTGCCTCAGTCTGTGTAGTTTCAGTGTGTTCTTTCACTTTGGTAAGCCAACAGCCTCCTCCTGTATCTTAAGGTTCTTACCATTTTTCTTGTTCTACACTGTTTGTCTAGCATGTTTTGTTGTGCGCTCATTTCAGATTGTTTGCATTTTCAAAATAGCCGCCAAGTTTCCCAAGATCCACAGTTGGTGGATGAAATATCATGGACAATGGCTGGTCATCACTGTGGCATTTGCTTCTCAGGCAGTCTTACTCATTATTGGCTATACTTATGCTCCACCCAAACCCTATAATGACACATTTTGGTACCACGACAAAATCATACTTGGTTGTGACATTAATCTCAAAGCATCCTCTGGTTCTTTGGCTTTACTTTTATCTTTGTGCTGCCTTTGCTTTATTTTCTCCTACATGGGAAAAGACCTCCCAAAAAACTACAATGAGGCCAAAGCAATAACCTTCTGCCTGCTCCTGCTGATCCTCACCTGGATCATCTTTGCCACTGAATATGTACTTTACCACGGCAAGTACATCCAAACACTTAACGCTCTGGCAGTACTCTCCAGTCTCTACTCCTTTCTGTTGTTTTATTTCCTCCCAAAATGTAACATCATCATTTTTCAACCCCACAGAAACACGCAGGAATACTTTCAAGGTCTCATTCAGAGTTATACCAAAACAATCAGCCAGTAGCAGCTTCAAGTAAATGTGTGTCTCTAGAAACAGACCTCCTGCTAATGATCTTTCCTTTTAGAGTACATCATAATTTGAATGTTTGTTGAAAACTAGTGTGTTATGCATGTTTTTTATTGTATTTTGCTTATTTTTGTGAAATTAGCTCAAGCAAGATCCCAACATTGTGACAAGAGATTATTTCAGAGATGGCTGGCAACGTGTCCTTTTTCTAAACAGAGGCTTTTGCCAAAGATTCTGAACAGTAGCCGTCATATGGGTGACGCCTTTAATCAGTGATTGGTAATGCTGCCTTCCTCTGATTGCAACACTTACTGTGATAAGTCACTTTAGAAGATATTCAACTGTGCAGGTCTCATTCAACATTATAGGAAATATGCTTATTCCTTTTCTTGCAGACAGTTGGATGAGAAGATTATGAACAGTATCAATCTCATGTAACTCACAGCAAGAAAGAAAGAAGGTGCACTTCTCAAAATGTCAAACTTTTTCTTGAAAGACAGAGTAAATAGTCAGTATAGTTGTTTCTTTTTAAACAACTTAGCAAATTATTGAGATGAATTAGCAAGCAATTTGCATATAAAGCTGTATGAGTTAGAGCAGAATGTCCTTAAAGCAAGACCTGTCTGGCCTTGCAACAACTGAATCATCCATTTCATATCTACAACAATTTCTCTTGTAAGGAATATAAATGTGCGCTCACTTCTTTCAAAACCTAAACTTCTGCAATACTGAACCAATCATCTGCTCAGATCAGAAATGTACTTACACAGGAAAAAAATCTGTTGTGATATGTTGTGTATTTTTTTTACTGTTAAAAACCAATACAAGAGAAAATGTGCTTGTGATATTTATGGAATATGAATTAAACATGTACACCTGTAAGATCCAATGTACACTAAATGTGCCCATTCTAACTAAGTCTCATTAGGTTATGCTTCTGGGAATTAAACAACAAATAACATAAAGTCAATGCATTAATACAGTCGATTCAATAAAGATGTAAAATGAAACCTGCGTTTGTTTTTTGGTGTAACAACAATCTCATGGCAACACTTCTACATGCTAGGCCACAGCTGGACCTTATGTACTTGTATGGCTTTACTTTCCTTGAACGTCAGTACAGATTTACTGTTTACCTCTGGTGGTGGGAGCTTAAAATAAGCGTGCATTGATAAAGTATAAACTGATTATGAACTCTGAGTTTGGTGCCTAACTGAAATTTTTGATCAGTTTACTGCCTCACATGAAATTAAAATGCATTTTAAAAACTGCATCCAAAAAGCATCATTTGAGATTAAACTGAACAGACAGAGACAAATAAAATAGTCACATTTCCGGTAACACTGCTGATTTTAAAGCAGTTAACCTTCTGAAGTGAAAGTGTAAACATCACAGCAATGACTGCTTCCCACAAACACGACTGTGAAGTCCTACCCAACCTTTCTTATACTTTAACTACAAGTATAGATTGTGAAATTTTTTCAGAGCAATGTCTACTATTAAGGGTTAATAAGCCGGTCTGAGTCTAGGAGGTGAAACTGATGATCACCCAAGATTCAAGGACTGTACAGGGATTAACACACACATGATGGTCAGGTGGGTCAATGACTCACATGTGACCTTAACGACTCGGCCAGGGTTCACACCCACACAGAGTTTAAAAGCCTACAACTCCGTACGAGTCAGTTAGAACTGAAGAAGCTTTTTGGATGAGAGGCGAAACCTCTTCAAGAAACGCAAGCAAGTCCAGTTTCCTATGATATAGCACTTATGTTCAGAATAGACTGTTCTACAAATCTGTCTCGTAAAACATTCTGTCCTTTAGTCTGATCTGATCTGATCTTCTGACCTGAAATTCTGAGGGAGTAGCAGGTAAAACGCCGAATCCTGCAGCAGAAAATTAAAACAAAGTACAGCAAATAATTTGTGCTTACAGCAGTTACACTCCTAAATGAGAGATGGATGTGCACCTTTACAACAGGGTCAGAGTGTTTTACTTTGCAATGTACTTTGTACAGATTGTATAACATATAAGAAATATGTTTTATCTTATATTGCCAGCATTGCACATGAGATGTGTTTGTGTGTTTAATAGTGCATATACAGTGTACCTTTATGTTTTTAAATGGAATTTGTATGACCACATGAATTTGTACCCGACCTGACCTGTTATTTTGTGGAAAAGAAACCATTAATTAATACACTTTTACACCGTTATTTGGTCTTCATGTGGTGTTTTAGTTAGGATATACATTATTATTTCCGTTGTTCAGTCTTAATTAGACCATGGTAATGTAGCATTTCATTGCCCGTTGTACTTGTATGATGATGTTTGTGGCAAATAAAGATTGATTTGACCAAGCACAACAAGGACTTCTGCACTTCTGCCAGGAGCAATTCAAATTCTGGTGAGAGTCCTGACCATGTTCATCTGCTGAGTCATTGCAGATTTTCCTATTTTAAATGACCTGTGTGGTCCAATGTGAAATCATGCAGAGATCATTTGTGAGAGGAGGTGGTCATTTAGCATAAACCAAAGATACCAATGGTTGAATTAATTTAATTTTAATTTGTGTGTATTTGCTTGTGACTTTTCTGTGTGATGTTCCAAACTTTCTTCTTAGTTGTTCTAAAAATGACGAATCAAGAAAGCACGCTTTGCTTGAGCAACCAGGTCATGATTTCTGGAAAGAGACATTGCTGTTGAGCTTTTCAAATATATTTTTTGGTGCTTTGAGCACCACAAGCTGAGTCCCTTTTCTATTTTACTTTAAAGAAAGCAGACATCTCTATGGCCATTATCTCCTAAACTGGCAGCTCACACCAAAGCAATCTAGATTATTAGACAGCTCTAAGGGTAAGAGGAAAAATATGTATCTTTCATTTTTGGGTGAACTGTCCCTTCAAAGGCATTAAACTTTCTTGCTCATGATTGTTACAACCTTTGTGTAAGGACTCTGTGCAGCAGCAGTTTAGATTATTTTTGCATACTGATTTGTGTATTTTCCTCCAACCATTTCTAGATATGTATTTTATTCCCACATGCATGGAAATGATGGCGAGGTTTAACCATCACTTGTGTCTCATAACTCACTAAAGGCAGAGGAATCCCATTAGGCTTCATATCAGATTGATAAACAATAACTACAACAATGAAACATTTCCTTGCTTCTCTGCTTTTACTGGGAACATTTCTACGTGTCTTGGCTCACTGCACTGTGCCAGCGTCAGAGTTTCAGCTGGAAGGAGATTATTTGTTAGGTGGACTTTTTGACATTCATCATGTCAGTGACCCTGTTTATCAGAACAAACCAGAAGCCATCGACTGCTCCGGGTGAGTTTAATAAGAAGTCTGAGTGGTTCTGAAGTTGACGCTACTGAACAATGCCTGGTGTAGCAGATGACATTATTATACATTCAAGAGTTTGCCTCAAATTACTGGTCAATTGATCTAGCTAGAAGCACATTTCCCCCTAATCCAATCCTGTTTAATGCTATCTTCTCAAAGTTGCGCATGACATTTGGTCTGAAATACGTCCTTGTTCCATTAAATTTGTTTAGTAGCATTCATATCTGCACAGAGGTCCCAAGAATGAGTGTTATTTAAACCTTCAGAGACAGTTGTGTTTGAAGCACTGAGCCAATACTGTCGCAAAAACAGGGTCACTGAAACAGATTCTGTGTATAATTCACTGAATCCCACAGTAAGAAAACTCTCTTGATGTACTTTCTCTGTTCACAGCCAAACCTTCCTTCTCCCAAATTATCGAAAGTTTCAGTTGATGAGATTCTCTGTAGAGGAAATCAATAACTCTACCAACCTGCTGCCAAATGTATCTCTCGGCTATGAGTTATTTGACCACTGCTCAGACACACGAAGTTTTCCAGGCATTTTGAAACTCCTCTTAGTCGATGGCTTGATCCAACCTCGGGCTGAACCACAGGATGTGTCCAAGATGATAGCACTGGTCGGTCCTCTTACAAGCACCCAGTCCCTGACTGTAGCTCCGCTGTTAATGGCAGATCTCATTCCCATGGTAAGTTTGACGTTTATTGTGTTTTAACATTGTCACATCAGACCAGGTGATTAAAAGCAAAGTTATATCAATATATGTGATTAGCCATTTCTTGTAAAAATTGGCTTTAACATTACATTTGAGAATTTGTAACCAAATTTTATTCTTCCTCTATTACTCTTTTGACAGGTCAGTTATGGAGCTTCTAGTTCTATCTTTTCAGAAAATGCAAATTTTCCCTCTTTCCTACGAACAGTGCACCCCAATAAAAATGCCATACAAGTGACTGTTAACATTTTGCAGCATTTCAAGTGGCGCTGGGTTGCTTTTCTTTACAGTGATAATGACTATGGCAAAGATGGACTGGAATTGATCATAAAAAGGATAAAGGACACTGAGATCTGCCTTGCATTCACCAAAGGTCTCAACGACAATACAAATTACTCCCAAATATTCAAACAGATTGAGGAACAGGGGATCGGTGTCATTATTGTTTTTGCTCCAAAAACGACTGCTGAAGCTCTCATTGAGTCAGCAATACAACTAAATGTCACTCAAAAGGTGTGGATAGCAGATGAGGGATGGTCCTTAAACAAGGAGCTCCCCAAGAAGAAAGGAATCAAAAATATTGGCACTGTACTTGGAGTGTCTCAGCCAGTAGTGACGATACTTGGATTCAGTGATTTTATCCATTTGTCCAGAAGCCAGGCTCATTGTGAAAACACAGAGCAAAATATGTTTTGTAATCAGGTTTGCAACTGCAGCAGCCTGAGTGCAGACGATGTCATCACTGCAGACCCATCATTCTCTTTTCCTGTTTATTCTGCTGTATACGCCATCGCTCATGCCTTACACAATGTCCTGCAATGTGGAGCTGGCAGATGTAACAACAACATTACAGTGTACCCACACATGGTAAGTGTACAAATAATCTCAGTATTTAGATTTGGCTCATTTGTGTTTCTCTTTGCTTTAACCTAAAGATAGGCCTTCTAAAATGTAACGTTATTTGTCTGCTTTGTTATCATATATAACAGATATAACCATAACCTTTGGGCAGATTTTAACCTGTCAAACATTTAGGTAAAAATTAGGAAATACATCTGCACACTCTACTGATAACTGCCAATAAACTGAATCTGATAAAGCAGTTTTTAAATTTTTCTTACAGATGTACCTCAGGCTTTGTCAATATCACAGATGTGTCATCCTGTTTGATTTAATTTATTGAGAGCTATCAGAACTTACTATCCAAACATTTCCTGGGTTTCAAAATCTATCTCAATAATCTATAATCACCTGAAAAAGAGAATTGTTGTGTTTTTGTTACCTTAGAATAAGCTGTTTATATCTACATATGAAGTAGGTCCTTGTCTACAGATATCACCATGTTTCTACGGTAGCCCAGCATGGACAAACCAATCACTGGGCCAATCACCTTTTTATGTTGGCCACCGTAGTTATCAACCTATATTTGCAACGAGCATGTGGGAAAAATATTAAACTGCTTTATTGAGTGTTTTTACTGTTTTAAATCACCTGAATAATAAATGTTGAAGGAATTCTAACTAGGAGAAGTTTCAGCTGGTTGCAATCTGCAGTCCTCACCACTATATGCCACTAGATCTGACACACTATTCATTACCACTTCCTCTACAGAGGGACATTACACTGCAGTTCCTCCCTCCACAGGAATATTTTTAGCAACCAATTTAATCAGCATCTCATATGTTCGTTGTGATCACATGAAGTAATGGTCATCTTAATTTTGTGTACCCACATCAGGTTCTAGCAGAGCTGAAGAGGTCAAACTTTACACTTTTAGATCGAAGTATTCAGTTTGATGAGAATGGTGACCCTACATTCGGATCCTATTCTATCGTTTTCTGGAACCAAAGTGGAGCTGCAGAGGAGATTGGCTGTTATAATTTTCACTCATCGGTCAATTTTTTCATCAACAACAGCAAAATTCAGTGGTACACAAAGGGACAAGTAAGTGCTTTTTCCTAATCATAATATGTGGAGTTTAATCTGTCAACAATTTATACAGTATATTATGGTTGAGATCATATGCGTGCATGCAGTTATATGGTTAAGTAATAGCTGTGACAGGCTTAAAACACAAAATCAAGCTTGTGAAATAATTTGGGTTGTTCATGGTGTCATTTACAGGGATGTCTACATATACACTGATCAGCCAAAACATTAAAACCACTGGCAGATTGAGGAAATAACACTGAGCATTTCATGACAATACAGTGATCTGCAGGGGAAACCTTTGGTCCTGGTATTCATGTGGATGCCCCTTTACGCACTCCACCCACCTAAACGTTGTTATAGTCCAAGTACCCCTACTGATTGCAACAGTACCCCTGCTGACAGTGGCCCACCAGCTAGGCAATGCACCATGCCACAGCAAACACTGCTCAGGAATGGTCCAACGAACGTGACAAAGAGCTCAAGGCATCGACCCAGCTTTCAAATTCCCCAGATCTGATCTAATCTGATCCAGCATCTGTGGGACAAACCAGTACCTCAGAGGTCCTTTGTCCAGACCTCAACAGGTCAAAGCCAAGTCTGATCTATGACGGGGCCTCTGACCTGTCAAGGCCCGGACAAAGGGCCTCTGGGGGTGTCCTGTGTTGTCTAGCACCAAGGTGTTGTGGACAGATCCTTAGAGTCCTGTGGGTTGTGAGGTAAGGTACCGGCATGCCCAGTGGATGTTCGATCAGATTGGGATCTGGGGAATTTGGAGGCCAGGTTGACACCTTGAGCTCTTTGTCATGTTTCCCAGGCCATTGCTGAGCAGTTTTTGCAGTGTGGCATGGTGCATTCTCCTGCCTGTACTTGGTCTGTAATGCCGTTTGGGTGGGTGTAGCGTGTCAAATGGCATCTACATGAATGGCAGGAGTCAAGGTTCCTCAGAGGAGCATAGCAAAGTAACACAATGATCAATGTTATTCACTTCCCCTGTCAGTGGTTTTAATGTTTTGGCTGATCGGTGTATATTGCACAGTGTCTCTTGTGGTGGTTCCATTTGTTTAAAAAAAAAAAAAAAAAAAGTAAAATAAACGGATTACACATTTTAAATGTTACTTTTCTCTTTTTTTGCCTAGTAATCTTTTCACTGTATTTACATTTAATGTGTTGCTAAATATTCGTCTTGTACAGGTGCCTACTTCACTGTGTTCCAAAGAATGTCTTGTGGGATATGTGAAAAAGCAAGATGGAAACCACAGATGCTGCTTCACTTGTGAAATCTGTCCAAATGGAACTTATGTCAACAGCACAGGTAAATTACTTTACATACATACAAGAGGGAGAAAATGAGTAAAAGCAGTGCTGTCATTCTGGCCCTGATGAGAAATGACTCCATAATCCTGCTAAGCTTTTTTTCCATGGCTGAGACAGATGAGGAGTCAAACTGACACACATACGGGCTTTTTTGAATTACCTCTAAAAAAGTTAATATGATTAAAAATTAAAACAAGTTTAGGTTTAAGAAAACTGATTGTAGGAGATGAGAGAACATACAATATGAGAGATTAAAACTAACACTGCTTCTTAAACTGTGTGATTTTTTTTACAGTTGCACCTTACTGACAATCTGTCTGTCTCTCATGTAAAACAGAGGATCCCTACAAGTGCATCAAATGTAAGGAGACAGAATGGTCTGCAGATGGAAGTACATCATGCAACCTGCGGGTGGTGGAGTACATCCCATTCACAGACATTGGGGCCATACTGATCATGATCGGGGCCTGGGCATTGGTGGGCCTCACACTAGCCATGTCTGTTCTCTTTGCCATCAACTACAACACACCTGTTGTCAGATCTGCTGGGGGACCAATGTGCTTCCTGATTTTAGGCTGCCTCAGTCTGTGTAGTCTCAGTGTGTTCTTTTACTTTGGTAAGCCAACAACATCCTTCTGTATCTTAAGGTTCTTGCCATTTCTGTTGTTCTACACTGTTTGTCTAGCATGTTTTGTTGTGCGCTCATTTCAGATTGTTTGCATTTTCAAAATAGCCGCCAAATTTCCCACAATCCTCAGTTGGTGGAGGAAATATCATGGACAATGGCTGGTCATCACTGTGGCATTTGCTATGCAGGCACTCTTACTTATTTTTGGCTATACCTTTTCCCCCCTTAAGCCCTACAATGACACATTTTGGTACCACGACAAAACCATACTTGGTTGTGACATTAATCTCAAAGCATCCTCTGGTCCTATGGTTTTACTTTTATCTTTGTGCTGCCTTTGCTTTATTTTCTCCTACATGGGAAAAGACCTCCCAAAAAACTACAATGAGGCCAAAGCAATAACCTTCTGCCTGCTCCTGCTGATCCTCACCTGGATCATCTTTGCCACTGAATTCATACTTTACCACGGCAAGTACATCCAAACACTTAACGCTCTGGCAGTACTCTGCAGTCTCTACTCCTTTCTGTTGTTTTATTTCTTCCCAAAATGTTACATCATCATTTTTCAACCCCACAGAAACACGCAGGAATACTTTCAAGGTCTCATTCAGAGTTACACCATGACAGTCAGCTAGTAGCATCTTCTAGAGACAGAAAAAACAATCTGTTTCCCTCAGAATACATGCAACGCTCTCTTGTGGTTTGGCTTTTCTTAATAAATAGTATTTAATATTTAAATTCTCTAGTTTATCTCTTTTTTTAAAGGTTGAACTGCATTGACAAGAAAATCCTTGATTTAGTTCAAAACAACAAACATCAAATAAGTCCAACAAGAGTTTCATGTGGTGTTATTTCAGAAAGGATTGGCAACGTACAGTCCTAAACAGAAACCCTGATAAAGATTTTAAGTACCCTTTATATGGCTGATATTTGTAGTCAGTAATGTAGAATTTTGCCTTGCTCTGACTGTGACACCAATCTAAACTAAATCTGTCATATTTCCTGGTACTGCTGAATGTTTCAGATCTCTTTAAAGAGTGGATGTACACTAGCTGTAATGGCTTCTCTTTCAGCTGCTCAGCTAATTATTTAGCCAATGTCAGCAAGCAAATTAAATATTAAGTAACAGTTAGTTTATGTGCCTTTTGCCTTGCTTGACAACCACTGTCATCCTTCACACAAAAATAATTCCACATTAAATACAAGAAATATTTGCACTTCTTTGGAATCTTTGGGAGCTTTTTATTTCTGAGAAAATGTGTCGGTGAGTGGCTTCTGGATTAAATTTTAAACTTAAAATAACTTTCTCCAAGGGGACGAATTAAGTACTAAAATAACATTTTCATATCAAATAGATAGGATGACATTATCACTTAATTTTCAGTGTACATTTTGTTGGAGGTGAAGTTTTGCTTTATCGTCTTTTGAAATAATTGTATTTAACAGCCTCATGGTATTTAGAGACAAACCACTTACAGGTGATTCTGTTAAGCCCCTGTACAAATTCAGATATTTGAATGTATATTTATAGCAGCTATATAACGGTAAATGTTGCTCAATAAAAACAATAATATGGAATATGTTTTTGTGTTCAAAATGTTTGCAGTTGCTGTAACACAATCTCACCACACGATGGCAGCACCTCACACTGACACTGACTATACAGTTCCACTATGTACTTGTATGACCTCATTTTACTCCAGTGTCAGTGTTCATCTAAGTCAGAGCCTGATAATAAACATGCTGTTCAGTGTGATATTTATGCCATGTTCTCCACGGTGGTACTGTTTTAAAAAGTAGACTGTTTGTAATACATGAAACTGGATGATGTCAATTATAAGTTTAAAAGGCTAAATCAGCTCTAATGACTCTTAGTTAAGAACTACTGCTTTGAGTTTAAAGTAATACATTAAGGAAATACATGAATACTATTCAGTAATGTATGCTCGCGTTTTGTTTTTGTTTTTGTCTGTGTCCGTTTGTGTCAGTACCCTCATGGAAAAATTAAGTCTTCATGTTCTGAAGTATGAAGTAATGATTAACCTGCTTTCCAGGTCTGACACTAACTGCTGTTACCTGGGTTTAGTGCCTCTCATTCCACTGTTTGAGTAGATATCTTCTCTGTAAATGTTTGTGAAAATAAAAATTGATCCCAGCAGCTGATGGCGTACACTTCAACCTCTATAATCACAGATAGCAATACTGGCTGTGACCAGAACCGTTTGGTAGAATAAAACCAAATGCAGAAATAGTTTACAGTACAATAAAAGCATACTAAATGCAGGATAGCATAAAAGTGTACACTTCACCTCAAACTGGAAAGACAATTGAATCAACTGTTCAATGGATATTAAATTATTTTACATAAATCTACACTCTTGGAAGTTTATTGTTGTCTTTGTATTTATTTATTTGTACTGAAGAATATTTTGCACGATGTTTAATATCGTCACACATGACCACAAATATTAAGTATTCATTGTATTTCAGAGATCTGTGTTCTGGTCAGGATAGAAAAGCCTCCACAGCAGCATGTAACACTAAGTGGGTTGCTCTCTGTTTAACTTGCTCCTGACACCTCACACCTCTTGCCTTCACATGTGCATCAATATTAGCTGCACAGTGTCATCCAGTGGGCCTGACTGAATCGTTTGGCAGGCCTGCACTGGCCTGTGGGCCATATGTCTGACACCCCTATTCTAGTATCTTTGGGCCCCCCTTCACATGAAGGCCTGGTACACTCAGTCCCCACTGCAATACAAATTGTGTGTGTTAGGGATTTCATGACACATTTTTTAGGTTATTCACTTTTTCTATAGGAATGCAGCCTTGCCATTTGACAAACACTAGGCATTTTTCATTAGCTGTGCTTCACCCAACCATGAGTGGTGCTGCAATGCCAACCATGCATTGTCTTTGTCTATTTAAGTCTATGTTAATGAGATGAGCTGTCGTTGTGGTTTTTTTTTTTCGTTGTAGTTTTGATAGGTTTACTTATGGATAGTCGGTCCCTGACACAAGTAATGCGTCAGCAAGCCTGACCTGAGACACGAGGTCGAAAACTTTCTGCCTCCGTTTGAAAGTCACAGTTTCACGCTGTGACGCTCAGTAAGGCTGGGGAGCCCCACAAAGTCAAACGGAAAGAGCCTTGCCGCGGGGGGTATGTGACAATTCCAGAGGGTAAATTGCCATTTTGTTGTGGCTATTCAGTTTCCTGGCAGGGAGAAGGGGAGGATGGACCGTGAAACTAGGAACGAATTGGTAAATAGTGCCACTTAGCATGGCATATGGCGCGTTTGGAGAGCTGAACGCTGACACCAACAAATTGACGATTTCATACCAATTTCAGAGTTACACTCGCCACACACGATGTCACGCAGAATTTCTGCGTATTCATCCATTAGGAAATAGTTCAATATCTGTGTAGCCTGCAGTGCTTGGTGTGTTTGACACGACCCTGATTTAAGATTGATGATCTTTTTAAATTAATATTCGTCCATGTATCCAAAATAATAGGATCTTAAATTAATTGCCGAGACTGAGGCTACACTATCGCAGCATTCTGTATTCTACAAGGTATAAATGCCTCGATTAATTTTATTTTAATAATTGTTTTTTGTTCGAGTCGATGGAGGCAGCATTTCTGCTGAGGGGACACGTTTTTCTGTTTTCCAAAATATGGAGCGAGGAAAATCGGAGGAACGCCCCATGGCTTTTCACTTGTACCTTTCAATTTTCCACTTTGGTCAGATAAAGGGAAAACCCTGGGAAAAACTTGGCCTGCAACTGGTCCTCTTTTTGCGCCGAGAGCAAAAACAAAACGGACTTTAAGTGGAGGCCATTTGCGTTTGGTGGCCATATGGGATTTGACTTTAAAACGTCCTCCTATTTCTATTGCCTATACTTCAGTAGTCCGATTTCAGCATTTAATGATCAGTTATGTCTGCAGAAACTAGCGCATCTTATTTGAAACACCACTGAAACACCGTCCACCCTGTCTTTAAGAATATCGGTTTGATTATTAACAAAGAGAGTAGTTAGTGATCAAATCAATTCATGTTTAAGTGGACTTGAATAACTATCTTTACATCTACTCACTGTCAGTACAGTCGGGCCCCTTTCAGCAATGACAATTAGTAGGAGTTAATTTTTAGTCCGTGCACTATTGTTTAAAACTAAGGGTGGGTTTGATCTACTGAGGCTGACACTGTGCGTAAAGAGATGGATCTCACCAATAGGACTATATGCGCACTTCATAGTCATAAATCCATCAAACCCAAACTAAGGTGCGAGAAACACTAATGTTGCAAACCAGTAATTTAGGGAGATGACAGTGTCGGTCCAGCAGGAGTGAGAGTCAGTAGGAGGTAAACAGAGAGAAGGCAAAAATAATTTCCCCTGACATTAGTTTTTAATATCCTTTTAATCTCAATCCAAACGCTTAATTTCCACGTTGATCATATGCCTGGTAACTGTTGTTTTACGCACGGCTAAATACAGTGCGCTAAAGGGTGCTTGGTTATTCTTATTCAAATCTTGCTCAAGTGGTTCAGAGTAAATGGCAGATGTTTTGCAATTCAAGGCGCATCAATACCCATGCGCTTTAGTGTTTAACAATGGCGCTCCCCTTTTGTTAGGCACTTGTGTCTTTCAGTTCAGAGCTGGACAAAGGCTTCATCCTCCAGCGAGTTATAAAGTTACTTTCCAGTCAGTTCATTTCGGTCCTTGAGAAAACCTTAAGCGATGTTAATGTGCACCTCTGGTCTTTTCATGCGGTAACCCCGGCACACACAGGCAAACAGCGGCCATTGTGTTCCCAAACCAAAGTAAGAAGTCTTTAAATAACCCGGGGACCAGTCTATAGAAATTCATGATGCTATTTCTATTTGATGTTTGATCAGAGCTTCGTCCTCAGGTCCGTCGCGTGGCTTTTCAGAAAGTCCTGTATATATTTCTAATATTTTTCTAGAGCACCTGTCCATGTACCTGCTCTTTTTACTGTGGCCTTGTTACTCACAATGAGCGTTTTGGTCACACCAGTGCTGCCTCTGGTCCATCTGAATGGAAGGCGGTACATCGATTTGCTCCGCTCACGGTGTGCCAAATTATGGGTCTGTGTTTGCATATTTTAACAGTGCTCTTCTATGACATGCAGACACGGTATGGCCTCCACATGCATGCACAATATACGAACGAAATTCTCTATGACATTAGTTATTTAAATGTTCTGCAAAATGCAACATAGGCATATTTTATTACATCTAATAAAGGTGATTAGAAAACCACTATACACTAATATAAAATGCATGCTGCTGCCATAATAAAGTATTATTTGTAACTGACTGTTATATATAACATGCTTTGTGTTTCAGAAGTAGCCTAAATGGAAGACGTAGTAACCTCTGCATTTCTGCATATTATACGCTTTGGGTATAGGCCTAACCATTGGTTTGCAAATGTGTCAGTTCTCTCAGGAAGAAAATAGTTTATTGCAGTAATTGCGTAATTGCTTCACTAATTGTTGTTAACAAGTTCCCCAATAGTCCAATTATTACAGCAGCATTGTCAGGTCCCCGCCGGCAGGCATCCATGACAAAGGCCCGTTAGGGTTAATGAATGACCTGAGGCTGAAAAGTGAAAGTGGAGCGAGAGCCCGAGCCTTTTTATAAACATACACTTAACTTGTCATTTAATGGCACTTGCATTATTATGTCCACTTGGGACACAAGTTTCTCGTTGCGCTATTCTTATGGATAGATGATGACCACGACTTTGAGAGAAGTGACGTGGCAGTGGAGGGACAGCGTTTTAAAGCCTGGATGAATTCCGTCACTTCAGACCCTAGAGGGCCAACACTAATTGAAATTATACCGAATAATCAGCGGTGAAATCTCTACTCAGTGGCACAGAATAACAAGACAGGGGACTGTTGTGATGCCACGACTCCACGCTGAAATCAACGCTCCACGGTCTTGTGTTAAAAGCAAGCGTGAAAACGCAGATAATGTGGCGTCCACAGAGGACAAAAGACACCAGAAAGCTCACTCACACCAGAGCACCGCGGGCAGATTTCATACCGATTAAATGCTTTAGTATATAACACCATGATTGTGGCCAGAAAGTTGTCGGTACATTTTACGCAATTAGTGTCTTCTGACACAGGCCTGACATGCCCGCGCTTCAGCTGCGGAGGTGTTTGAATTGTTATAGCTTCGACATGAGACTATGATGAGGCCAATTAATCCAGTCCTAACTATGGAAAACGCAACGATTTAATAACGATGTTATGCAATTTAATAAACAAAAATATCCAACAAGTTGGGCCTCAACACAGATATTGCTGTTTGAGCTACAACATGATTGTTTTTTACATCAATCAGAACTTACATTTGCCAATTTAAATCTTTTAATAAAACAAGTTCACATGAAACAGCAGATTGAATACAGGAAGTTTACTTTATCTTGTCAAAACAGAATGAAGAGACGAGCAGCCACGTTGGTTCACTTTAGAAGTGGAGGGAATCTTTTGATGCCCACACGTTTGTGGCCACAAAGCAGACCAAAAGAAAGGATCAATGGCGCACCACTATAAACTGGCCTCTTTTTATGCGCGCTCTCCCCAGACTGAATACAAACGCCCCTCCTTCACCCGGGCCCACAGTCATTTTAACACACGCATTGTGAACCGGATCAGGCAAGAAGACTTGGGCAAAGAGTTTTTTTTTTCAGTGTTGTCGCGTGTCTTTCAAACGCACTATCTAAACTAGCTTTATGTCTTCACCTCTGGAAAATACTCAAGCAACCCCAAATCACTTAACTATGAAGTTAACTGGATACATTGAACACCTTTACCTTCCTGACACTGACACAAATGTGGGTGTCCTCTCCCCCATTTAGTATTTTCAGGTGGCCTGTGTGGGAGCACAAGATGCGCAGTGGACTGCAGTGAGCCTATAGTCCATACATTGTTTCAGCTGGTGTGACTTTCCCAAGCCTTCACCCCTTTCAGGGAGCAGTGTGGAAAATCGGGAGGCGAGGGACCGAGGACAAGGGGCGGCCCGCGATTCTCCTCGGTGCCTCACCGCGCCTGGTATAAAGACAAAAACTGGCGACGCACAATAGTCAAAGAATCCCTATGTAATAACCATTTTTCAAAATCTCTTGTGCTTTACGTGCTTACATGTTTGGTGTTTATCCAAGAGCACAACTGCACATTTAGCCTAAAAAGTACCTTTAACAGTCGTGGTAACATTTTGCAGGTGTAACACTTTTACTACAAGTGACCACCAGAAAATCAGAATGTTGCGGGGACACGCAGGGAATTACCACGGTGCTGCCTTCGACCTGGTGGCGTGAAACTCACATATAAAAGATTGAATACAGGAGCCCTCACCATGCTCACCAAGCAGAACCATTATGATTACCCATTATGTTTATGATTTTTACGCTTCTCTTTAGTTTCTTGCCCCCACACGTTGTTTCTTGGGTCTTTGCGCAGTAAGCTAATACTGTAGATTTGTGATCTGTGCGTGTTTGTGTTTCACCAACTTCAAAATAACCCCAATAGCTTACAGTTTTATACATAATGCGTAAATAGTGACGTCTGACTATTCCTCTTCAGTCTGCAGGGCCTGCATTTGTTAATAGGCTTTTTATAGTTGACTAAAATTAACTGTAGAAGCATATTAAAAAAAATCCCAGCGATAAAAATTGCAAAACATTCAGCAATTTACAATATCTATTTTCAAAAGCATAACATTCCTCTCTTCTCTGTGGTGCGTCTGAGCCTTTTTTGGCTGTCAAATGACGCCACTGTTACTCATTTGAGCGCAAGAGACAGGCGGGACTGTCTGCATTGAGATGTTAAGTGGGTGTCTCTATATAAATCCACTCAGGGTCAACTCCTTCATTCGTGCGCCAAAGAGGGAAAGAGATTAACTTCAAGGAAACCAGAAAAGGACTAACAGAATGGTGGCGACGACAGACTGCGTAGAAAAGTCCAAACCCATCCCTGGAAATAAGGTATGTATAGCTTACAATGTGAGGAGCACGTTTTAAGATTAGATAATTTAATACCATGAAATAAGTGTGTAGTATACATATTTACATTGCGCGTTTTTTTACAGGTATCCAAACCACTCATGGAAAAGAAACGAAGAGCTCGTATCAACAAGTGTCTGGACCAGTTAAAATCTCTCCTGGAGAGCTATTACAGCAGCAATGTAAGTATGCAATTTCTCTTTTACTTCGGACCAGTTAATGCAATCAGTTCTTACGTAATAAAATGACACTGGCAAGAAAGTTGCTGTAATATGATCTCTTCTCTGTTTTCTTAGATTCGAAAGCGCAAACTGGAAAAGGCCGACATCTTGGAGCTAACCGTGAAACACCTAAGAAACCTCCAAAAGATCCAGAGCTGTAAGTTATGACCTCACGCTTACAGTAGATCAGGCTATCAAATATTCAAATACTGGATATCATCTTTACGCACAACTTTCTGCTGTGTGTCTTACCTTAGATGTCTCTCCATGTCTTCCAGGCACTGCCGCTGCTTCAGAGTTTTCCGATTTCCAAACCGGTTTCCGCAGTTGTTTGGCACACGTCAACCAATATTTACTGATGGCAGACAACTTGAACGGGAGCGACCGCTGGATGTTATCGCAGCTCTCCAGGAAACTCTGCAGCTCTCGGGGAGGACAGGAAGTCTTCAGCACCATGGACAGAGGCCTGGGCCAGGCAGAGACACAGGATCAGGCGCTGAGACTTCTTCCATCGGCAGCTGGACCTGAGGAGAGAAAAACGGCCAAATCTAAAGCTCTGAAACCCCAAAGTGCAAACACGTCTCCATTTTTGGCGGGGGAGGACGCGCATCAGTCATGTGGAAGCAAACAGTCGGTCCTTGTTGCGGCGTCCACACAAAATACTGATGAGAAGAGTTCCAGTAACAAGAGGATTCACTCTGTTAGTCACAGGAATGAAGCTGCAAACACTCAGCACTGTGTCTGGCGGCCTTGGTAAAACTGTAGATATCCAAAATTACATCTTGATGGAATGTTTATAATTGCACTGTATAGATTACCACAATATTGTATTATAGGTTATAATGTATGTTTTATTTTCTTAATAAAATTGACGAAAGAAAAACGTGTTGTCTTCTTTTTTTCTTTTAAACTGGGTACATACCTTAACCTTCCAAGCACGTGAAAAGGAGGATATATTTAAAACAAGTGATGGCTGATCTCTAACAATAATAATAATAATAATAATAATAATAATAATAATGCACTCAAGAGTCAAATGTTGATTTTTCGACGTCATATCAGTAAAAAGAGAAATGGTGTATGAAAACATGAGTGATTGTGGCTTCCACAGAGGCCTAAGAAGCTGTCAAACTGAAAGGAAACGACATAAGCAGCCTTTTGAGCCTCAAGCAGCTACTGTAGGTGCAGTTTTCCCCTGTATGGGCAAACCAAACGTGTCAAACGTTTGATAAATTTATCAGGCCTATATACACACTGAGACTGTTTTCAAACTTAATTTGTCCTTTTTGCAATCACATCAATTTCAGAAAAAGGGTATTAATAATAATAATAATAATAATAATAATAATAAGTATAATAATAAGAATGACTTAATGCATTAATTCATGCAGGAAATGTGTGTTCACTGTGTGTTGATTTTGTTTTGTGGTTTGCTTTTTTGTGTTTTGTTGTATTTTAGGTAGCCTCGTGTAACATCTTAGCTAAGGGACTACAGATGAAAAATAGTCTTTTGGCTAATTCTGGCATTTTTTATTTATTTGCATTGTCCTTTCTAAACTAAACTAAACTAAACTAAAAAATTCACTGAAAATTGATTTCAGACCCATGAATTTGCTCAGACTCTCTAAAAGAAGAATAGCAGGCCCACTTTTTCCAGTCCTTTTTCCTCTACTTTGTGCACTGGCATCTGCTACATGATTTTGGTTTTAGTGCATATATCTAACGTGCTACACTCCACTTCTCTTAATGTAATAATAGCAATTAAAAATAAAATAATAATAATAATAATAATACAATACCCAATAACACCCAAATATCCAGGCTTTCTGCATAGAGGTTTTGGGCATCCTTTCACATGTCATAGGTGTTAAGTTGTCTGTATGCCCCAAGCTGTGTATTCTTGAATTTTTTTAAACTGTAAACTAAGTAAGACAGATAAAAAAAAAAAAAAAAATGACACTCTACTGCTGATTACAAGCAAAACACACCATAGTCAGATTCTGGAAATCTACTATCAGACAAAGTTTACAAGCATTATTAAGGGTAAATATTCTACTTTTGATAAGATATGGGGATGTTTTATAACTAAATTCGTTGTTGATGAAGATTTATTTAAAAAAAAAAATCATCAGCTACTCTGACCAAAAAGAAAAATGCCTCTAGTTGTTTGAGGCTTAAAAGGCGTTTATGTCATTTTTAATTTTTAAACTTTCATCAATAATGTTATTATTGTTGTGGTTGTGATTTGTGGCTTTAATATAAAGGGAAAGTGAAACACTTTTGTGGAGATGACGGATAAAAAAGATCGTGGAGAGTGGGGTCTGACTGTCATTTCCTCCATTATTCTCTGGTTTCACGCATAAGTACCGAAACAGTGGCGGGCAAATCAGATGCTTGTCGGACAGCACAACAATTTTCTGCTACAGGCTGATAATTACACGCCATGTTCTATTCGCTGTCTCCTCTGAACTGTCTCTCTCTCTCTCTCGGTTCTGTTGTTTCAAGCTTTTATGATGTATACTTTAAAATAGCTTTACAGCCACAGGCCCACATGACCTCACTCTCATCCTTAGGCTGCTGTTTGCAACCTGAAGTGCCAGACCCATTAACCTTATAGGCCTGACCATTAATCTGAGAGGGAAGATAAATAAATCCTTCCTTTTACTTTCTATAAGGGGTTTAAATATCCACTGATGTTGTTTTATGAATTAAACCAATATGAAGGACACTTTTTGTAAAAACCATAACTTACTTTTATATGTTTGGTGTAGTGTTCTGGAGTAATATTTGTACCCACAACTTGTTGCACCACACAGACTGCAGTGATATGGCACTGGGCTATGAGCCATGCGCAAGGCAGCAGACCTGTCTCTCAGTCAGCTCTTTTCAAGTGCCCTATAGTTTTCTTCCGCTGCTTTGGCAGGGACGTCATAAAGTGTCTCTCCATTCTCAAAGAGCAGCACTGGAGAGGATGGCACCTTACAGCGAGGAGAATCGCTGAAACGCCCACAGCTCTTTCAGATGGTACATGCTGAAAAGACATGCTGCCCAGTGAAAGACGGGTGCTCCTGTGCAGTGTGAGGGACAAAAAACCACTCACCGCCTGGTTCAAGTTTTATTCTACCAGCAAAATAACAACTAAACTCACAGCTCCAGCCCCCCTTATGGCAAGTATTTGTTATTCCAGCTTTTTGTTTGGTCCGATCGGCTCATGAACCCCGTCTGTAAATCTTCTTAAATCTCTCTTCCCACAAAGTCAAAGCTACTCTTTTGATGAGACCAACAGAGGCCCATGGCACAAGAAAAGTTTGTTTTATCCAAGAAAGGAAATGCCACGTGACTTCCACACTGAATGCCCTTAAACTTTTTCTAAGAATTTCTATGAACTCTTCTCAGCATTGTTTAAGTAACCTAGTTTGGTTTGCCACAATAATAGGGACGCATATTAGAGCTTAGACGCGAAGGGAGGGAGAGAATAAGTTATTAGCATTAGACTGGGCCCAGTCAAGCGCTCTTAAGAGAGCAGACGTGGATGAAGTGCGCTGCAGACCTCTCTGTTCCTGCTCATGTTGCTGCTGAGCTGCAGAGTATTCTCCTACACTGTGGTATCACTTGATAACTTGTGCGATTGAAACGTACAGTAGGCGACGTGGCTCACCCAAAGACTCGTAATCAAGCGTGAACCTTATACAATATGGCTCCAGGTTGTTTCCACAGAGACCTACAGCACAGCGTGGAATTACCCTTTGGCTCATAGAAAGAGCCGTGTCCGTGCTCACTGTTGCAGGGAACAGCACCAGCCTCCTCACAAAGCTTTGAGGAGGAGCTGCAGTACGCACTCATCTGATCAGAGGCACCTGCATCCATCGTTTAACTTAATACAGTGCACTCACTGCAGGTCAAAACTTGACACAGACATCCAGTGAATAAAATAAACCCGAGAGAAATAAGAGCACAAAAAGGAGGTCTGTTACAGCAGAGTAATTCTTGCAACAGCCTGCACAGCAAATGAAAGGAAGAAATGTTCATTTATTTTTACGCAAAACTTGAATATTTTTGTTAAAATTAATTTATTTTTGGACAAAACGGCGTTGGCATTGGACTAACAAATAAAATGTGGATTAATTTCCACCTAGCAGAGGATGGTTTCGATCCATCGACCTCTGGGTTATGGGCCCAGCACGCTTCCGCTGCGCCACTCTGCTTCCGGTTATCTTGCTATCCATTCTGAGTCCCATTGGCTGCGTCCAGCACCATTCAGTCATTCCTTACTCCCTACTCACTGCATAGGTAACTCCATGTTGAGCACTATATAGTGAGCTTATCTACTACAGTATGGACACGACTAAATTCAGTAGCTTATCGCCATTAATGACGTCATCACTGTTGCACAATTAACATTACACTGGCAGATAGACAATGGTAGAGAGAGCAGCAACCTGTCCTACTAATGTCAGCTATTTTGTTTAACCTTTGTTGTGTTGAAATTTGTTTTACCAGTCAGTGATGTAATAACGTGGGGATGTAATGTATAACGTTATGCATTATCTCCACTCGTCGCTAGGCTAATTTATACAATGTAAAATGCCATAGGCTTATGCTAATAACGTTAGCATGTTGTATTTGTTCGGAAAATGTGTTAAGTATAAGACAGTTGTTTTGTCAGTGAACCTTGTGAGTTGTGTTATCTGTGATAAATGTTGTTGTTGTCCCTGGCTTCATAGGAGAGGAGGAAAAGTTTGCTAACTGCTCGGCTAATTTATACAATGTAAAATGCCATAGGCTTGTGCTATAACGTTAGCATGTTGTATTTGTTTGGAAAATGTGTTTAGTGTAAGACAGTTGTTTTGTCAGTGAACCTTGTGAGATGTAATGGAGCTGAATTTCGTAACGTTACCTGTGATAAATGTTGTTGTTGTCCCTGGCTTCATAGGAGAGGAGGAAAAGTTTGCTGACTGCTCGGCTAATTTATACAATGTAAAATGCCATAGGCTTATGCTAATAAAGTTAGCATGTTATATTCGTTTGGAAAATGTGTTTAGTATAAGACAGTTGTTTTGTCAGTGGACCTAGTGAGTTGTAATGGAGCTGAATTTCATAACATTACCTTTGATAAATGTTGTTGTTGTCCCTGGCTTCATAGGAGAGGAGGAAAAGTTTGCTAACTGCTCGGCTAATTTATACAATGTAAAATGCCATAGGCTTGTGTTAAAAACATTAGCATGACGACCCCTCTCTCTCTGGTGGTTTTTCCTGTGATGTCTTTTTTCTGCTCCCCTGCAGGAGGCGGGCCAGCTGCAGAGGTGTGTCTGGAGGATGAGCCACACCTGAATCCAGTTCCCTGATGAAGCCACTGAGTCTTTATAGAGGGCTGGATGTATCAGTTCAGTCTCTCTCTGCTCCTGGTTAACAGGGTTTTGAGGTTGTTTTGTCATGTTAGTTTGCTTTTCGTCACACTCACCTGCACCACACATTCATACCACCCAAGCACTTCCTACATCACTGATAATACTCATTTACACTTTTCACCTTTTTTTTTTTTTTGCTAATGTTTAAAATTGGTTAAATAAATTTATTTTACTTTAACCAGAATTACCTGTGTGTTCTCCCTTGTTTGTCTGAACTTGGAGCTGGTTCATGACATTAGCATGTTTGTATTTATGGGGAAAATGTGTCCAGCGAAGGAGAAGTGCTTTGTCTGTGAATGCTGCTAATTATAGTGAAGCTGATTTGTGTATTTGTGTTTGAAATTGTCAGTATTAAGCCATGTTTAATGTGTGTTTTTGGTGTGTTTTGACTCAACTAAACTTTACAACATTTCACAGAAACCCTGCCTCAGTCTAGTGTTTTGAAGGTGTAACCCCAGAGTGACACAGACACAGCAGCACAAGTAAAAATGCTCACAACAGTGTAGGTCACGCGCGTAGGCTGTGGCGTAGGGTCTGTCGCACAAGTATAAACCCTGCTTAACTGTGAAGCACTAGAGAAGATCAGTTGCTGATTTATTTTTATCTCTTCAGGAACCATGACTACACATTAAATCAACTGTTATTACATGTTCGAGAAATAGGGAAAACAAACTTTAACATGTCATGATGAGTTAAACATGTGCAGGAGGTGGTATTCGAACTGCTCTTTCCTCTCTCATCCATCCTAGTGTCGGCCCCATACAATCTGTCCATGACTTTGCAATGCATTATGGGACATTGCTTGGTGGGTGACCATCAGTTGTACACTACTTTTCACAGTGCATTGTGGGATACTTTGAGTCCACAGCACTACAAAATGGCAAACTCACTATATAGTGCACTGTGTAGTGAGTTCATTTAGGAGGGACAGAAGATTGAAGTAAAGATAATATGTAATACAGAATATGAGTGCACAGGTTAACAGATGATTTGTGCTGATTAAGATTTACAGAAGTCTTTGCCGTTCTGACACCACAGAGAGATATTTTGTGATCAAGGGACATCTGAGCAGCAGCAGGATAAATGCCCCCATGGAGTTCAGACACTAATGGTGGTGGTGGCTGCAGACTGCTGAGGCATATGAGGCTGATGAATCCGTAAAGACTAGGTGGTGATGGAGAGGTGGAGGGTGTGCATGACAGCAGCAAGGAAGAACTACAGCAGAGAAAGAACCATATTTAAAATAAGGAGCACTACGTTGATAGGTTGACAGAGCAGGTGTGTCACTGTGCTATTGGTTGATTGTGAATCAACTGATGACTCAGTTGACCTACCCAGACAGTGACATCTAGAGATAGTGAGTGAGCATACCTGCAAGGGGTGAATGGCAGGGTGAGAAAGAAACCTACAGCTTGAGCATGAAAATATTGTCTTCCTGATTGAAGTTTTGCTAGAGCTTTATTAGTGAGTGATTTCAGACACAGCCATTAAACTAGCTTTATGTGAGCCTATCCCAGCTGACATTGGGTGAGAGGCAGGGTACACCCTGGACAGGTCACCAGACTATCACAGGGCTGACACCTAGAGACAGACAACCATTCACACTCACATTCACACCTACGGACAATTTAGAGTCACCAGTTAACCTGCATGTCTTTGGACTGTGGGAGGAAGCTGGAGTACCCGGAGAAAACCCACGCTGACACAGAGAGAACATGAAAACTCCACACAGAAGGGCTCCCTCCTGGGATTGAATCAGGAACCCTCTTGCTGTGAGGTGACAGTGCTAACCACCACCGTGCCAACCAACAGTATTAACCTCTACAAAATTTGGCGTTAATGCTAGCTAACGTTAAACCTTAAGCCTGTAACCTTTAGGTAGCTAATACTAGCGAGTTTAGCAACTCTCATAAAATTGAAAAACACACTCTGAAGCATCATCTTGTGAATTTAATCAGTCATATCTTTTTAACAAAGTCATCATCTGAACAAGAAAATCATAACATTTAACATCATTCATATTTGAGTACTAAATCTTTGAATATGTTACAAAATTATATTTTCATATTGTAAACACAACAAAATGAATGCAAAATTCTATGACATAGCAAAGTTCGACAGGGGAATGTGATGTTATGCTTCCAAAGAAAGAGATATTTTAGCTAAAAACAATTCCGTCTGATTGAATAGGCTGCCATGAGTGAGAGGTACACTAATACATGAGAATTCAAACTGAACATTTAAATTACCGCAGATGGGTGAAAACATACAAACACGTGCAACTTTTATTACGTGGATGGTGAAAGCAAAAAAAGTTTCACAGCTAGTAAGGCTGTGGATGGGGTTGAAGTTTCATTTTACGTTAGCCTTACACTGATAATTTCTTTAAAAACTTACACCTTATGCCCAAATACATTCATGTTGGCAGTTATGGGCCGTGAGAGGTCACAGCTCAGAGTTGGTCTGTCAGTTCTATTATTTTGTCACATTTGGTAAAGTCAGCTGCATTGTGACGTTGACCGTTGACGTTATTGGGCATTAGAGGATGTTTGACTGCTAATGTACTATTTTTGTCCTTGACATATAGTGAAATAATTATATTCTCTCTTCCAATATATATTTGTAGAAAATTAATAAGTCAAAACTTTAATTTTCCCACAGCATCCCTTACCGAGGCTTTGAGAAAGCTTACATTTAACGTACTTCATGGGGCTTGATAAATCAGGTGTTTAAAAAAAAGTGACTTCACACTCAGATATCCTCCCAGAACCATTAGCAAACTATGAGGTAACATATCAAATGTAATGTCTGCTTTGTGTTGAAGATGATAATTCACTGTAAATCAATTATTTTCAGTTATACTCCATTTTTATTGTGCTGGCAATGTTCCTAACTTGTGTCCACATCTTTGTAGGTTTAGGTCTGACACCAGCATTTAGGTCATGCTACATCTTGAAGTATTGAACTTTTGGACTTTTGACATCTTTTGGAGGTTCCCTTTTAGAGAGCTACTGATTTAAAAACAACAACAACAACAACAACAAAAATCGTTATTGGTGCTTTTTAACATGTTACTGAAACAAATAAAAGGTGAGGTCAGGCTGACATGCACAGCTGATGGGGACAACGCACCATTTCAAGCTGTAGCGAGCTGATGTCTATGTCAATATGGAACGTGGTGAGCAACTGTTGAGCCTGATGATCTCCAAAGTTAACACAAACATTGGAATAATAAGAACTAGGAGGAAATGTTCTAAGCAAAGGTTTCATTAAAAAGAACACCGAAACCATTGAGCCAACATCCTTCGTATATACATGACATATCAATCTTCTTTAAAAACTGACTTCACATTTTCATTAAGAATTTAGGGGTCTTCACATTATATCTCAATATCTCACACAGGAACTGTAAAACTATTAGGCATTAAGAATTTGGGATTACCACTCTCAGTTTACTCCAATATAGGGTGCTTGAAAAAAAAATCTTTTCATCTGTTGTGAATAATAATAATGTCAATAGAAAAAGTCGTACATCATGATCAAAATTAAAAATAAGCATGTGTAATGAGTCATGTCCTTAAGTCTATCTCAAGGTACATGGGCAGTTTTCAGGAAAGTTTGGTTTGAAAGCAAATGTGTCCATACAACAAAACACACAGCCATTACAGGCTAAATAAAATACAGCGAGTTCAAGTTCTTAAGTACAAAAAGAAAGAAAAAAATAAAGAAGGAAAAACACCACCCTAACAACTACCTCCTCCAATTCTTTGAGCAGTTCATAAGAAACAACATCAAACAGCAAAAACAACATGTGGGAATGTTCACACCATTAAGAAAAAAAAGTTTATTTGTGTCAGTGCTGGAGAAAAAAAAAGTGTCCTCAGTGGATATTTTGAGATGTGAAAGCTGAATAACAGGACCACTCAACCTTTTCACCAGCCTACATATGAAATTGCATTAGGCCCATTCAGAAATAAGGTCCAAAGCCCCCAAAGCCATTTAGCACACAGATATTTAATGGTGGTATATATAGTAAAACAGAAGAGTGGCACAAGTAAAAAGGCCGAATCATCCGGTATGTCACTTTCCCATAGCCACCAGTATTCCAGTGGTTTTCATTCTGATAATAACTTCAGTAATAATGTTGATATTAACAAGAGAAAACTTTGATTTTAGGTGGTGGAGCCGACAGAATCCGAGTGAAACGTGATGTATCCCGAGGACGATGCCGAGGGTGTGCTTACAAAACTGTTTGTGCTTCCTTTACTCTCACCCTTGCTCAGGTGCTTGTGACGCCCCCAGTCAGCTCCAGCACCAGCTCTGGTACCACTGCCTGTCCTGGTCCTACAGGCTGAGTGCCCTGGAGTCTGCTGGCTGTGCCCAGGTGAGCCCACGTCACACTGCTGTTTCCCGTCTCGCACGCGCTCCCGGCAGCCTTTACCAGAGCCACAGGCCCCGGGGCTCTTCTTTCCAGCAGCTCTGTCTGATTTGGGGGACGCCTCAGGCGTGTTGCCCCTACTACTGCTCCTTTTGTGTTCTGAGAGCCGCCTGAGCGCTTGAGGCTCGCGCTCAAAGTCTGTGAGCGGGAAGTGAGGAAGGATGACTGTGTGCTGTTCATACACATTGGGGATAAGTGAGATGGTGGATGTGCGCCGTGGGCTCTTCCTGGGGCTCGGCAGCGGCGTCTCATCTATAAAGTTTATCACCTCATCGCGGCTAAAACACCGCAGTTCGTCCTCATAGCGCTCCCCGCCACAAACCACGCGTGGCAGGTGCTTGAGGGAGTGCATACTATCCTCAGAGCGTCGCCGCTTGCGATGCGGGTGATGATGATGGTGGCTCTCCTCGTGGTAGGAGACCAGGCTGCTCCTGCGCCTCTCGCGGCGCGGCAAGGTGGAGCTGTAGTGGGCAGTCACTATCATGTCCTCGGTGGAGCCCCATCGGTGAAGGTATGAGGGGATCCGGTCGCTGGTCCACATGTCGGTTTCGTCGTGGGAGTATCTTCTTGTAGGGGGCACCTGAAGGCAACACACAGACCAAACCCTTCAGTGTGTAAAGAACTTTGCCATTCATTCACCTAAAGCAACACAGAACCAGTAAGCACTGTGGCACTACACAGAAGTAAACATATAACATTATTATAAATGATAATTCACCTAACTTATCAATTCAAAGGATATTACATGTAGGATTCTTCAAGGTTATGTGGCTGTCAATGCCAACACTGACTTGAGGTTGTCCCAATGAGCTGCTTTGTGTAAATATTTAGGTTGGTGACAGACACTGAAGCTCAGTAAAGGCTTCCAGGTTAATTTCAGCATCTGTTCTATTTTTGGTTCTCTGTAGTATTTGTGTAAAATCCTACATGCAGCACATAGAAGTTGTCCAAGATATAAAGTGCAATTCTAATTAATTTTTTATGAATCCCTCAAACATGTATGAACATTTTAACATACATCAACAGGACTATAACTGGACTAGTATTCACTTCGATTATTTGGAGATGAAAATTGCAAAAGGTTAAGATGGTTGCCTACATGTTATGTTATACTCACATTCCATTCTGTTCTGACAACTACGCAAGAGACAGAGGGTTTGTCAAGGTGACGTCAAGAGCCACAAGATTGATATCAGCCTGCCTCCCTGTGGTGGGTTTTAGTAAATACAGAGAAATGAGACAGCAGACGATACAGTAGCATTGAGTGGGTTAGGTGGAGGGGCTGAACAGCAGAGGGCAGCACAAGCATTAGAATGAATCAAGATGCAGGATGAGGAGAGACAAAGGACACACAGCAAGCCAATAAAGCCAAAGAGGCTTTATTCTGCAAACCACTTGGGAAGTGCCAGAGCAGTTCTTACATGGAGACGCTACTTGATAATGATTTGATTATGGTCTACTTGGGCTTTAACCCTTCTCGCAGCAACAGAATTAATGTGACTATCACAGTTAAAACAGTCACATCCTGCAAGTGAAAGAAAAAATATTCACCTTGTTTGTTTCGACATCTCACACACACAGCAAGAAAAAAACAAGCTAAATATTACCATAAAGTCAATGAATCTACTGTTAAATGAGGTGGTGTATCGGACACAAAACAATGGATGGAGTAATGATTTGGTCGGATGAAATGACAGCTACTGTATACATCTCTGTTTCAAGGCTTTGTAAAAAAGTCAAACTGAATCCAATCCTGCAGGATCACTTGTCTTTGAAATGTCCATTATAACATGGGACATCTGGGGTGTTATACCAATTATAATTGTTTTTGATATTAAATAAGCAAATGATTGAAGTAAATGTAGAGTGCTTCAGCTGCAGGCTGTACTTAGAAAACTGAAGCTCTTGTTAAATTGTTACTGACAAAGATGACACAGAGTAAAGATGTACAAGTTAACACTGTGTGGGTTGCACCAGTTGATTCTAACGTTACAGATCCTCACCACAGCCTTCCAGGCCAAGTCAATCAAGAATTTGATTATCATCACTGCCCACTAGTTTTCATGAATATTGATCAAATAGTCAGATTCTGGGCCACAATTTGGTGTTCACAGAGTTTAAGTCAGCATTGGAACTAAAGCAGAACATTTTGGATTTTGTTGAATTGTCCAAGAAGGCTGCATGTCAGAACACTATGTTGTTAATGCAGGCTGAAAAGGAGCATTTCACAGCTCTGCATCTGACTGGAATGGATGTCGGATCCAATGGACACAATGCTTTTGGGCAGAACGTGAGCAAATGTTTATAGTGCTTTCATGAAACCTTGAGGGATTCCTGAAATGTAGAAGGTAAGTCAGTTACTAAACTCTTACCTCCTTACAGCATAAAAAGGGAGTTAATTGCATATAGGTCCATGGTTAGGACACAGTAGTAGATAAATGAAGCACACCTAACATGTTGATGGGACTGCTGATGGTCATATTTACCAAACATTAGTCAACCAGAGTGTATTTTTGATTCACGTAAAAAAGACAAAAAAAATCTGTGGCATATCTGAGAGAGATAGCATCACAAAATGTCTGATGATTTGAGAGAATTCAAGCAAAATACTGTTAAGGCCCACAAGGCCATTTCACCATGCACAGTGTCATTTAAAGTTAGTTCAATTGATCAAGTAAAAGAAATGAAGAAAATCAATAAAAAATATACCTGCAAATACTGCATTTTATCTTCCTGTTGTTCCCTCAATGGATACCCTTGCGGAACCCCCCTTTCTAAGGTTGAGAACTCATACTTGGCATTACGGTCTACCGTCACGATTTCAGGCGCCGAGCTATAGTCATATGGTCTGTCATATATTAAGTCGGCATGAATTCCTCCATCTTGGCTGTTTTCTGCAAAGTGCAGAAAAGCACGAGCGTCAGGATTAGAGAGCAACGAACTCAATACACAAGACAGACAGACAGACAGACGAATAGATAAGAGAGACAAGTTCAATTGTTCTCTGATTTGTTGACTTAGACTACGGATCTGCTCTGCAAATGAAGTTTAGATTAAAAAATGACCAGAAATTCAATTTAAATGTTTAATAAGGGGATTAAAAAAAGACTGGCTCTGAATTCAGAAGCTAAGCCAAAGAGCTGCATAAAGAACCTTTGAAGGTACAGGGCTTACACTCTGAACAGCAAAATCATACAAACAATGTCAAGTGTTCTTAGTGTTTAAATACCCATCTAACAAGTTTACTTTCCCAATTAGTGCATTTATGTTCATTAAAGATCAATTAGAGATGGGTGTAAAATGCTGATCTTGAGGAAAATGCTGGCCAAAAGATGAAAGATGAAAGAGGCTATTTGCACAGGCAGCTTGGCATGCAAGTCAGTAGCTTAGGGAAAACAGGAAACAATCCTTATACATACAACTGTGATGAGTTATACATGGCAAGCCCTCTGGAAAAAAGCAGAGAACTGGCAGTGTTAATTATCACACAGAATATGGCCTGCCCTGTGTTGTGTTGTGGCTCCTGCTGGACAACGAGCAGTTATCAGGGAGGATGTCGAGAGGGAGAGGATCAAAAGGTTTGGAGGGTTAGAAACAGGAGAGAAGGGATTCAGATCGGGTTGAGTTTAAACAGTGCCAATAGAAAGAAAAGACAGATGGTTCATCATACTGTCATCAGTTTGCACGAGTTGTGGAGATCCGGTCATGGACCCAGTCCACAAGCCTTTCTATCATTATCATGTGACCTAATTTTTGGGACCGAATTTTGTTGAAGTGTCTGTGATTCCTTGGTGAAATGTTTAATTCTCTGCCCCCTTGGAATACATTTGTATTTCTGTGATGAAAGTCTTGGACCACTTTCTTTCTCTTTTTATCTATTAGCCAGATATTTACAAAGTGCAGTTTAATTAAGACTTCTGCCTTAAAATATTCAGTATTTTGCTCTTCACTAGAATCTGACCAGTAGGTGGAAGTTCACACAAATAAAAATAAAAATAAAAATAGGAAAGAAAAAAAAGAGAAAGAAAAAATAAAGACAAATAAAGATAAATAAAAATAATTTTTTTAAATCTATTTTTTTTCTTCCAGAAAAAAACTTGGGTGTATCCCTTTGTGACTTGAGGGAAATATGACCATCATAGTGACATGAAAGCGCTTTTCAGCTTCAATCATTCCCGTTTCACTCTGGATCATAGCAAATAAATGGGAAACCATTTATTTTATCATCCTCTCATGCCAGGGCATTTTAGAGGAAGACTGCCCAGTTTAAATGCATTGGACTGAAAATAAAAAAATGCTGCAAGGTAAATATGTCCTTTGTCCAGCAATGGTTCTTTTTTTTTGTAATGACATCAATCTCATGACATAGTTGAGTAAAGCATTTATATAGTGCACACCACGTACAAAAACACAGAAATATATATTTGAGAACAGAAAGTTACGTTACACAGACACTTGTTACTTCAGTTTCATCTCCTGACAACAAAGGTCAGATGATAGGTCACATGATAACATTTGACCACTAAGTCAAGACCTCAAACTACTACAAAATATAATGTAAGTAATAATGAGCATCAAAAGGAACTAAATTTTTATTTTTTTTAAGAACCAACCAAATCATTACTGTCACAGTGAAAAGGTCTTACCTACTTTGCAGTTAAAATGTCCCTCAATTTAATTAATTGTGTTGTTTTTGTTTAATTATTATCATTTTAATTGTGTTATTATAGACTATTATTTATTGTTATACATTATATTAATAGCCCAGGGAAGAGAGGTGTGCTCAATAACAAAAAATATGGTAAATAAATCCAATTATTGACTTCTTACCAATACTAATATTTTACCTTAAAGCCAGTTCAGATCAAAGGCTGAAGACAAGCTAAGATCAAACATTGTTTCATGTCTACATAACAATTATTTTGTCGCATTACTATTTCTACAGTCTGCTTTAACTTGATTGATCAGACCAACAATAGATGGCTGTGACGGACTGTAATTGCATAGTTTAACGTTCAGAACACAATGCAAAGCTGCCACAGAGGGCGAGGGTGTGAAGCTGCGGTAATCATGGGTGCTCCACAGTCAAGGAGCAATTTAGACCTGCATCATGAGGTAGACAGCAGGAATATATAATCTTCCTTCGAGAATCTATCATTTGGAAATGAAATGCGGAGCCACTGTAAACTGAAAAGGTAGCCGGTGACAAGAAAATAACTTCAAAACATTCATAAAGACTCCTTCAAAGCACCTCTCAGCTGTCTAAAGAACGGCTCTGTCTACTACAGCTATGTGGCTGTATGATGGGCTGTGTTTTAATTGGCTACAGAAATTATGTTCTTGAAGTCACATGCTGTGATATGATGGCCTCAGTTATCTTCACACAGTCTGAGAAAAGCTGAAATACATTATCACATGGCTTTATTGAATGCTGACTGCACAGTCTGTTATTCCTGAATAGCAGACTGCTGCCATGAATAACAGACCATTGCTTTGGATGTGGCTCTGATCATAGACTCTGAAGGAAGAATCATTTTTAAATCAACATTTTGTGTCAAGCTAAGCTAAGTAGCTATGCAAGAGACAAGACAGACCGACTTTGCATGATCTATAAAGATCTCTGTAATATAATCCCTAACACAGTGCACATATTCTCTGCATCATTGTAAAATGTTTGCTTGACTTGTCTCAAATCTTTGACGTTAACTGGCTTTTATGAGGTCACTTTTTCATGTTTATTATCATGACCCTGGATTTTCAGTCATAATTTAAGCTTAAATAATTGGTACTGTTAATTACAACATGTCTAGGTTGCTTCTGAGGGTTCTATATCACAAAGGTGAAACCAAAGTGTACCTCAAGGATGAGAGGTGGAAATCTATATCAAATAGTAAACTAAGGATTTCTTATCTTGATGCTAACCTCTGTTTCCTTCCTGCAATATTGCTGCTATCAACTTCCCCAGTACAACTACTCCCTGGGCTACGAGACAAATCTATTCAGGTTGATAAATCACATTTGTCGCTGTAATTCCTATGGCCAAAGACAGTCAAGAACACTTCTCAACACAAATGACTCTCTGTGTCCAAACCCTGAATTTAGAGAGTCGTGCTTCGTCTTTAACTGTCACTTGGATTTTGTAAACATGAGCAAATTATCTGCAATTTCACTTCAAAGTGTCTATCAATTTGAATCACTGCAAAAAAATATACTAAATTATCTTTGAAACCACCACTAAGAATTCACTGTGTGCACGTCCTCAGAGAGCATTCAACAGCACAAACAACTGTCTTTAGAGCCTTTATTTGTCCACACTGACCTGTCTTAGGTAATAGGAATCATCCATATTCAGATCATCAGGTGAAGAGGAGGGAAAAAGGAGGAAGGGCAGGAGGGAGACACCTGACAGTGGCTTACCCTCATCCACGTCATCATTGGACATGATGGCGACGCACTTCTCCCACACCATGCGTATGTCGGCCCGATAGCGGTCACAAGCCCAGAGGAACATAGGCAGCAGGATGGACTGGGCAATGGAGCACCACAGCACACACAACACCATCCAGTTGTAGGAGCGGTCAAACTTCAGACTGGCAAAGCTCACCACCTGGGCAGGGTCAGCAAAGGGTTAGAGAAACATAATCACTTCTATATCTTGCACAGAACATACTGTACATCTGACAAGCTACACAAATTTAACAACTGTATCTCACCTTTGTGCCAGAAATGTAAAATTACAAATGCAGAGCTCTTTCATGTGATCTGAAACTCACAATGATTGCAGGGATTTGGAAATATATTACTACCTCAGAGATTATAGAGGATATTCCACAGGATCCTAAAAAACAGATCCATAGGGGACTTGAACCTACGGGTGTCAGAGGAAAAGTGGGACTGAATTCCCAGGGCCCCAGTAAAAGAGGGGGCCTTGAAAAGCCTGGAATGAGAAGTCTGGTTTGTTTGCAACTTTTTATTTCTACATTATGAGTGCCATAACTAAATTAAAGTTGGCTAAAGAAATCCATTGAATGATTTAACTTCAAAAAACAATGGGAGCTCTTTGAGGCCCCTCTCACTACTTAAAGATGCAAAATGGTTTGGTCCACCCCTGCAATAGGATTCATGTCTAAATGCGGCTAAAGCCAAGCAAACTGACTTTGGGGCCCAGAATCTGGTGCTAAGCATCTGCTTGAATTGATTGACAAAAAAACAACTCTTAAAATTTTTAAAATCATGTTAAAATACGGTTACTCTGTCTCCTACTGCCTCTAACGGCATTTGCTAGAATCCACCAAGGCTGAAAGATAACAACCAATCAGGAGCAAGGAGTCTCTAACACAGCTGTCCATTATGTCAATCACTGTTAGCGAACTGCAGTCATATTGTCAAACTAGCCACAGCTAATCAAATATGAATCAAGATTCTGTGAATGCATGGCCTTTTTCTCACCTCAAATGTTGTCAGAAACTTATTTGAGTGTACTGTTTAGCTGTAAAATGAGAAAGCTTGTGCCTCGGCCGTCATGTTGGATACAGTCAAGCAAAAACCAAGCACCGCCCACCAGCCAGAGCCAGCTATAGACTTATCCTACAGTATCACCAGATTGTATCACTGATTAGGTTAAATTAGCAAAGTGAGTGAGTGTAGATACATCACTGAGGTCACGTCCCTGGTCTTTACATCAACAGGCAAAGAGCTCTGAAGAGCTCTGAGCAAGAGTGATGGTTCTCTATTGAACAATCAATGGCTGCAGTGTTTCTTGCTCCACCCTTTAGCATTGGATTAGTGTGGATTAGTGGTTCTGTTGACACCATCTACAACTTTTCACCATGGAAAAATAACCATTATAATGTGCACTGAACTGAGCCGTACTTCTCAGTGGAAGCAAGGCTTGACAGCTTACTATTGCCATTTGAAACAGCGCCCTGAGCAATTTAGTGAACAAACGGCATCATGACAAAATTCTGATCCAGATGACAGAAGCAGCATTACAGAATTCACTCTGAACTTTATGTGTTGTTAAGTGAAAGATCTGTTAAAAGTCTGTCTGTTTAAACCTTTAAGAGATACTGCTGCGATACCACACCCTCTGTTTTTTTTTAAATATTCAAGCTATAGTGCTCTCAGCAGGCACTCAGTGCAAGGCTGCTGAGTGCTCATTGAGAGTACAAGATGCCGAGTATGATCCCTCAGATCCGGTCTTTGGTGTCAGAGTAAATGGACTATGTACAGGCAAGATCTCTTGTATTAACAAATTCTGCAAGCAGTTTACAATAGACAGGACAAATACAACTGTCATTTGCCACTGTGCTGCAACTAACGATTATGTTATCAATTAATCTGTTCATTATTTTATCAATTATTTGATTAATGATTAGGTCAACAAAATGTAGTTAAGTCATAAAAAAAATGATATAAAAACAGAAAAGCAGCAAATCCTCATATCTGAGAAACCAGAACGCTGGAAAGACTTAAACAGTAAATCGATTATAAAACAGTAAGCAGATATTTTTCTGTCGACTGACTGATGAATTAATTAACTAATCATTTCAGCCCTTACGTGTGCTGCCTTCCAAAGTAAGCAGAGTTCAAAATATGATCAATTTGGATGTAATTTATATTCAGCATCATTACTAAACACTGACTACATAACGCAACCACAGCATGTAAACTCCAAAATACAGCTGAAAAGCTTCAAATAATCAATTCAGATGTTTTGTTTGTGTTTTCTAACATTTATCAGGAACATGTTCGAATGCATTCAGGACACTGTTTGGATTATGTATGAAAGGAGGCGCATCTAATTATATTACTCACTCATTTCATCTCTTTATTCGGGCACTGAGCTGCTTCTTAGAATCAGTAAAGGTGACCTCGTTTGGGTCACGACCCCTTTTTACAACAAGCACCAAAGCTAATATGAGTTATCTCCCTCAGTGAAGCAACACAGTGCATTATCTGATCATTAAAGTTGACGGGATCAGTCTAATCCTCATCTCTAATGCATCAGGCCAAGACACTCATCAGATTGATTAACTCAAACTCATTATCTCTGGTGTCACCTTCTCTGGTCATACCTTGAACTTGAACACCAGTCATTAGGGCTGGGTGTCATTTTAAAAGAGACAGTACCAGCACCCCTAAACTGATGCTGATGCCAATAGATTTGATACCTTTTTTTCCACTTCATTGAGTACCCATCATGAGAATAGAAGCATTTAGCTGCGTAAAGCGCCACAGGCGTGTAGTATAGCCATTGGTTTGAACGTTATGGTGCCATCACAGCATGCTGAACTGCAAATTCTGTCAAATACACTACGCTCGAATTCACCAGGCCACAGACTGTATGGGCTGTAGCTGCTGCAGTAGTGGGTCAATCACATGTTGTATTAAATCAAAGAACACTTGCTGTGACTTGCTGCGAGAAAAAACGTTAAAATAGTCACAAAAAGGATCAAATGTGGATTTCGTTTGACTGGAGAAGTTTGGCTGCTACTTAGTACTCGGTTATTTTGGCGAGCCCTACCAGCCATATAGCAGCATCAATACTACGTGACTTGATGACGTTGTGAAGTCTCAACCTGATATTGATTTTGTTTGTCTACTGAGCTGACCCAATCTAAAAACCACCAGGCAAACCAAAGACAGTGGAGACAACAAAAGACACTGTGGGTAAACTTTGGTTTTCTTTCTATCAGAACACATCACCTGCTGATTTTTAACACACTTTTAGCCAGAAAATTGCACCTATGATGTACTATTAGTCTGGAAAATCTAGGTTATGATGCTGTCACAGCTAATGTCCACAGATGGGTACTTACTTTGTTCTTTAGATAGCTCATGAGTGGTGATAAGTTCTTATCTACCATCAGTGTGTTTTCAACTCTGAAGATAAACTCTTACAGCCTATAAATTGATAACAGGGTATTTAGTAGTGACATCCGATGACCTGTATAAACTTTACTATGAGACTCACAGCCACAAGCACAAGCCTCTTTTCCATGAGTAGATGCACACCTCCTGCTGTGCAGTGATAAGGCCTAAGTTAATGGTTTATTTGGTTCAATGCCTGAAATAAGGATGTGGTAAGGGGACGTTCACGTTTTGTTCTATAGTATAAAATACATCAGTAAATACCCTACTCATGAATTATGAAGCGTTTATATGTCTTCAAAAAGACGTCTGCTAACAGGTGGCCAAATGAGGCTACAGAGCATTATCATGCCGAAAACAGGTTTTCAGCCTCGTTGTGGTGGCGACGTTAATGTCATGCAACTGTGGTGAGTTTCCTTTTTAACCTCTGGTGATTGTATTTACACTTCAAAAGTCATAAAAGTAGGATTCATTTGTGAAGATTATCATACTGAACAAAACGTTTAAGTATCATGAACCTTTGACTGCCACAGAGCTTATTTTCTGCAATATCCAAAATCCAATAGAGAAACACCATTGGCTTAGTGTCGATTTGCCTACATAAAAAAGCATCCCTGCAGCACTCTGTAAATAATTCTATTTTTGTCTTGTTTTTTAGTGTCTATAATGTGGTGATTCTATTCTGATCTCTTCATATATCTATTCATCAGTATTTCTCTGTGTAATAGGATACGTTTGTACGTGTGTTAAAGCTTTCCATGCATTTAAATAGCTCATTACATCAGGCCATAAAAACGGCTCGCAGAACTTTTGTTGTTTCTCTTAGTGCACTGGAAATAGGATCTTTCATCAGCACTATACTACTACCCTCTCTGTTATACACAAACATACAGAAACATAATAGGATGTTGTTGTAAGGTGATACACCGCTTTCCTTTCAAATCAACTTCCAGCTTACGAGGCAACAGGAATGCAGTTTCCCCTCTGATCCTGAACTCATACATCTCAGTATAGAGGCATCATGTTGTTAACACCTTACAGGTTTTTGCTTTTAAAGCGGTCGTAAATTGGGCCTTAAAGTCATGCTTCCTGCTTTTAGCATGTCAGTGTTTCTTTATGCCTCCAACGTTGTCAACCTCAGAAAATACTGCTTTCACTCATTACAAAATACAGGTTTGCCTAAAATTAGCTCTTGCTCTATAACAAGGAGCATGTAGGGTCCTCAGAGAGATTTTTCAGCGATGGCAGCACGTCAGAGTTTTGATTGTGAATAACGGTATGGAGACTGAATGAACTCCATTATTAAATCATGGCTGGTAAGTGCAATTACTCAGCACTGATGAGCTCACAGGTCTTTAGGCACCGGAGCTGCCGTTTGTTGTTCAAGAAGAATCAGAACACAGGGAAATGCTTTTTATGAATTAGTGAATTGTAGTGGACGATGAAACACGAATACTCCTTTGTTATTGTGTGCTGCTTAATTATTGTTGAATCAGGTTTTTACTTGTAAGGTTTATTGTGTCCTTATTTATTTATGTATTTATTTATTTATTTATGTGTCTTGGAGAAAATTCATCACCAGGAACATAAGACAGATTATTAGGGACACTTTGCTGATTTTCAACCAGCTTTGTATCATAATATGGGTCGTATATGTAAATGAAATGTGGTAAACTTCCCTCCCTTCTTATCTCTTAGCTCAAATCCGCTGGCTTTAGGGTTGTTGCTCGAACTACAGATTGTACTTCCACATTTTCTAATGCCCACCACCACGGACACAAAGGGTGCAGAAGAGGATCAAGAGGGAGACTCGCTCCTCTCTCTTGGACAAACTCAGACCAAACTTGGATCAAACTGTAAAACCAAGCATAACTGATGAAATACGAACCAAGACTCTGTGTCTGTATTGCCTATTACTTGCCTAAAATGTCTTAGGAAACATATTTTAGCTTACTGTTAAATTAGTAATTTGAGATTATTTGTTACCAGCCAGTTGCCATATTGTTTCCTGTGTCAAAGCAGCCAAGCTCGCATTATATCACCCGCCAGCAGAGGTGTTATTGGTCTGGTGCAGTGCAGTGCATTGCGGTAGTTGTAGATTTTCTGTCTCTTGAGTAAAAGCGAACGCCACAGCTATTTCCTCTGTTCACTCTTGTCATGTAGCACCAATGTCAAAAGTATTTGCATCATTCTACTGCATAGACAGCCCAGTTTTATGAAAAGACCATCTTTCCAGCAGTGAAATACTTCTTTTAAGATAAAGTGTTAAGACAGTGAGATTGACATGGTGTTGCTTGTGAATTAGATATTATGGTTATGAATATTTAGAAACTCTTGCACTGCTGTTTTCATCCTCACAAGACTGAGTTACAGGACCGAGCACAGAAACAGCACTGGAAAGTACATTCAGAGAAATAATGTATGCTTCTGTGTATCTTTGCAGCAGTATAATAATGTTGTGGAATGTTATTATCATGCAAATTGCCACTCTCCTTAGAGGTTTGTGAGTGGTTCCTGCAATATCAGGATGTGAGGTGTTTCTGCTCTGTCATTTCTGGAACTGAAGCAAACAATGATAACCATGCAATTAGGAACACTAAAGCACATTTCTCCTGTGATTATGCTGCAAAGCACTGGTTAGATTACTGTGTGCTTCAGATTTCAGCTTTAAAGGCCTGTGCAGATAGTGGTGCTTTGTGCAGAAGTTTCTGTTTGGCTTGCCTCAGGTGCACAACACTTAATTAAAAAAGGTTTGTCCAATGTAAAAATGACTACGAACAGATGGCTTGTACAAATGATAACAGAACTGCGGCAATGCATTATACATAAACTGATGCTGAGGCACTTTGACACACATTATGTTCTCCCAATTAGAAGTAATATTGATACCATATTCAAGTCACTCATATAACAAAACCTACCATTACAACAGACACTTGCAGTTAAAGAATTCAGACTATAATTCAAATATGTGCAGAGGGTACTTTTCAACAAAACCCTGACCACTAAAGTGAATTTTCCTTATGGAAAAAGCTCTACCATGGTGACTTGCTTTTGAGATGACAGGATGGGTAGTTTGGCTGCATCACAAGCAATGAGCCTTGAGCCTTCCACAGGCTCTTAAGTCCACATAGACAACCAATGAATTGACTTGTTTAAAAATGAATGAGAACCTGAGGGGGGTATTTGCAAACCAAATGGCGACACGTCGAAACAGAGCTGGCTCCTTCACCCACTGATAATGCACTTGAAGGATCAGTTTCCCCCGGGAAGTAGAGGGAAGTTTCACTATGTTTTTAAAGCCTGGAGTTCCTTAAAAGACAGCAGAGGGAAGATGACTCCAGTGCTTAACTCTGACCTGTACCTGGGACAGTCAGCCAGGTGTGTGGCCTACACAGGGTTATGTCACAGGCCAGGATAAATGAGACTTTCCTAATTGGGTTGGTCAATTGATATCAATATAATTATGGACAGCATTCAACCAACAACCATAATCTCCTCCAGTAGAGACACACTATGGACTGTATGTATAGACACACACATCACACACTGAGCCTGACCTACTTACAACCCCTGACGAACAGTAGCATCTAAGTTCATGTAAATAATAAATCAGTGTGGTATGGTTACAGGAGCTATAATGGAGAAATTCCACCCTCAAACCGTTCTTTTTCCCTTCATGTTTAATTTTTTTCACCCTCTCTCTCTCTCTCTCTAGTGCTGAGTTAATTAACCTCCCTCACCCTGAGAAAACAGTCTGAGTGACAAAGAGGTCACAGAAATGGCCTGATCTCACTGCATGTTAGTGTGTGTTTCTTTCTGCACTCACCATCTAGAAAACTGGTATGAAAATACATAACAGTTCTTACTGTGTGTGGCTGTGAGTCATAATCACAACACAAGCTGTGTTTATTTAGTGTATATATGCACAAACCTGACTTTAATGACTTTAGTTGTGGTTTAAAACTTCAAAGAAAAGAAGTCAGGACATTTCTTTAAATGCTTCTCTGAGGCTATAATTATCGAACTGTTAAACACATAACCAAAACTGAAAGTTTTATCATTTAGAACACTTATTTATAATATTTTCTTTCCATCATTTTCTATTTGTATATATAAAAATGCATTTAGATTTTTATTGCATCAAATTAAACAAGCAATAAAATATGTTTCTTGCAGCAACCATGTTTGTTAGGATTAGCCTGGGAACCACACAAATTGTAGCTCATGTTTTATTCTCTCTGGAAGGTGCATCTGTTCCTCAACCAGAACTGTTTATCTAATGTGGGGCGATGATTGACAACTTGTGGCGCCTTGGCGTTTTATTTTTAAAAAATTCATGATCATGACATTGTTGGCTCGTGCACCCTTGCACTGGGGACATGACGGTGAGGAGAGCATAATAGGGATGGGCGGATCAATACCAAAGTATCTATAATATAGATACAATGTTTTTATTTCTAAGATCAATCTGAGTGTCAGTAGGACAGATACCTAAAAAAGGGATTACTTTGTATCTTCTATGGTGTACCTATTTGTATTTTTAAGAGTAAAGCTGGCTATGCAAACAACGCTCTGTTGTCGTGAACACATCTGGTGCATGTACTGTTTGCTTCTCCACTGCTTTTTTGTGGTCTGCACTCAAACAAAATATACGCTGCACACACATAGCACTCTGCAGTCTGCACCTGACTAGTTTAATCTGACACATAATAGCAGTGATAGCTTAATGAAAGAGGGAAAAAAAAACAAGGAAAAGAGAAGTTGGAGCTGAAACTGAAAAGAAGGGAGGAGGAGGGAAATGCCTTGGGATGGAGACCCCCAACACAGAGACAGAGTTCACTGCAGAGTCTTTGCAGAGAGGCTCAGACAAGATATATTCAGTTATATTATGGTGATATTAATAATTTAGTCAAATCAGATATTCAGCATTGGGTAATGTTACATTTTCTAACTGTAATTGGTCATCATGACCTGTTACTTTAGCAGACTGAGCAGACTCATAAATCATGACACACTACTCTTCCCTACAGAAAAGTACATGCGCCACTTTTAATAATGAAAACACTCGTATTGATATTGATATTGTTGATTGGCCCTGTATTACTTGGTATAGGACCTAAACCAAATTTGGGGTATTGCTCATCCCTAGTGCGTAAACTTAACAGTAAAGATAAACTTTGAAAAGAGGAACACCATCAAGGCATTTTTGTAAACAACCAAGATGGCCGCAGCTGATGTGGAGTTTTTTGTTTAAGTGCTATTTTCAAATTCACAAATACCAAAACTCATTCACAGACATATTGATGCCACAACATCACAGTCCCTCTCTGCATGCTGTAGTCTCTTTACATTTGTTAGTCTTTCAGCGCCACCTCTCATGTTTCGTTGCCCTAAGAGGCAGTCTGATCTGCTGTCGCTGATAACGCCACTAGGAAATCGAAAATGATCTGAGAGGTTTCAGACTAATTTGCATTAGCGAATTGGTCTGGTGATGCTAAGCTAAAATTCAGTTGCAACTTGGGCATAGTTTTTGATCCAAATGGACCTAAGAGTCTTGGAGAGTTCTAGAAATACCTCCAAACTGGCAGGTAGCATTGTTCAAAGACCTTCTCAGTTTCTGAAAGATCATTAGGATTAGCAGTTTAGAAAAACAGATGCTTCGCTCTGTGAATCAAATGTCATGATAAGACATGAGAGACACAATCTGGGGCTACATGAACTCTAGAGAGTTTACAAAACACTGATGAATGCTCTAGCCAAACACACCCATTCACAACTGATGTCTAACATCTGCGTCTCAATTTGACCTGTTAGCCGATTTGTGGGGGCCTCCTGGTAATACACAAATGCCAGACCTTTAAACTAATTGGTCCTTAGGCCAGCTCCATTATTAACTCCAATCATGTTTAAGCAGTGAACTCACCAGTATGGGGAAGCCAGTCAGAAAGTCGTAGATAAAGACGATTCCACTGATCAGGTAGGTGATCTGTAGTGACGTCTTGAGAGGCTCTGATCCATCGATGGATGATCTGCGCTTCCCCTGGGCGTCCTCTACCACTATGGTGGGGACGTTGAACTTGTTCTTGTCAGCATTGTGGCCTGCCTGAATGGAAAAGGTCTGGAAGAGAGCGATGCCGATGCAGATCACACCCATGGCCACGCTGCCTCCGATTAGCAGCAGAAAGCACACGCCAAAGCCCAGACCGATCTCCGTCACAATGAACCGGCAGTCAGAGGTGTAGAAGCGGTCGATGGTGTCGTGCCAGCCCACTGCTGGAAGCGTAGACAGGATGAAGGAGACCATCCAGATGCCCATCACTGTGTGCACTGCCTGCTTCTTGGTGTTACTCAACCTGGAAGCAGAACCACAGATTTTGGCATCATTTTAGATTTTAGCTCATAAGAGTCTTAAACTGGTGGACCTTGACTGTGATACTAGAGGATCTGAGAGGTTCCAATACTACTTTTGCAAGGAACGTCAACACAAATGTGCAGGTTATTGGACAACGTATACTGGAAGTATATGCAGAAATGCTCCAAAACGCACAGTTTCAAACAAGTAAAACCTATTAAAAAAAAGACAAAATGGGGAGAAGGAGAAAGATGGGTCACTAATAGCACTTATAGCACATACCAACTCACACCATTCACCCATGTGTGAACCACAGACTGTATAATAAAGATGAATAGATGACCTGGCAGCTTCCCAAATGTGAAGCCATAACATCTCCATCGGCCCCAATGGCTGGCTGCAGTACAAGTCATAAACCCCACCCCCTTCATTTGAGCCAGTTTTAATGCACATCAAATACATTTTTCCCAAAAATGGTTTCTGTCAATTTATGTTGTTCTTATCATGCTTATGTGTGTTGTTTTTTTAAAATAACTTTCATTTTAATCAGTTCTTTGATGCTATTAAAAAGGGGGTGTGACATCATGATTGACAGCTGTGATTGATTCGTGATCGGGTCTAATGTGTGTATTGCCGGGAACTTGATTCCATGGCTCCACTCCCCAGTCACTACTGTACAGACTCTGGCTCCAAATAAAGTCCTGCAGGGATGATGTTTCTTTGTAACTGCTAACATAATCCTCACAAATTAAAATCCTGTTTATGATTTTTGAAAGGTAAAAGCAATTGCCTGAAGGAGAACGCTAACGTTAGGCTACAAATGAACTACACTGCAGTAGCATGACTTCAACATCAACAAGTCTGTAAAGCCGTGATGTTCTGTTCTGTAGTCTCATTTATACACTTGTTGGCAACCATCTTTTTTAAGACATACGAAGTTTCAAAATTCATGAGAAGGTTATTTACTGATGTATTTTATGCCTTAGAACAACATGAAATATGAAAGTCTCCTAACTTGTGTCAGCCACAGACCTTATTTCAGGCATCTAACAAAAAGCCCATAAAAAAAAAAAAACATCGGCTTCAAGATATAGGAATGGGATATGCAAATGTGCTAACTCATTTCTGTATTTTAGGACTCATTCCTTTAGCACTCAATGATGTCACCAGTGCAAGATGGCAGTGCATGCATCCAAGATATTTTGGCTTTATTTTTGTACTGTGACGGAAAGTGGAGACGTGTTGTCCGTCTGATACAGTCTATGATGTCAGCTCACAGCATAAAATAATTCAAACAGGCACTGAGAGGTCTGACAGTACAATCATATTTTATATGGAGCAGGCTGATGGTGAAAAAAATATGCCTGACTGTGAAAGTAAGCGGAAAGAACCTTTGTAAAACGACATCATAAGTGTAGCAGATCTGCACCTGGGACATATAAGCTGAAAAAGCACTATCCCACTCAGTCATCACTTAGATAAACTGGAGTTGAATGGAGGGAAATCAATGCTTTGCTGATGGCAAAAGATTGCTTTTCACGTCCCTCGGTCTATTTGTCATCTAGGTCTATTTCAGCACGAAGGGATTTCTATTTCCTCTCACCTCCAAGTAATTGTTACAGTCGAGCAATTTGCTGAATGTGTTTTTGTCCTCTGGCAGTGTGGCACTTTTCAAGGTTTGCAACAGCATACGCACATCTAAAAATATGGCAGGCAGTTTCTGGTGTTCTCATTTCCAGAACTTGACGAAAGACTGTGCTATCCTGCCAAGACATTTGCACCTAAAGTAGTGTTGAGCTGTTCAAGGCATCAGCCACAAATCATACACAGAGGCCAATCTTTTTTTAGCTTGTAGACACAGTCTATTAGATAGCTTGTAAAACTTTTAATTTCATTGTCACTATAGTGGCATCGATAAATTAGCCTCCTAAAAGTGGATATAATAACAAGGGACATGTAGACAGTTTGCATAAATGCACCTCTCATGCTTCATTTGTGTCAGGAAGGAATACAGTTAATTCTAAAGGAGTAGTTTGGGCAGGAAACCAATCTGCCTCCCTTAAGAGAGCCAAAGCACATGTTGCCTGGCCTCTTCTTTCCATCACCAAAATCCTCTGGAGGAGCACTGGCTGGATACAGAATGCCTCACATACAAAATGATTCCAAAATATAGTTAGAAATAATTGTAACTAGCAATGCATTAGCTTACATACACTGACACAGTATGAGTGGCACAGCGGGGGCAGCAGTAGCCTCTGCCTTTGCACTCTGGCTTAGTGCAAAGACAAGTAGGTCTTGTTGTCACTGTGAGTAATTATGCTAGCCTTTCCTGAATGTGCCTGGGGTACATATGATGGGGAAGTTGCGTCACCAAGCTGCTTGAATCTATTACCAGAGAGAGAGCGTTGCGAGGGGAAAAAGCTCTGAAGAGATAGTGAGCGCAGGATGATGAGAACAGCTGCCGAAGTACAAGGTTGGAATTCATAATTCAGGCCTTCAGTGTGTGTTAATGTCAGAGACAGGCAGCCATGCTACCTCAGCAGGGCAAACGTGGAGCGATTTAAATGAAAGATGAACAGCAATTACACGGCGCATCGCCTGAGCTATCACTCGCACCGTATCATTGTTAAAAGTGACTTGGAAACAAGAAGAGAAGCTGTTGAGAGGAAAGTCAATGTTTCCAGACAGGAGATGAGAGAGAATATAGTCAGATGAGTGTGAGGACAGATGAGGGAGATAAAAGCATTTGAGTAAAGCCTGATATCTCTGTGTGGGCATCAGCCAAGAATGACAGCTGCACAAGCAATATAGATAGCAAGATTGAGCATAGATTTAAAAGGAAGTTTGCATATCTTATTTGAACGTCTGCTTATCTGCAAAATTGGCCGAGCTGCTTGCAGGCTGAGCATCTGCAGGCCTGATGCCACAGGAAGTAGAATCATTCTTTGTTTTTCAGCAGGGGTGGAAGAGCGAGGCAACAGATTACAGATCTTCACCACATGTACCACAGCACCAGTTTCTGCACCATTTCAATAACCCATATGGTAGCTTGTTTGCATTGTGCAAAATGAACATTGATTTCCTGTATTTGTCAAACAAATGCATTCATCTGCAAAGCTGTGTCTCAAGTCAGATACGTCTGTACTTAACGTGCTATTTTGAGTGCATGAGTGCGTTCATACTGAGAACGAGGCAAAATGCAGAGCACTGAGTACCTGAATGATGCACTCATACTGGTCAAAAAGCTGAGTGTGAAAAAATTGAACACTTCTCACTTTGCCTACACAGGTGAAAGAGTCAGGACCACAAACACATTTCAGACTTGTGAAGTGCTGGCCAAGTACCGCAGTGAACACCAGACATTGTCCAAATATGCATGTGTGTTTTTAACTATTACTATACTGTTGTCTTACAGAAGCAGTCAGTGTGTATTTTGGATTAATTCTGCGATAATTTGGTACCACAACCAATAACGTGTAAGCTAATGTTAGCTTGCTATGTGCTAACAGTGGCACACTATATCATATCTGTGCGGTCTATGAGCTGAAGTTACATTTAGTCTCAAGTAAGGGATAATGCCTCTGCAAAGGGCATTAAAAAGTGGTAATGGACACCTTGGAGGGCATTATCCTGTTTATACCATGGTCACTTACCAAAGAAAAAAAACATATTCATTCATATGTTCAGAGAATGAGGCACTAAAGGACTATTCCTAGTGTTGTACATTAAGTGTAAACAAATTACAGATACTGATACTGTTATGTAGCCAGTGCGTACTAAGTAGTCTCACCAAAACTACTTAGTGGGTGTCCATTATCAGTTTTTAACAGACACCCTGCAGCCAAGCAGAGTCCAGTATTCACCCAGACCATGGTATAATTTATGTTAAACTCATTGCAAAAGATTCAAGTATTAGATATGTGGTCAGACACTTGACAAGCTGTAATTATTTGCACACTGTAGCAGCTATCATTAAGTTGGGAGACCAGCTATTGATGGAGCCTGCCAGTATGAGCCGCAGACATTCATAGATATGGAAACATGATGTGAAAGCACATTCATTTTTAATACAAATAAATGAATACATAAGAAGTCAAGTAAACTAACAAGTAGCTATAACAACTATGGCGAGTGCCAATCGTTTGTCAAATGCTGCTCATAATAGTCCGCCTGTATGCAATTTGCTAAGCAAAAAAAAAAACCAGTCACCAGATTTTGTGATTATCATTTCTATTAAGTGTGCAACAGCCATGTTTGATTTGAGACACTACCCTGTAAAATTTGCACACGATGCAGGTAAGAAAATAGTGTACACAGTGTACTACATGTAAGTGTACTGATGTAAGTGTCTGATTTGAGACATAGTACATATTCTGCACCTGATGACCAGAAATGACCCATGCATGGCTATTATTACCATGTATCATGCAGGTAAAAACCAAAATGACAAAAACATCATAAAACATATACCTGTTTTTAAACAGAAATGACACAGATATAATAACAGTGTGGTAGTATTTTGTCATTAAATGTGTTTATAAAAGCAGTGGATCCTATAAGAAGAAAAGACAGGCTTCTTGTTAATAATCATCAAAGCAGGTTATGCTCACGAAGCACTCGTGCATCCCCGAATACAGGCAGAAATAGCATCAAAATCTTGTTTCAAAGGAAGCAGTGATGTTGTTCAGAACATCTGATTACGCGTGAACAGCAGATGTCTTGGGAGTCTAACAAGACCAAAATGGTGTTACTGCAGCGGGGTGCTGACTGTTACTGTGAGGTGAACCTGATCTTTATTATTCGGTGTTACTTAGTAATAACACTTGTTGTGTCGAGTGAAGCTGCGAGCTAGAGCTGGCAGATTCTCAGTCTAGAGGGTTTTACATGGTGTTACTGTTACCCCAAATAACTGAAACCATCAGATGTGTCAGCAGGAGAGACGTTTCACCTGATGCAGAGCATCCCTCCCAAAAACTGAGGTAAACAGGGTCACAAGTGACACTAATCTAAACCGCATCCCGATCACATCTGAGGGATCTGCTCAGGAGAGCAGCGAGGGGTCCAATATTAGTAGCTTAAAATGTCAGAATGTCATCTTTGGAGGTGGCTTTGGCAGATGAGTTTATGGAAAGCAGGAGGTTAGAATTTAAATTGTCTCTTTTACGAATGATATTGCTAAGAATTTTGGAAAAATGTATGACTGAATGTAAAAAAGGCAAAATACTGTAACCTGATCAGAATCTTAAAAAGTGTATCTACAGTATCCAGCTTAGCAAAACACAGACTTTGTTTCCATTCTTACAGAATATATTGTTTGTTCAAAAGTGTGTGATGGACTGTGTGAACACATTTTAGGAGTGTCAGTCCCTTTAAAGGGGCAGTGTGTAGGTTTTAGTGGTATCTAGTGGTGAGGATTACAGGTTGCAACCAGCGGAAACTTCCCCCAGTTAAGATTCCTTCAGTCTTCAGGAGGTTTTTACCGGAGCTGAATTAGCCACAGAGGTCTCTTTTTTTCCAAAACAAACAGACCAGGTGATTAAAACTGGTAAAAAAAAAAACTGAATAAAGCAGTTTCAAGCTACAAATCAGTGTTTTTCTGACGCTGGTCAGCTCGTGGTGGAGGGGCTGCTAATTACTGTGGCGGACTCTGTGAATGAGGACCCTCTCCCAATGTAGATGTAAATGGCTGATTCTGAGGTAATGAAACACGACAATACACTAGCAAAAATTAGTTGTTATATTATATTCAATATATTCCCCTAAATCCTACACACTCACCGTTTAATTACAAATAAAACATATTTTCTCACTTTCCTCCAGGCGCATCTGGTCATGGAGAAAGTCCACACAACATTGAAAAATATAATGAGCACAACAAACAAAATTCTATTTAAATCTATTGTATTGGGATGAAGGCAGAAACCTCAGGCGCATATATCTTAAAGCCTGAAAACAGGTAAAGTTATCTCCAATGGTATGATATCAGTCTGGACACTACAAGACATAGTTTGGTAATTTGAGTGAAATCACCCTTTAAAAATCATATCACCTGAATTATGAATGTAATCTGAACAGGCATAGACATTTTTTGAACAACAGACTTGAGTGTCTCACCTGTAGTTCACAGGCCAGCGTACCATCCACATGCGGTGATAAGAAAGCGAGGTGACGGAGAAGCAGGTGACCAGTGTGAGAGTGTAGAAGGTGGAGACAAACACCTTGCACAGACCCTCGTTCCACTCGTAGTTGGAGTGCTGACGGCGCAGAGTTATGACACAGTACATGGTGATGGGGATGGCCATGTTGAGGATGTGCGTGCCCGCCAGCGTGCAGATGAGAAACTCCAACGGCTTCCACTTTTTCTGCTTAGCACTGACGCTAAGGATGCTCCAAGTGTTGGCCAGGATGGACACGCCCGAGCAGACCAGCCAAGCCAGCGTGTTGGCGTTGATGACGTCATCCTTCATGGTGGTTACCTTATCCACCATGATGGAGCGGGGCAAGGCGGAGCCTGGGGGGCCGCAAGGAACTGTTGGCAAGAGCAGGTACACGCGAGGAGAAGGAGGAGGTGGTGATGGGCAGGAGGGGATGCAGGACGTCGGGCAGGGCAGGCATCCTATCTGGGTGGGCGTGCACTCTCCATGGGATGGCCACAGCGGGGAAAGGACATGGTAGTGGTGCGACACAGTGGGATGTGAGAGGGGGAGGATGAAAGAGCCGGGCCAGTTCCCTTACAAGCCTGAGGCTGGAGAGGAGGAGAGAGATCACACAGCGATCAGAGACAGAACATGTAAAGAAAATCATATGAGTCAGTCCAATTCAACGTAATCCTTCATCATACAAAATCCCTCATCCCAGTGAACTAATAGGGTTATGTTAATCACAACAGTTTAACTATTACTGCTAATACTGAAAGCCATCAATTTCATGTGATTAAAACAGAACAGTAATCAGTCAGCAGAGCTTATTTTAAAAACGCTGCAAGCGATATGACAGAGAATAGCGTGAAGCTACAGTCAGATGCAGAATGGGGGCATGATGGGAACACTTTGCATGCGATACAAATATATATATTCCACTTCTATAACTCAAGTTATATGAAAATGCTACATAATAACAGAAACACTAAAATACTACCCTGAAGGATTTTTATTAGGTTTACATTTACTGCTGGAACAATGAGTTAATTAATCTAGTAGGCAATTAAAAATATTAAGTGACAATAATTTTAACTACTGTTTGTGATTCCTCAAGCAATAACCACAACACATCCTCTGCGTCCAGCTTCTTTATTGTAAAGGTTTGCTGCTGTTATGTTAAACTGAATATCTTTTCAGTTTTGGACTTCTCGTGAGACAACAGCAGTAATTCCAAGACTTCACCTCAGACTCTTCAAAACTGTGATAAATTAATCTGTAATCAAAATAACTGTGAGTTCCTGATGTTGTCATAGTGGCCTTGATTAAACTCAGTTTGTAGCATTAATGTACATGGCATTACTATATTGTGAGGTGTTCCTGTAATTTTGTCCCTCCCCTATACCCCTTAAAAAGTTGCCATAACACAACTGAATCTTATGTAATGCTGTTACAAGGAGTCGTCGAAAGAACACACACAGATAGCTTGCTACAGTTTTGGTCAGTCTTTTATGGCAGTTTCCAGCTTAACACAGCTTCAGCCAGAGAATTGTCAGACCAGGATGACTTTGGTTTCCCCACTGCGGAGTGAAAAATGCTTGGCACAGCTGGAGCGTGTTGTCACATCTATTTCCTGTCTTTGACGTGTCCAAACACTGATGTGCTGTGGGCAAGACCCCTAGGAGGGGACACTGGAAATGACAAGAACCACGTCATCATCACCCAGCTCTCGCTTCCACTGATCTCATCCTCCTCTCTAACTCTTCTCTCCGATGGCACTCAGAACATCTGTCAGACAATCAGAGCCAGACCTGCTAATGCAGCAGGATATAAGGCAGCATCTATGGGCTCCTAAGGACCTGTGTGACCATAGTAAACAGGAGGTGGTCCTGCAAACACACCATGACATATTCTGCTGGTTCAAGAAGAAGCTGTATATTCACACTGAAGCACTTAAACTCTAGTGATTTGGCCAGAGGAGAGCAACAAGTAACACTTAAAAAGACTCACTTCTTTTCAAAGCAAAATGTAGCACGGTTTGTTAGGAGTGAAAAAATGGCACTAGATACTGGAGATTCAGTCAGCAGTGTCTCTTTCTTAGAAAGCAGAGAATAACTAACACTTTAATGCTAATTTTAACCACCTTAAGACTGATTTTTGGACAATTAATCTTCGTCTTATTCAAGCATTACATGTACATATAAAGATAAGTAGTAGGCTATAGTATGTGGTCCTGTGCAGAGGTAGGTTTTGTGTATCAATATGATTATTAAAGCAAGTTAGGTTAATCTACATTTTGCTTACAGGTTTAAGTAAAGTCAAAAGACAGTGTCAGATTTAGAGGTGGGTTTGTAACATCAGAAATGTGGACCTTCAAGCAGAAGAGCTTGACTCAATTTGACAAAAAGAAAATAAAAGATGGATAAATGATGCTGTGATTCCCCTGCCGCCAAATCAGGTTGCCAACTGTCTAATATTCAAGCTACTTGTGGTCCATGTGACTTTTGTTTACAAGTGTGATACTGCAGCGTGAGTCTAGACCAACCAAACAAAAATAGCTCTTAAAAAAAAAGATGATAATAAAACATTTCACTGTGGAGATGATCAAAGAAAACACTGTGTAAAAAAAATGTTAGCTCACCCTTAAAACTATTAAAAACACCTTAAACCGAGCAGGGATATAAAAAGAGTGATTCATAGCTTTGATCCAGGAATCCCTGGGTGGTTGGGATGGACTGAGCTGCAGTCTGTCTGTTGACTGAAACCTCAGTTGAGTCAAACACTAAACATAGTAACAGTGTCAAAATACTGGAAAATACGGCATCTGAAGCTACAAAGGCAGATGCAGGAGTGCCATCAAAGTAGTACCAAAGAGTATACAAACATAAAATTGTTTTGCCTGCCAGATTCTTAATGAGGAGTTCAGCCTGGTCACGACAGAACCAGGAACCAAACAGGAAGTGGAGAAGATTCGTGTGCCTCTCTGCCAGCCAGAGTTCCAGCTCAACACCCTCTCAGGTCTTAAACCCAGAGAGGATCACTGGCTCCCTCACAGCCTTTGGTGTTATTTCACAAAACATAATTTCACCATCTCACATTTCTCTCAACCTCTAAATCACAGACGGCTGCTCTCAGTGCTGCTGGACCCGAGTTATCTCTGTGAATTACCCCACCCCTCCTCTCCATCTTCCCCACAGTGGGAATGTGCTTTACTGTGTCACGCTGACCCTTTTCTGGTAATGCATGTCCCGTCCAGGTACCTGGTAAGTGAATTTGTGAAATAAATTCACAGAGCCACGAATAAGAAAAGCACAGCTGAAACAAACAACAATGCAACCGACTCTTTCAGTACTTTTTGCCATTAAACTCCTTCACATGTCAGCATAACTATTAACTGTGGACATATAATGTCTGCAGATTTGTACATGAATTCATCACATAACTGTCTGTATGTTAAAAGGTGTGTTTATGGTGATGAGTTATCACCACATTCTGTAGCTCCCTTCCACTCCATGGCTTTATAGCAACTCTGAACTCACTGTTCTGGCCATCCAGCTCGCAATTTTTGTGTTTTGGCTCACAGTCATTGCTCATAATGTTACTGCAGCTAATATTGGGAGCAAAGCTCTAAATATCTATGCATTTACTAGAGTACTGTACTTCAGTTGGACTTGAGTTTTTCTTTTCATGCAACATTCTACTTCTACTCCACTATACTAAGAGGAAATAATGTGCTTTATTTTACTGTAATAATCTGACACCTTTAGTATGAACATGTACAGCTGAGATGATAAGTCGAAAACAGAAAACAGAAAATTAAGTGGCATTTTTCCTGCAAAAACATTTCATGAATCAATCTTCACAAATTTGCAACTTTTCCTTTTATTCGTTTTAATAACTTCTGACTTTTGTACTGTTGGTCTGATAAAAACAAACACTGTGAAGGCGTCACTTTGGGCTCTTTATGACAGCATTTCTGACAATATTCAGATTTTTTACAAACCAAACAATTAACGGAATACTTCACCCACAAAATCACCATCTGTATATCAATTAGTCATGCTGATTTATTGATTGATTGGGGACCTCGTTTGGCAACAACAAAACTACATCAAAACATCTCTTTACAAACTCTAACACGACTCGTGGAGAATAATTCAAGTCTCATTTATCCAGTCATATCCCCAGTGCTTCCCAAGCACATGCATTTTCACTACAGCCTTACTATTTAAAACTGAACTGAAAGTGAAATTTATCTCGGCTGTCTTCAAAGCCAGACTCCAAGGTTTTTTAGTGACAATTCATAAATCAGTATTTTCGCCGTGTTCCATGGAGGCATGAGAAAAACAAAGTTCTCTTTATGAATTCAGGGTAACACTGCATGACTAAGTGATATACAAATGGTCATGTTTTTGGGTGAGGTACTCCTTTAATCACTGCATAATGACAAAATAATTAGTTACAGCCCTAAAGCAGTAAAGTCCTGTTTTTGCATTAATGCATGAGTGCTTTTAATCTAATGCTATAATAAATAGTGATATAACAGTCTCCTCAGTGTCCAGAGTACTTTTACTGTTAATACTTTAAGTACATTTTCCTGATTATACATACTTTTACTTAAGCAACATTTTCAATTTTACTCGTGACAGTATTTTTATAGTGTGGTATTTGTACTTTTATCCAAGTAAAAGATCTGAATAACATTAACTTCCTCTGTCACTGCTAACAGTGTGCTAACATTACTTTGTTACTACAAAGTTAGTGACCAGTTTAAAAAGCTGGACAGTTCCCCAGGAGTGGACCAAAAACAGAACAAAAACACAGTGAATATCACTAAGAATGAATGCTAATTTTTCTCTGTGATGTTAAATGCTAGATGTGTAAACAGGCAACTCTTTGCAAGCAAGTAATGAGGCAATAGTATTGTGTGTGTGTACAGCAGAAGTGGAACCAAGTCATTGTTTTGCAAGTCACAAGTAATTATTATGTCTCTGCATGTCCCAAGTCAAGATTGACAAGTCCTTAACTTTGAGTTTAGAGTCCTAAAGAAGTCATATTGCCATTTTAACAACAATTAATTAAATTTGCAAATAAATGAATGCTTTTTAAATTCATTTATTTTCTTACTAAAACAAGTTTGTTGGAAGATGTGTCTCCATCTGTAATTTTCGACCAACACTATTCGCACACTGCAGTTCTTTTTTTCACCAATGCTTAGTTTTTGTATGCAAACAAAATTATCTTTGATATCATTTTGTTAGTTCTTCACAGTTCTCTCTTTCTCTGCAGCTCGACAGGATGTTGTCAGATTGGTGCAAACAAAGTGGATCTGGGGAATGAAGTGTCGACTTGCTGGGAATGAACAGCGTGAATGAAGGGAAATGAACTGACTTGTGGCACATTTAATCTCTGGGCGTGGGGAAAGGTACCAAAGCATTTTCAAGTCGAGTGGCTCATGTCCAAGTGAAGTCAGGAGTCACTGGTGTTAAAGTCCAATATGAGTTGCAAGTCGATTTTATCGAGTCTTGCTTGAGTCCGAGTCATGTGACTTAAGTCTACACCTCCGGTTCCCACTGCCCCCAAGTGGCCAAACAAATCATTGCAACTTTAAGTATATCATATAGTTCTCACTTCTCAACATAGTATCAAAAATGTGTGCTCCCGGAATTGTACTGTGTGTGCTTTATTGTGTACCCAGCAGTCAAAGCTTAACCACACAAACCAGCAAAACAATGCAAAATAACCTTTCACCTTTAAGCTTTGAGATGAGCCAGTTTCAGGGCTCTGCTTTTGTGCATGCTCTCTCACTGACATACTGAGGCACCTGTGCTTTGACAAGTCTTGGTGAAAATGGTCAATAAGCCGACAGCAAAACAGAAGTCCTGCAGAGCTGATTTTCAGTGGGCTCATCAGTACTACCATCCCTTTCACATTAAGGGTACTTATCAGATCTTTTATCTGTCATGATTTATTAGTTTGTCACAGCTTTGTACACGTGTTTAGGCACATGGATACGGATGGTGCCCCACTTCTTAAAGTGAAGAGTACAATCCTTTGGATAAATTAAGTGAATGTGTCATTTCTAATAGGCATGGGTCGCAAATCTTTTATGGTTTCAAACCTGGATCTTGGTCTTTGTTGTGCCCTGCTTCCAACCAGAAAAATAATTAGAATTAAAACTAACATTTCAATTATAGTTGGTACTTTGGCTTCTTTTGAGTCATGCAAAAAAAAAGAGTCACATCTGTTATTCTAGAGTTGCTCAGAAATGTCACATAATACCTGTTGCAGCCAGAGAGACACTATAGAGAAGACCACTTAACCAACAATGTGCTCCATTACCATGATAAGTCATGTTTCAGCTTCAGCACAATAAACCAAAAACAATTCCCCTTTCCATGTTTCCAGCTGTGCTTGTATTTTACAACGTAGGCAGAGTGCAGCAGAAAATGTACTCTTCTGCTTGGGTGACTCATGAGGCTCAAGAGGGACAATGGCAGCTTTCAATTAATACAAGAAATTGCAATAAGGTCTAACAAGGTTATTCCAGGATGTTTACAAGCAACTGCAGTTTTTCTACCTCTGGGAGCAGCTGGAGGTACCGCGGAGGTTTCAGACAAACAATACAAGGATGGTATTTTTAACTGGTGATGTCCACTTTGATTAAATTTTTGTCTGATTCATCTTGATAGGTTCCTGCCTTTATGTAGAGTCGCTCTCAGTTTGAGCTAGTGAACATTCACCTGTTCACTTATTCAGAAATAAAATGTGTTGAAGAGTATGCCTTACTGTATATGATGATGCATGACTCCACTGAGAATTCACATGACCTGTAGGTGTCTTGTAAGCATAACAATGCCAGTGTTGATGCACAGTTCTCCAGCATCTTACCAGTTGTGTTTGTGCACATTTATGCTCGCTGGAATTCTTCGTCATTTTGACTAAAATTCAATTAAGCCAGCCAGTCTCCTCAAGCAGCACCGAACCAAGCCAAACATGTGAGAAAGGTTGATTAAAATGCACCCGCTGTGCTACACTGCCATCATTTTTTTTCCATAGTGCATATGCAGAGATCAGAAATGGAGTATGCAGACACAGTTAATCATGTCTACAATGTGGGTAAACTCTGCAATACAACCCCAAGTACAACACCAGCCAAGACTACCAATTAGATTCAGAGGATCCAATTTTGAATGTCAGATTTAAACTTCACCACATTCCTCTCTTGTAAAGGTTGGATGGAAAAAGCAACAAAAGCTGGCTACTGAAACTGAGGCTTAGTGACACATGCTTATCAACATACTAATACCAATTAAACCAACCTTATCTCCAGACACCAGCTCTGGAATTGAAAGGTTCTGCAAAACTCTGTATTACGTTCAGTGATGTGTTTTACATCAAATGCTGGCATTTTTAAAATACTGCTAAATTTTATTTAAAGTCAGATTTGTGACATGCCCACCCAACACAATCTGCTTTACAACAGAAAGGGCACATTACTTCATACATCAGCACTGAAAACTGGCATTGGACGTAAATCATGGAGTGCAGAATCATCCACTACTCCACATCCAGTTTAGAGCAGGTCCATCTGCGGAGTTTAATTTGTTGGTATATCCCTCCTGAGAGCCAAACTTTTGTCCTCATAGAAGACGATAATAATGTCTTCCCAATGTCTTCAAACAAGTACTTTCTAATTAACAGTGTCTTAGCTTGTTAATGTTGCTAAAATTGGTCAAATTTGTTGGCACATCAAGCTGCAAACATTATTGATCACAATAAATATGTTTCAATCACAAAATGTGATCAGGTTTTGGACCTTGTCCACTTTTGTGTCTGGATCGGCTGCAGACTGACTTAGCGGAGATGGCTGCCATCTTGTTTTTACATGGATTGGTGTATTGTGCTCTTATTACAACACAAAAAAGTGTCGACGAATGAGGACAACAGGTCTGAGTTAAGTAGAATAAAGTATAAGGTCAAATAAACCCAAAATGTGATGTCCTCATATAAAGACACAGGGTCTCAGGAGGTTAAGGCAGTGATACTCAACTTATGGCTCACAGGCCAAATCTGGCCCCCAGTAGGGTGTTGGGTGGCCTGCTGCCTATTTTGTAATTCACAGTAAAAAAGAAAAATGAATTCACACTGAGATTTTTTTTTTGGCACTTTAAATATAAATAATGTGCCAACGTGCATAAAAACCATCAAAAACATACCTTGTTTATAAAAAAAGGCAGTGCCAGGAGAGGATCCCGGGACCCCCTTATTCCTAGAAACGCCCCTACAGACACCTGACCCGTGCAGGGCTGCTCATCCATGTTTGCCTCATGTTTTGCCTGAGTGAGGACATCACACATCGAAAGGTTAAAAACAGGCAATTTAATGAATAATAAACAGATGAATTTTCCTTTATTTTTTATTGTTATTCACTTAATCTGATAATTATTGTTAATGTTTATTATGGGGCCCCTGGCCTCCTGGCATTTTGCACAAGTGGCCCCTGCGTGAAGCAAGTTGAGTGTCCCTGGTTGAAGGTTTTAAAGACAGAACTTTACTCTTGAGGTTTGTGAGGTATTTTCTTTAACTCACGTCTCGGCTTAAAGCCAAACAGTCGCTGTATATTGGGTTACAACAGTTACAGCAGCTTTTAGTGTGAAAAAGAGCACACTAGTGTAAAGTATAAACGCTGGCAATAACAGCTAAGGAGATTTTTGTTCAGTCTCAGAGTGGCACTAAAAAGCCCACTCAGTAAAATCTTTGCAATTTGCTCATTAGTAACCCTCATTAGTATCAGTTCAAAGAATATGTGGCGCAAAGACTCTGTTTTTTAACTGTTTATTGTTTTTGTTTCATTAACTGAATGTTTCTCGATTATAATCAGCTGCTCATTAGAATTTTTCTCTTCACTTTCTCTTGTCACTATCACATCCTGCGCTGACTTCACCACAAGAAAAACCTGTTTACTTTGAATTGCCATCAACAGGAAAAGCAACATTTGCATGAGTGTTAGACATTAAATCTGAGTGAAAATCAGGTTCAGTTAATGTACTCTGGTATTTTTAAATGAGGCTGTCAAAACTAAAAACAATGATGTTTAACTACAGTAATTACAAAAACTATACAGCAAACTGTCTGTAATTACAGTAAGTTAAAATAAGAATTTAAGTAAGTATACATTACTGTAATAGCAGTAATGTATGAGTAGTAGTAAGAGTATTTTTTTTTGTGTGTGTAATTTTTACATTATTTTATCGCTGCAGTTTATTTTATTTTTATCTTTTTTATTATTTTAAATTGTTTTATTGTTGTATTTTTTTGGTCTTGCAATTTTTTTAAATATATTTTTTTATATATTTTTATTTTGTGTTGTTTCTGTTTTTCTATGTGAAGCACTTTGTTTTTTACTAAAGGTGCTGCATGAATAAAGTTGAGTTGGATCTGGCATATAGTCATAGTAGTATTAGCAGATGTATTATAGCGGTTCTCGTAAGAGTATTAGTGGCAGTAACAGGAATAGCAGTGGTTATAGTAGTTGTAGCACTGGTTTTATTTAAAACACTTGACTGACGGGCTTCCTAACTATAGTGGAGCTAACAGCTCGATCACCCACAATCCCCTGGGCCTCCGAGCCAAATCTGTCCTCTACACAGGGGAAATCAGCACTGACAATCTCACACAGGCTGTAGAGACTTTCTCTCTCTAACATCGAGAGGCTGAATGTTAACAGAGTGGCACACACTGACTGAGGTGTTGATACGGGGAAGATCAGGAAATAGAGATGTGTTATGATAGCTTTAAATGCATTTTAATAAAAACTAATTTTGTATTTCCCCATGCAGACATGAACTGTTTATATCCAGACGTGCAGATTCACTTTAGAGCAGTATGGTATGGTAAATAATTCATATTTGACCAGATGAAATTTGGTGGAAAGATTAGCAATGGAAAATTAAATAATTGATTTCGGAGACTTCTGCCATCAAACATCGTTTCTTTGAGTAAAATAACTATGATACCAAGACAGACAAAGACTTTGGTCCAAAAGATCAGGTCATGCTTATGAGCTCATAAAATCAATTTAGCTTAAAATACTAAATTACAGAAATATGGATGTAAGCTGTGATTCAAAGGTTCATTCTTCCAAGTGCTTCAGTTCCTAAAATAGTGTCCCACTAATGTTTTATCAGGGTTTCACATTAAAGCAAGATAAAATGATCAGATTAACCTTTGCAAAATTATGTCTTAGAGTACCATTTGAAATTAAATTAAAAGGGTAAACAACCAAAAAGGATTTTAAAAAGTAGCACTGTTAGAAATATCAACGACTTTCCTCAGCAAGCTGTAGAAAGTATTGGAAAGGGACAAAGGACTCCTCACAGCAACCTGTCTATATTACAGTCCTCTCTACCCCATTGTTTTTGCAACCCTTTTGTATGTTACAAAACGGCCCTCTTACTAACGATGTTGTGGCAACGTAAGCTCTACATGGCTTGTGTTCAGTGACAACGTTCCTCTCAGATAACTTAACACTACAATCAAAAAAATGTAATAACAAAGATACCTGTCTGTAGATTTAGGCAACAGAAGTACTTTAGTTAAGGTTATGGAAAGATCGTGATTTCGGTTACATGTTAATAAAAAACGTAATACCACTAGCTGTGTCTCATTCAGGGGCTGCAGCCTTTGAAGGACGCCATGTCATTTGAAGACCACATCAGCCAAATCAAATGGTCTGGTCTGCGGAGGATTTCCAGGTTGTATCACCAGTTGTTCTCGCCCCGACCCATTGGCGTTCCTGTTACCTAGCAACCAGCTGCACTTGACAAAAGACGGAGTAAGCTTGTAAGTTAGTTAGCCCTAAATCATAGACCCAGATATTGTTATATATATATATATATATATATATAGAGATATATATATATATATATATATATATATATATATATATATATTGTTTTTATTTAATACTTGAGGAGGTGATTCACCGCTGGAGACACTGCCGTGATCTATTTCAGGCTGATGGACCGTTTTCAGGTGAAGTTATTAAATTAAGATTGTTTAAGCTGTGTGCTTCTAGCTAAGAGTAACGTTAACAACAGTTGACCAATAGCTAGTTAACAACTGTTAGTTAACTTAACTTAATATATAATCGTCAGACGTGCAATGCATCTTGGGATAGGCTGGGCCACGAAGGATTCATCTGTTGCATCCTCCAAATTCTGGGAAAGAAGGCTGCATTTCTCTGCCACATTTGAAGGAGCCTTTAAGGGACAGCCTTGGTCGCACTGATGTGACGCAATCGGTCTTCAAATGCAGCCTTTGAAGGCTGCAGCCCCTGAATTGAGACACTCTTGTCCTAGGTTTAGGCAACAACTGTCCACATGTACCTTGAGCTCTTCATGACATTCCAGTTGACACTGCAGTGAGAGGTTAGGGAGATGTCATGATTTAGGTTGAATGTTGATAAAAAAATAAGATGTGGCCACTATGAGTGGATAGAGTATTGCATGACTGACCGTTTTGGCCGAAAACAGCTGAAATGCAACACATTCTCACTCCCAACTTGTCAAAAACTGACACCTGATCAGTGGCCCTAGACATTGTAATATGACTCACTAGGTACCCCTGCAGCATCAGTTTTGGACAGTCAGGGATGGTGTGTCAATTTCTGCATGTTACATGCATTGTGTTTTTTCAAAATAACTTTTCACAGGAAATAAACAAGGGCCACACACCAAGCGTCGTTATCTGACGAGTTGAGAGTAGGACCAGGCTGTTGTCACTGAACATTTTGCTGATACGTTCAGCAGCAGTGTTTTTGCAACTTGCCAGACATGATCATTTGCAACATTTCCTCAATAGAAAACACATTTCCCTCAAAATGTATTTGCTGTTTCAAATTAAGAATATATATAAACGGAATTCCCAGGAGGGCTGGTTATTTTGTGTGTTTCAATTAAGGCTTCTTAGTAGAACTGCCTTTTATTTCAGACACAGCACAAGTCGTTTACTACCGTAAGGTATCTGTCAATGTAAACATGAAGGCCGACAGCCTGTTCACAACAAAGCCTTTACAGAAACACCATCAGCACTGTGTAGGGCTGATGAAAAGTGCTGCGTAGGGAACCACACATTTCCTCCCCTGGATAACTTATCACTCTGCACATTTTAAACTGCTGAAAAAGAGAACAGACACTTTTTCATTCTTCATCTCAAACTATAATCAGCTGAGATACAGAGAGGAAGAGACAAGTGTGCCTCGACAGATTTTGGCAGGCACAAAGACGGATTTATCTGTTCAAAACAAATGCCAAAATGGATGACAGCGTGTCTGAATGTGATCAGACGAATGATTACATGGAAACCTATTCCAAGGAACACGATGATTTTCAAGGCCCACTCTAACCACGCTCTTCAGCACAATGTCGGTCAGTGTGCTGGGCGTGGTGCAGAGCAGGAGGCTGGCGCACGTGTAATGTTGACCCACATCTCTCAGCCTCACATTGGCCGGAGCTGGAGCAGACGGCGGGAGTGGACCTCTTTTAGAAGCTCCCTGCTGACAGGTGTGATGCACGGGGTCTTACTGCCTGACCAGCGGCTCATCGCTGGAGCTGTCAGAGAGGAAAATACTCTGTCCTGGGAGGATTTCCTCAGAGCATATCCTCAGTGTTTAATATTATACCTCTGATGTTTACACATGACAGGCGCTTTACTTTGAAAGTCAAGTCAGCAGGTAAGCTTCTTTTGCAGCAGCAGCACCCTGTTTCACATTTACACTGTTACAAACACTCGAACTAGGGAGCCGCCCAGTACAAGTTGTCCTCTGAGGAATTGAGGGTTAAGTGCCTTATTATACAGGGCATGTCAGAGGCAGTCATTAATTTCTCTGTACCACTTAAAAGCAATTACAAAACATCTCAAATATCTAAAAAGTACTGTGCTGCTGTCAGGAATACTTGTATAAATTCTGTTTCTCATCTGTAAACATCCTGCTACATTTCTCTTGATGTAATCAGCTCCTTTTGTTGACTTATGTTGACTAATCTCTACTATAAGTCTTTGTTAATGTTTCTAAATGATGGAAGTTTGTACTCAGCAGCTTGAGGGGATCCTAATAAACATTATCCATAGTTTATAGCAGGGTAGCCAACATTCAGAGTCTTCAGAATATTTTCACATCCATGTGATCATCATTTTCAGCAAGTGGGAAATTTGTTTTTGAGCCTGGACCCTATTTTCCCCATATTTGTTGTGTCTAAGTAATGAAAGGAGAAAACAAGTTTGGTCCAGTAATGAGACAGACCGCTGTTGATAATCCCCATGGGCAATTGTACACCATCACTTTACATCCACTAAAACTGCTTGTTTTTCCACTGACGGGGCTAAGATTGTTATTAGACGTGTCTGATAACATTATGGACAAAACCCTACAGAGGACTGAGATTATTTTCCTCACCTTTTGCATATGCAGTGTGTTTGTTAGTGTGTGTATCCTGAAATCTGAAATTTCCACATTGTCAAAATCAGCTACGTATTCAGCCATGACAATGAAAATCTTCCACATACATGAAGCTACACGTACTCCAACACAACAAACTCTTCCTGGCACTCCTTCCTCCAACTCTCACTAAAGTTTCCATTGTTGTTTTTCCCGCAACACCTCTCGCAAGATTTCAGAACGAGCCTTCTCCTTAAACAAGACTTGGCTACACAAACTAACAAACAGACTGGATTAGTGAAAGGTGAGAAAAAAAAACATTGAATTTCTCTGTAAGGTCCTTTCCATAATGCTGTCAGACACCTCTAATAGCAATCTGAGCCTGTCAGTGTCAAAACACACACAAAGCACTTTTAGTAGACATACATTGAAGGTGTATAATTGCCATAGGGATCATGTTGCAACAGCTGTCTCTCTCATTACAGGGCCAATTTAAAAATATGTTTTAGTCCCTTGGGCACAAAAACATGGGAAAATAGGGTTCAGGCTGAAAAGTACCAAAGTCTCCTTTTAAGGTCTGATTGTTGTTGACTTTGCTTCTATGACTTCGAGCATCAACGGGCAAGACAGAAACATGCTTTGTGGTGAGTCTGCTTGGTTGCCAGGTGTCTCAGCCCTGAATCATATCCAGCTGTGGTGTTTGTTGCTCACTGGTAGAGTTGAATGTGGGCAACGTTCAAATTGTCACTTCAGATACTTCAGACATCTCATGGTTTTCCAGTGTATGGTATAACACAGTGATAAGGCAAAGACCTGCAGGTATTAACTGCAGCTGGATGAACAATATTGGGCGACTGTCATCCCAGAAAAATCTCTTACAGTAGTAAGAAGGATGCACATGTGGGATACTTGACGAATATCATCACGTAAATATTCAAAATGCTATCAGTAGCATTAAACTGCATTATTGGCTTGTAAATATTTTTACAGCTCAGCCTGGAAAACCGCCATTCACGAATGTCGTGAACTCTGAAGATGCACTGCTTCACAAGATCTTTTATGTAAAGACAGAAAACATTTAGTCTGCAGGTTCTCTGTGTGGACCAAAGCGTCATTCAGCAAGAGAGATGATTTACTACAACCATTACCTGGTTTTAAAAGGGAGTATTAAAGGTTATTAAAAATAAAAAAGGCATGGTCTCCTGGTGAGAGGGAGCTGGGATTATAAAAGAATAAAGAAAAGAATTTATCAGCAGGTACGAAAAACGAGATGGTCACAACATTAGAATAAGATCATTATCATTATATCCATATTAACAACTTGCACCAGTATAGTTCAATAACCTATATAAATAATGATGTGTATGACACAAAATACAAAACCTTGCAACCATTTCATCATATATTTGTAATATATTATTATAGCTGCAGCCAGTTGGTGCAGGGTGTCGCCCACAAAGTGCAGGTGAAGAGCTCTCCTTCACCCCATGAGGGATTACAATGGCCCTCAGAGGCTAAAACACTATCAATCTCACTCATCTCCAGTGAACGCTCATTATCTCGTTATCAATGAGAGTCCAGGAGGGGCTCCTCCTTGCATGACAAATGATCAGCAGGTCCGGCTTTAACCCACTGTCCTGCAAGTGATTCACCTCTTTAGGGATGATGTTTGTGACCTCTCTAACTGCCAAGTCATGCTTTTGGATATTTAATAATGACCTAATATGGCTTATTAATGGTACAGAGTTACTTTGTCACAAACGCAAATAAGTAATTAAAAGAAAAAATTTAATTAATTGAGTAAAAATGTCTTCTTCAAACCCTAATACCAGTTTGTCTTTCCCACTCATGATCATCTAAGAGTTATTTCCAGGATCACATACTGTACCAACTCTATGACATCATAACTAATAAATCTGTCAACCTACTTTATTATATGTGGTTCCATAAATGCTGATGTATTCAAGCCCAAAGTGGGCCAACAAGGCTTAATTAAGATCGATCAAGATTCCTGTGACCTCTGTCGGTCCTCTCACAGTGAGTTTGTGCTGGGCTCTATAGCCAAAGGAGGAAACATGGCAGAGTATAGCAAAGTTGGCAAAGAGCGACCAGCTCAACTTTCGAGAAAAAATAAGGCTTTCACCCACTGCTCATCACTCAGGCCCTGCGCCTCATTAAAGATAAATATAAAACTTCCTTATCCTTTTTTTTAAAGGCTCCGTATGTAACTCTGGATAAAGGCAGTTGATTGTGAGTCTCTTTCACAGGTTGTCAAATACGAAACGCTTCACGCTGGTGGTTCGGTCCAACTACCAACCCAAAGCAACAATATCTGATAACCTAATCCTAAATGTCATCCTAAACTGAGATAAGATAGGATTTCATCCTCAGGAAGTTTCTGTTATGAGGCCCCAGAGCTGTTTTCTTAAAGCCAGAGGGCTTATTGTGTCACCAATATCTGACATGTCCCTATCATCTCTTCATAAGATCAGCCATTGGTAAACCAGCATCACATTAGGCGCTCTGCTCCACTGTACTGGAACCAGACTGGATGTCGTATTGTGTATGTTGCATAGCAACTGCATCCGTCTTGAAGAAAACATTCAGCAGAAAAAAAACAACAACTAAATTTGGATCACACTAACTGTCTGTTACCCTCATAAATATAAAACTGTGTAAACTTATTTTCTGGAATCAAGCCTAAGCCCTCCAAAGCAATCTGAAAGTGGTGATTACAGGATAATGGTACATTAAATGTCACAACATTTAATAGGGCTGGGCAATTTCTTAATATTATATTAATATGGTGACATGAGAGAAGATATCGTCTTAGAACTTGGATGTTGTGATGTCATTTTAAAGGCTTCATTACAGTAAAGTGATTTAATTTTCTGACACTTATTAGATTGTTATAGCTGGTCTATTATTTGTCTTTACCCACTTAGTCATTACATGCACATTTCTAATGATTATTTATCAAATATCTCATTGTGTGAATATTATGTGAAAGCACCAATAGTCAACCCTACAATATCACCCCAACATTGTGATATTTAAATTTCTCCATATCGCCCAGCCCTAACATTTAAGGACATTATCCTTACGCCAAAACACCCAGCAGTTGTGAGGTATGACCTGACTAAAAGCTGGGAATAGTTTAACTTTTAGCGGCTAACTGCTGACAGATAATACCCTCAGCCAATCAGTAAACAGAGTCCCGTGACTCCTGTAACTTGTTGACCTGTGTAACAAAACACGCCTGCTGCGAGCTGCACTTTGCCACTGCTTGGTTTGTTTTTGGCTTTAACTGTGTGGAGTGACTTTGACACTGCTCTGGTCAACCAGAACCAAAAACAGCAAACAATAAATTTCTCTTCTACTGAGCGACAGTGTGTTTACCTCTTCTTTGACTCTTGTGAAAAACTGACAAGTACTTCAGAGTTTAGTCTGTATGGCTCTCATTCAAAAAATATGTTAAATTAATATAAATTAATATTTCACTGCTGTTTTTAAAGTTTCTCTACATCATCTGCATTCCAGTATACCATGATATAGAATAATATTCTTACATAGTTTTGGGGCTGGGCAATATGTCCTGAAAATTATATCACTATATTTTTAGGGTTTATCTATATACAAAATATATATCTTGATATTTTTTACATCTCCTGAAAAGCACTGCATTCATGCTAGGACTGGGAGACAGAATCAAACGTAACAATATTTCTGACCAAAGTTGCATGGATGACTACTGTTTTGTTTTGTTTTTTCAAAAATATTAACACAATAACGACTAAGTGGGTGCAGGCGTGAGTTAAAACAAATAAAAAGTCTGGTAAGTTGATAAATTTACATCACTTTACTGTAATGCAGCCTTTAAAAGGAGGGAAAACACACCATTTATGCCATATCACGATACAACGATATCTAAAATTTAAGATGATATATAGTCTTATATCTCAAAAACAGTACAATATCTTCATACTGCCCAGCCTTAGTGTTGTAAAGTTGACCCATCAAAATCACCACAATAATTTTATTTCACAATTATGAGTGTAGAACTGCAGCGTTCATTTTCCCAAACACAAACCAGCCTCATTGAAAGACTAACGCTTCAGCTACATCTGCAACAACAGTTAGTCTGTCTGGTCTTGAATGGGTAAAAACATTCATCTGTTACATGCTGGAAAAATAAAAGCTATTCAGATCCATTTTCCCAGAGCTTTCTGTCCACATCACTATCCTGCTCCAGCCTATCTGAGGTAACACAAGGCCAAAGTCCAGTTTGCAGTAGCTGGCATATTTTCAACTATGAATGAAACATTGTCTTGGAAGCACAACTCATTTGAGTTGGACGGCACTCTGAACTGTGATGAGAGATGACAACTTACGTTTCATATACTGTATAATGATCTTCATGTGGTGAGTAACTCTGCTCCACTGCTGTCATTGTAAAGTGTCCACTTACAGCATGTGACACCAGACAGCAAATATGCACAAGCACTCATACTCAAGGACTGAAACAACAACAATAACATGTTGTGAGCAAATGCCCCTTCCGTTTAATCACAGAGTTTCACTAATGCACAGCAGGGAGGCAGAGTGAGTTGGCAGCCTGCTCTCCAACCAGAGGACCTAGATTCGAGCCCCTGTGTCGACCACAGAAGTCTCTAAACCGAGCCAGTGAAACACCATCAGCACCAGTCATCAGAAAATAATAAGCCCTAGAGGTGCTCATCTGACCTTGACCTCTGACCTTCCTGTCAAGAGATGTAAGCTAAGACGATTCCTCTATTGAATCAATATCTTCCTGCTGGAGATTCTTCATCAAACCAGCCTCCCTGATCAGTGTGCAACGGGGTCACTATTGAAATACTCTTCGTGGCACCAAGTCAGCCCAGTCACCAGAATAAATGTTAGCATTCTGCACACCACAGATATGTAACATCTCTATGTTATTATGTAGCGGACATGTTGAAACTTTACATTTCTTGGTTTTAGTCCGGAAAAGACCATGTTTAGGCTTAAAATACCTGCCATTGTTGCCCCGACTACTGCTGGAAATGCCTTGATATCTTGCTGATTTGGTCTCGAACAGTTGTCTGCAGCTTGGCAGCTGTGTTGCCTAGGTTTCATGCCATCATCCATTATCCCCTCCACCTCCCGATGACAGTCAGCTCAAATACATGTAATCAGAACTACGTCACCGTAGAAATGTTGATATGCTGCTTATGAACGTACAAATGTAATGTATTTGTGGTTTGCAATGACAACATTTCCTTCTCGCATCTGGGCTGACCAAATATGAACATTTGTCAAGTACAAAAACAAGAAATGATTAGTGAGTTGTCTACTTTAGCTCAATCGTTAGGGTTGCCCCTTGAAAGTTGAAGATTCAAATCATCAGTCGGAGACCCCTCAGTCGACTGAGATTCTTCAAGTCGAGCAGTCGAGTTTTTGGGGGGTTTTTTGTCAGACAGTGTGCAGTGCACCTCTGGGGACATTTTGTCCCTAAATGTAGCTGCAGAGTGAGCGCTCCCTGCTTTTGTGCTGCTCTCTGGTACAGGCAGCTGTGAACCCAGACCCAGGGTGAGTCTGAGGGTGCTTTCTCATCTCCCCTGTTTGGTTCGGTTAAATCAAACTCCAGTTCGTTTGCATCCTGAGTGCGGTTCGGTTTGGGCAGGTGTGAACACAGCACACTTGAGCACGCTCCACAACAACCAGACCAAGACCTGCTAAATGAGTTGGTCTTAGTCCGATTTGTTTGTGGCGTGAAAGCAAAGGAACCAGCCACAGGATTCTATGAAAGCAGATATGTGATTTTAGCATGATTTTAACAGGCTAAACTGCTTTGTCATTTTTCATAACATTTGCAGTCTAGTAATAGCCTACTAATAATGCTTACAATCAGTTATTTCTCTGGGAACTCTTTGTGGCTCTAAATAATATAAACATACACATCAAAAGCATTAAAGTGCCACTAAATGTCTGTCAGTCACCTCAGTTTGATTTCCCCACGTGGGCCTTGATGATGCAGGATGACAGGAGGCAAAACTGTCCAATCAACAAGTTACCTGCCGGTCAGAATAACTTCATGTTTACTCCTCTTGGTTTGTTTATAAAAGTCAGTGCAAACAGGAACCAGACCAGAACTAAAATGCAAAAACGTGTCATTTTTATTCCCCCTTGTTCTGGTCCAAATGAACCAAACTACAGGTGTGAAAGCACCCTGAGTGAGACGGAGGCAGCTGCGCAGAGAAAGGGAGGGTCTGCCCGGTCAGGCTTCGAGATAAAGTTATCTTCTGCCATCTGCTTAGAGGTGGTGAAATACCTTAATACGATACCATCTCTGGCTTCTGTTTGTTATCTAGTGTTAGCAGAAACAAGTTGTTGCACATTGCCAATCCATTGATAGTGTAGTTAGCACACATTAGCTTGGAGGGCTAACTTGGCTGGTTTACTATATCACATGAGCATCACTGTCGCCCTGAATGTCCCGCCGAACCCTGCTCAAACTCTCAAAGTCTATGTGGAAAAAAGAAAAAGTCATATAATCGTATTGAACGGCAAAATCTGATTGGACTGACATTATTTTGAGCAGGGTGCAGCCTGTTCATCCTTGAATCCTGCATTCTTATAGAAGGAAAAATGTGTTTATATATCCTGTAAAGGTATCAAGAGAAGTGTAGTTTTAGTCTTGATTTTGAAACTCAGATATCATATTGACATCAGTATCACAATGTGTTAAACATCAGTGTATCATTTTACAATGGGAAGGTGATGTAAGCATCCATCAGTCATTAATGAATTAGGTTTGATTAGGAGAGAGCGTCTGATGAGCAGAACTATCATAACGCTGCAAACACTGATTCAAGCACTGGTGCAACATGAATTAAATGTATCAAACAGCATTAGATTAAGTAGCACTGATTAAATACCCATCAATTAATATCAACAGTATTATGCTCCAAGGTACTTTCACGAGGCGGCAGGAGCCATAACCATTGATAGGAGATCTAAACTCCAGCGCTAATTGGCTCTTGAAGTGCAGTAAAATTGAGTCTGTTGTGTTCTTCAATCAAGGCATCTTCTATGGGTGTTTTCTTCAACAGTTAAAACATCTGAAACCTGTCCTGCAGCTGATTAGAGACACACTAACAGGTTTTAATTTGCTGGTCTATTAAAAAAGCAAACTAAGTTTAGACTGCTTGGCTTGCACTTGACACAGTAAGTGTCTGTTGTTTTTTTGTTGGGTTTGTGACGATGCATTTACAGACTAATGTTGCAACCAAGCTTGACATAATTTCCTTAAATACTGTGTGCAATCATTAGATAACAACAAGCTCCCAGCACTGATATGTCATACCTACTATGATTTCCATAATTCCCTCCCTACTCTTGATTTTCCAGTAACACAAAGCTGCAGTAAATATGAGAGATTACCAGTTGTTCTGGTGCAATCAGTGACAATTAGATACCTCCCCACAAATTTACTAATAAAGTGAAGGTTTTAAAAGGTCACAAACCAGAATCTAACATGCTGTCGGATGTTACTATGGCACATTGTGTGTGTGAGCGCTCTTCTGTGCGGAGCAACCAGCTTGTCACAGAGTAAGTCGTTGAATTTTCCATCACAAATGTAACCCTAGAGGCTCTCTTCCTGTTTATGTTAAGCAACCTCCAGCTATGACTGTAGCTGGATCACTGGGCACCATATGGCAGAGGGTTTAGAGTTTGTATCAAAAACAGACACCGGGTTTAAGTGAATTAAGGTGGTAGAATAATGCCATACTGTAAATAAAATCTGTTTTTGTTTTGTTTTAATTTTGAATAAATTCAAACTGGTGCAAGGGACTTAAAGGGTAACTTCTGTGCTCTTTAACTTGCACGATATTCTCTCATGTTTTTGTGTCTAAGTTACTAATGGGAACAACATTTTTTGAAATTGCTCCAATATTGAACGCTGATACCGGCGGCAGCATAACATGCTGCAATGTAACCACTCAGGGCATTTGTTCACTATCAGTTTACATCCACTACAAGTGTTTGTTTTTGCCACTAACAGGCTGAGATTATTATTCTAAGTGTCTGAAAACATTATGAAAAAGAGAGTAAGATCATTTTTCTTTCACCAGAAACAGCCCCAAAATCCACCAGTGCCCATTTAAATAAGTATTAATTTTATCATTGTCAAACACACTTAATTTAAAGTCGACATAAACAAAATAAAGCTCACAAAAGCCATCTTGGTTTGTCTTTCCACTGTTCCAATAATCACCAACTCTGGTTTGGTCGGAATTAACCCTTAATTCACCCAGTTAGATGTGACAATGTGTTGGCTCTATACAGCCTAAAAATATTGTTTATTTAAAAGAAGTCTGGTGGGTTTGGCAAAAGCAGTTTCGGGGCTGTTTCTGGTTTAACAATAGGGATCTTACTCTTAAATAAAAAGTCTGTCTCTGTAGGGATCCTTTCCATAATGTTGTCGGACATTTAGAATAACAATCTGAGCCTGTCAGTGGCAGAAGAAGCACTTTGATGGTGAAAAAATACCCTGAATGGTTTAATTGCTACCTGTTTTATGGGTGCCAGGTGCAGCCCTCTCACTCAATACTGGAGCAATTTTAAAAAACTGTTGTTTGAATCAGTCACTCAGAGACAAAAACATGCGAAAATATGGTCCAGTTTGAAAAAAAAAAAACACCAGAGTTACCCTTTAAAGCCTCCAGATTATTATTTTTAAATACTCGTCTCATTGTCATTAATGCCACATTATCATATGATGCTGTCTTAGGGATGGCGGACTCCATGTGTTGTGTGTGTGTGAGTGAAAAGTAGAATAGTGTGAACAAGGGCTAACGCGGTCACAAAATGACAGAGCCAAATGTGTGACAAACAAAATGTCACATATGCCCCGTGAAATACTGAGATCTGTTGTGAGGCTTTGTGGTGTAGCAGCAACTGTCACATGTCGGCTACAGCACTTTCTCTGAGCAGTGAATGTGATCATTGGCTTGCATGGCCACTTTCTGACCCGCCACTGCATGTAATACAATCTGCTCTCTGGTCTCCTTCTGCTGCGACTACTCTAATGGGAAACATATTAAAACAACAGAAGATCAAGTGCCCGGGCATCCTCTGTCTTTTGTCATTAACATATGCTGTAGATGCCTCACTTTCTTTGAAAGCTGTCATATAACTTTGGTATCCTGCTGCACTTGTAGTCAAGACAGGAGTTCTTGTCAAAGGGGAAAATAATAGGTGCACACTGAAAACAGTTAACTGGTTGGAGCTGAACGTATAAATCCTTTGGCCTGGTGTGGGAGCTGTAAAATCACTTACAGTTGGTTAAGTCCATCATAACTGTGCACTATCGTATAATGGCAGGTGTCAGTATGTCACTATATTAAACACTTTCACTTAAGTTTTACTGGATGCATTTGAGAACTTTTATCAGGTTGGTAAATCAGGTGATACTGTTGCAGTACTGCCCTGCTGAATTTCAAACAATCATCTATTCCTTTTTCATTTTAGCAGCTTCATTTTAGGTTTGAATATCTGCAAATTAAATGCACATTCTAACACTGCAAATAATAAGGTTAGATTATATATTATATTTCAATAAACCCACTAAATAGAAATGCAAAGAAGACATAAAGTTGCAGGGATCAAAACAAAAGTGGAGGTGTAAGAGTTTGGTAAATGTGCACTGCAGAAATTGGCTGGATAAGTTTGCATGTACCTGCTGTAAACTATCTGTTGCAATTACATGTTTTCTGCCTATCACCAACAGTGTTAACTCAGTGTCTAATCTTGCTTATTTCTATTGCAATTACCACATGGATTTAATGTTGGCTAAAAGTGAAGTTAGTGTGTAACAAAGCTCAGCATACAGGATGTGATATTTATCAATTAGGTCACTTCCTCATCCGTGTCTGTCTTGCATACATTTTAATTATAATGCAATCCTTTAAATAGGTCACATTAGCACGGCAGCTTCACAGGAATGTCACATTTTGATTCAAATATGTGCATGTACTTTTCCCTGTCATTAGCTGACCAGCTCGCTGTGCAGGACACCACCTGTTTGGATGGACAGCCTTTTCTCACACCTATTAAAATGAGCTAATCACCAGAGAGTCTGACATTATTATAACACAGCAGTGAGAGTGTTTTCTTACCTTTCTCGAGACGTTTCAGGCTCCTAACGGGCTCATTGTTCCGGTGGATGCAAACACTCGTTGAGTCGCATCAGTTCAGGTCCGTTAAAGTGGCTTCCCGGCGCTTACATCCCCAAACTGAACCGCGTCAGGAGAGTCGACAGCGTCAAGTTAAAGGAATGACCTGCGAAATGAAGGATGAGCCCTCAAACAGCACATCATCACCACAGCTGTACTCCTCCTGTATCTTGTTGCCCTCTTTGTCTCATTGACGGGAGAAATAAAAAAAAAGAGGAAATTATACACGACTTTTGGATTTGAAAAAATTCAGCGTCTTCGCCACGAAGCAGGCAGCCGCGCGACAACACGAGAGCTAAAACAGCGGATAATATTTTATATAAAAGGCGATTTTCTTCTTCTATTCTCCGGCAGTGGCGAGGCGTGCGACGGATGAGGCATGATTGCCGCGCGCTCCCGACAGCCCAGGCTCGTGCGCGGGTCAGACGCTCCGTGGCCGTGGGAGTGAACCGCAATAAGAAATAATTCATGGAAAAGAGGTCGGCATTTTGACAAAGCGAGCACTGCTCCTGCATGTTGCACATTTGCTTTGAGTAAAAACAGGACGTTTCATTCCTGCAGCCTGTGAATGAACATGAGGGCATGTGTTTCATTAAAGGTCTCATTTGAATGAGGTGGTTATAAACAGACTTCATTAAGCTTCACAAGATGGAAACCAGAGAAAATAAGAGATGGCTGTTTCAGCTTATTGCACCTATCTAAAACTCTGACTCTGCTTAGCCATAACATTCATTTTCATTAACATTTTTAAAAGGGCTCCAACACTGAACCTCCCATTTTAATTAATGCACGTTCTTTCCCTCATGTTATTCATGCTCCTTTAAATGGGCCCTTTTCATTGACATTATACGACTTGTTATGTAAGACTCCTTCCCTGGATGATTCTGTAAGAGCGGCTTTCCTCCCTGAGGGCCTGGATTGTACCCAGTGAGAAAACTAATAGGCCCTACATGAGAGGACAGACACAGAGAGGTCCCTGGTTTCTGCCACCATTATAAAAATTATTTTCAGTTTTATTTATTCGGTGAATGCATGAGCAATGCACGCTCTTCCTGCTTCCCATTCATTAAAACAGATACACACAACCCAACTGAGAGCTGCCCATGCAGTGCACAGCCAGGCTGTACAGTACTACTGAGGAGCCTTACAAAGTAAAGCTCCTCCAGATGCTGAGGTAGATTGGACGATGTCCTCTGAGCTTCACAGCTGATCCAGTCAATACTTACTTACCTAAGCTAGCCTCCAGGTTTACATTCACCTTATTAAACAAATCACATAACAGCAACAGACACAGCACGTTCTGTCTAAATAAATGCAGTAGATGTGAACTGTTTGTCCACATTAAGTGCACATTTTTAAGGACAAAGTTAAGGGCTTGTTTCAAATGTAACTGCTATTGGTTAAGGACTTTAAAGGGACAGTCCATCCCAAAATCAAAAATACATATTTTTCCTCTTACCTGTAGTGCTGTTTATCAGTCTCGATTGTTTTGGTGTGAGTTGCTGAACAAAGATATCAGCTTTACAGATGTCTGCCTTCTCTCCAATATAATGGAACTAGATGGCACTCAGCTTGTGGTGCTCAAAGCACCAAAAAATACATTTGAAACACTCAGCAGAAATGTCTCTTTTCAGAAAACATGACCTGTTACTCTGGAGCGTGCATCTGCTCATGAACAGAGGCTCATGCTCGTGATAGTACGAGATGTAAACGCTAATGGTGTCCACCTCAGCTGAACTGTAACGTTAGCTAGCTCTGTGGTGCTAGGTGAGTTTGAGTACATGCACGTTTCCTTCTGAATGGTGATATGGTGGGTGGGTGTAGTTCAAAAGGCAGAAAATAGTCCCACATGAAACTGCTCACAACAAGGTCTGTGGATTATCTTGATTTTAGGATGAACTGTCCCTTTAAAGTTTTCAAACTGCATTTTGTTTAACAAGGTGGGTCTTTAGCCATGGTAACATTCAGTTATAAGATTTTTCTTCACTGGTGAGATTTACAACAAAAACAACCTTCAGACAGGTTTTAAATAAGTCCATAGCTGAGTTCCATTTCCTAAACTATATTTTGGGTAAGAAAAAAACAGTTAGTGTGGATGAAAAGCCAAAACACGTGCTATTATATCTTCCATAAGACTTCAGCGCTGACCTCCTTTTGGTCAAGCTCTTGGTTTCCCTTCAAAATAAGAGATAAACTGGAGACTTGTTCAAAAACTCAGATTTGTCTGAGCACTCATCTTGCTTGCCTTGTTGGACTTTACTATAAATCTGTGTCTAATAGCCTCACTGCTTCTCCAGCACTGCAGGTTTGTGTATGTAGTCCTTCTAAGGCAAGCTCAGGGGTTTAGTGTTGCTGGAGCCCACATGACGCCCTGAGTGAGGATTGGGTTATATGCCGTCCCAGTTGAAATTAATATATATATTAACACTTGTGTAGTGTATGTCATATAAACACTAATTGAATGCTCAAAGCTGTCACAGTTAAATTTAAGGTGTTGCTGATGTATTCACGTCGTCAACTCATGCATTTTGTAACACAACAAGAAAATGTTCCACCTTAAAAGTCGCCGGCAGTCGGCCCAGTGAATTAAATTATTTCTCCGACTCCAGCTGCTGCAAGAGGCAGCAAAACATCCTCTCATTTTATGGTTACATTTTACAAATAAAACTCTCCACGGTCTGAACAGTAGTTACATAAACTTCAAAACCAGCCACAGCTCAGCCCTGAGCAGAGTGACCGTCCTCTGTTGACTGCAGTATTCAAAGCTCCACCTTTTAGTACCAGATCTGTATGCTAGGAACCCCAACAGAGAGATGACCAAAAATGGGGACAGTAAGGAACAGTTTCATTGGAACCATCCACAACTCTTCACAGTGGAAACAGAAAATAAGCGTCCTGAACTGTACTATAGCTACTGCTCAGTGGAAACGGGGCTTTTGTGTTTTCACGACAATAGTAGTTCTCCTACATGCTGGGCACATGGAAGGAGTTTCAGTTGTGCAACCTCACTGTTAGATGCAACTCAATCCTACACACTGGACCTCTGAAGCAAATGACGCAATTCGATTCACAAACGTGTCCAAGCCAGTATTTTACTGAACGACAGTTTTAACATTTGAATCCGTCTGACCCTGCAGGAGCCGGCTCTAATCTACCTTTACCTCTAAGATGTTCATTATTAAGTTGTCAGGGTAAAGTGATTCAGGACTGCTGTCTCGAATCGGTAAGAGGGTGCATGCATTAGTAATCCATTTGCAGAATTACAATGGGCACCTATTCATTCTGGCCTCCTACACATAATGAATGGCTTCGGAGAACAAATCAAACACATTTCTGATGACAGTTCAAATCATTCTCGATAATGCTTGCGTAACAAAATGAGCAGATTTTGAGATTCTTTCTGCGGTGTGATGGTTTTTGGTATAGCCTGTTGTGTGCTTTATTTTTGTACCTTAGACTTAAATAAGTCCATCATTAGAACTAGACATGACAGGAGAGTTTGTTAAAAGAATCAGACTGTCCATCTCTAGCCTCTCCTGTGTGATGCTAGGTGACCTGGAAGTAAAAAGTAACAGAAGGCATTCCCGCCCACTGGCTCCGCTGGCACTGGGCTCCCCCCACTCTCACCGTCAGCTCCACTATCACACATCACATCACACACACACACACACATACACACACAGTGCAGCTCTTTAATACTTAACACTGTTTTGAATGTCCTGCTGGTGTGCCCTCTTACATTGTACTTTCCCATGTCCTCTCACCTCTCTGAGTGGAGGAGTTTGTGTGCCTTACAGTCAGAGGTAGCCTAATTTAGTAGTACTCCCAGTAAAGTCCCCTGTGACTGACAAAAAGGGAGGTTCCAGGCCAGACAAAGTACGGCCCATCACCTACTCCTCTGCAAGGAAAGCCCTTCTGGCTCCAAGCCCAGATAACAGAGGAGAGCTGAATGTAGGACTCGTATCTCTGCTCTGTGAAGGTGTTCCAGGAGGCACAAACAAAACCTTTTTTTACAAAGAAAAAGAGGAAACTGAATTTTTAACCATTTACTGTGTGAGGCTGACATCTCTGCAACTTCTTACAACAAGCTCAGCAGAAGCGTTGCCTCACACAAATACTGACACTCATTTTGACAAGTGACCTTGAAGCATAACGTGCACACGGTTCAGATTTCTGTGTCTCGTCTCATGTGTGGAAGTAAAGCCCCTGCTGTCAGAGAATGACTGACGACGGAGACGTTCATGAGCTGAGGAGAAAATGCAAAGCGGGTCACTCTGTAATGAAAGCCGAGTTTTCTCAACACCGCCTCGCTTTATCGTTTATCCTTCCTTCAGAGTCCTTAATGGTTTTTTTCTCCTGCACCAGAGGATCATTCATCTTCTAAGTAGCCTTGTCAGACTCTCTACACTGAGATACAGCAGTGAGGGGGCTGCTAGTCTCCTAATTTAGATGCGAAGACATGGGAGGAAACATGAGATCAGCTTTTTGCCTTCATTTCATTTTATTATTCTCTGATGGGAAATGCAGTTTGACACACAGCTTCCCCAGGTGCCGTTGTCTTAAAGAGAGGACCTATTATGCTTTTCCATATTTTGTGTCCTAAATAGTGTTACAATAAATGCTGTTCATATTAAACGTGGCTAAAGTTTCAAATAATGAAGTAAACGTATCTAAAAGTAATGCCTGTGAACAAAAACTTCAAGCTTCAGACTGTTCTAAATGCTCTGTTTTTAACGTTTTTTCTACTGTGGCAATTTAACTGGAAAGGCCAGACACAGGAAGTGGCCACGTTCAGCAGGCAGACAGGAGTCAGATTAATTTCCAGGGCTGGTACCTGTGGTTATTAGACAGGCTAATTAATAACATGTCGGGCAGGAAATCCAAAGTGTGGGATCATTTTGAGAAGGTGAAGAATGAACCCAAGGTGACATGTAAACTCTGCAGGCAAACATTTGCCTATCATTCAACTACAAACATGACATGTCATCTGAAACATGTAAGTACCTACATGCCCATTAGCCACTTAGCACAATCATTACTGCTTTGCTGACAGCGTCATTAACAGGCGGCTCGCTCAGTGTGTGACGTGCACTTGTAGATAAAATATAGGCCTATATTAATGAAGGTTCATTAGTACGGTTTGTATTTCTCTGTAATGTAGCACAGTGTTAACAATGTTACTGATACTATTCTTTCTCACACCTTCAACTCAAACCATTGTGTTGCCCCGCCCAAAATGTATTGTTTAATAATTAAATTAATGTTGGAAACATGCGGGCAACCAGTCGACTAATGGCCCTAACTGACGACTATTGGTCGACTAGGAAAATTCTTAGCCGGGAGCAGCCCTAGCGTCGTCAGAGAGAAATGTACTCTTGGGTGCCGACGTTAATGTTTGCCTGATTTCGGATCACATTTCTTTAGAACATGTTTATTTGTGACAATTTCGGTTTAGAGGATTTTATTGGTAAAAAGTGCTGCCATTCTCCATGACAGTCATTCCCCAGCTGCAAATGCTCTGCTAACATACATGTAGCTACATGCTAACATTGGACGAAACCTGTAATCTTTGCTGCTGATGCTGTAAATTTCTCCCTGATTTCAAGTCATACTCCTACTGGAAAATATCCGGTTGTGAAGATTTTGGAATAGAAGCTTTTATTGGTGATTTTTCACTTAGAAAATGTCGCAGTTTTTTGTTGGAGTCACTCCTGGCTGCAAGTACTGCTAATGTATACGAAGCTACATGCTAAGATCAAGCAAAACCTGTAATCTTGGTTGCTGATGTTGTAAATTTCTCCCAATTTTTGATCATATTCCTGCTGGAACATGTCCAGCTGTGTTTAGAAGCTGTCATTGGTGATTTTTCATAATAGAAAGTGCCGCTTTTCTCAATTACAGTCATTCCCCATCTGCAATGTCGGAGTAAAGATGCCAAGATAAAGGAGACCCGGAAAACTGTGACATATCAGAGCAGACTGGGCTTTTTTAGGAGGGGGACTTAAAGAGACAGGCACTAAAGCAGAGCGTCTCGTACTGAGAGTGAATACAGGTGTTCCATCAAAGACTGAATGAGGAAAATAGTGTTTTTGAAGATTAAAGCATGAAACATGTTCTCGTAGAAACCTTATATACAAGTATGCACCTGAGCATGGTCCCCTTTAACATTATAAACAACATTATACTTACACATGAGACTTATATTACTTGGAGCAGATTTACATGGAAGAGAAACATCTATGTCTGATAATGTCATCCCTTCCGTTTCAAGTCTGTTCTTCCACATTAGTAACCATGGTTACCATATTGTGTCTCTACGTATAATAGCCTGCTGCTACCAGCCGAAATGTCCGAAGACAGTAATGAACATTATTGTGAATGATGAGAGATTAGATGTTTTCAGGACAGGGGCAGTCTGGCGTGTCTCTGCTGATGTTGTGCATTAGGCAGAAGCTTTTCAATAAGCTCATATTTCCCAGAAGTCTGGTCTTGCCATCTGAGATGGATTCCATCTCCCTGGATTGTGTTTTCCCTCCCTGTGCTCTCCTTCTCCCACAAGATGCCTCGACTTCTCCGGGGTTAAAAATAGATATATCCCCCCGGTGCAGCTTGAGCCTAACTTTATTTTCATGGGGGGAAATAAAAAGCACACATACTGTGTTGGAGGGACCGATGGAAAAAAAAAACTAACCTTCAAGATCCAATGACAAATCAGTTTCAGTCTGTGTAGGAAAACAGTATGCGGAGGAACAAAGGTCCAAACAAAAAGGTATTTAGTTGCAGTTTAAACCTGCTCTTCATCGAGCTCGCTCCCCGGGCTTTAATCTTCAAATTTCACTTTGGTTTTGATCTCAAATTAGTCTTGCCATCTGTTGCACAGGATTGAAGCCCACCTACTCCTCCTGAAGTCTAACAGTGTTTTAAATACCCGAAAAAACAATCCTACTAAATATTTAAACAGGAGTTTTTATGGCAGGTTAATTAATAATCACAGCGTTTCAGTGTTGACATGGTCATATGGATATTGATTTCTCACTGGCTGCTGTTGACCTCAATTCATCTTTCTGATCTTTCTTTGTGCTCACATGCACTAACCCAGGCGATATGCAAAGAGAAAGATGCCCACGCAGACACGTTTCTTTCTTGTTCTGTGAGTCCTCACATCTCATGTGCAGACAAAAGGAGGGAGACAGTGAGAAGACAGGGGGAGACAGAGGGACAAATAGAGTGAATGAGAGGAGGAAGAAAGTGACATTGCAAGAGAATGGAGATGGATGAGGACGTGACGGTAAGCAGGAGAGCACGTTAAGACAGAGGGAACGCTGGAGTCAGAGTGTGAGAGACAGGCAGAGGAGGAGGAGAGCAGAGAGGAGAGGAGAGGAGAGGAGAGGAGAGGAGAGGAGGGAAGGGGGAAGGGCAGGCGTGGGAGAGATGCAAGTTGAGTCAAAGCCCCCGAGCTCCCCTGATTTCTCTGTGAAAGACACAGTGCTGAAAAGATGGATAGCGTGTGCCCTCTCTGCCAAGGCATGCCCAAGACAATGACATCATCATCATCAAACTAGCAAGGACACGAGGCGAGAGCCCCAGACTCACGCTTGGATCTTTTATTCATTATTATTCACTCACTTATTCATCATTTTCCTTGCGCTCAGACTATCGCTGTGCACTGACACCAATCATGAAGTCTTCATACTTAAAATTGTTCTTTAAATAAAATAGTACTTCTACAGTCAGACCGTCACTTTGCACTGACAGTGATCATGGATAGTCTTCATACATCAATAAAAATATCACCAAAATAAAATATGTACTCTTACTTTAAATACAAATACAGCCACATGTGGACACTTTGGTGCATAGCACAGGAAAAAAATCATCACAGGTTCAGGTTTAATACGAGGCTACAATTACAGATCAGTAGGGACTGTTTTTATTTCCTTCATACTGTATGTGTTGTGTGGGGCTGATATACTGTTGTTGCAGACGTTGAACTCTGGTGAGCAGCGGCGTCACTGCTGGCCCTCCTTGGCTGCTAGTCTCTTTGCTTTATTCTGGAGGTAACGTGCCTTGCCCTCCTCGAAACGTCTCTGCTCCTCCTCTCCGTTAATCTGAAGACATCACAAAAAAAGACAAAAGATTTCTTTTCAGACACATTCATCATTTACACTTAATGTGCACTGGAATGTTTCCCCTGCGGTTATTGCATTAACCGTGAGCATGAAGCTCTGATCTAATTTACCAGTCGGTGCCGTTGTAATTGCCATTCATCTTCTTAATGAAATACAGAATGAATGATTGAAAGGTAGAGAAGCTCTGCATTACGAGGTGCAGAAGCAGAATTCATCTGAGTAGCTGAGTAAAACCATATGAGGTGATTTGCAAGATATTTGCAGGACACATGACACATTTAAAATTGATTGAACTGCTCTTTTTAAGGCATTTTAAAAAACATGTTAGACAACGCTGAGCATTGCGAATGTGTGTGTACAGTTTGTATTTCTGACACTGGCAGGAAGGATTGTGATGTCAGTCTGTCCAGGAGTCCAGTTCTTTGGTCCTGAGATACAACATTAGCATGAATTTCTATGTGAATGTCACAGTTAAGTTACCTAAAGGTTAACTTATGATTTTTGGTGACTGTTGGCTTTTCATCTAACACCACCAACTAAATTCTCTTTAAGTAATAACTTCAAAGATTTAGAGTGTTGCAATATTTATTTATTTGCAGTATTAGGAACTGGGTGTTGGGGGTGACTTAATTAGAGGTCTAGCATGTAGGATTTAGTGGCATCTAGTGGTGATGTTGCAGCATTGCTGCAAACTGAAACTTCTCCCATGTGCCAAGTGTGTAGAGAAACTAAAGTGAACAACACAAAAACACAAATGGCCCTATCCAGTGCCAGTGTTTGCTTTATCTGTTCTTGGTTACTGTAGAACAACACGGCAAGCTCCATGGAAGAGGACTCGCTCTATATGTGGCTATAAACAGCTCATTCTAGGGAAAGAAAAACACAACAATTCTTAGTTTCAGGTGATTATACACTAATGAAAACACAGCTATGGATTCTATAGTCCATTTCTGCTAATATATCCCCGTAAATCCTACACACTGGACCTTTAAGTAAATACTGCAGGTTCATATTAAAAGCATTTAACTGGTGAATCACAAGTTTTATTATGAAGGAAATAGAATGCAATGTGTCTGTCAATGAGTTTAGCATTTACTGCTATTGTTCATCAAAAATGCCTCAACAAAACAACGGTCATTTGTCAATACCAACTTAGCTTAAATACTGGAGGAACAATGAGGAGCAGCCACAGGGAGCTGTTTGATGAAGAGCTGCAGGGGACAGGGTGCACACCTCAAACTTAGCGAAGTAACCAGCTCCATTCATGGTGCCCTACTATCTGTGGACTCATGCTGTGTGCAGCATAAATCAGGTCATGGCTGCTCATAGAACAATGGAAAAAGGCCAATTATTACCAAACTTCTTTATTAAAATGACATAAGTTGGTTTTTGGTCCCCCAGAGCTCTGATACCTCCAAGTATAAAACCAAATTTATTGCCACCAATAACTGCATGTTTCACCAACTCAGCCAGGGCTGAGAGCTTCAAAATTGGAACATTAACCACTATTTTGGTTCATGACAGGGTGACTCAAACTAATTTGCAGTTTCCCCAGCTGAGTGAATCCCTATTATTTCCAGCTGTATTATCATACTGTACTGTAGCACGATCATCTACTTCCATAACAGGATGTTATATGCATAATTTTAATGAGTATTAACATCCCATATACAAAATATATTCATATTATACTTTGATTGCACCCAGGAACTCTGAGATGTCCCCCCTCTGGATTTACAGCTGCTATGAATTCCTTTTCAACTTCTGTTTTTAATCTGAGCAGCACTCTGTAGCCTGTGAAGAACAAATCTTCTCTTTCTCATCCCTTAGTTCAGTTTGGCTGCTGATCCGTGGGAGGAAGAACACTTGCTGGCCTGCGCAGTTTAATTAGACTGCCTGGAAACCTCGTGACTTAAACAACAATACCACCACCGGTGACAGTGTCAACACTTACTTTAAAACGGTGCTGCCCACTTTCCCACTGCCTCATCTGCACATCGTTCCAAAGGAGCAAGAGAGTGTGTTGTATTTGTGTGCATGAGCAGATATGTTTGTATGTAAAACTGTAAAAGTGAACGCTTGCGTCAGTAACATGCTCAGATGTGCGCACACCTGGTGGTTGGCAGATTCAAGAGCACCTGCCACTCAGCAGCACTCTGGGTGCAAAGCTGACAGATGGCGCCTTAACTTTACGAAGAGAGCAGGGTGGTGAAAGATATGACAAAACATCACGCCAGGGACAAGCCCAGGGGTCACAACTCAAATGTGATGAGAATATTAAAATAGTGACACGGGTGGGAATATTATCTATCTCTGTAGAGCAGGTTGAGGAGCATACAGCTGTAGTGTTGGTGTGTTTGTTGTACGCTGCTTATGTAACAGTCGGCATACTGCTCAGTCAATTTTGCTTTTGCCATTCGACTGAAAGTAATGGATAATTCCAGTTCATTGACTTTCAAAAAAAAGAAAGAAAGAGACCAAGTTTCACCGCTGTTCAAGTATTTTTAAACATTTACAAAAAGAGAAATGCTGCACTGACAATCTGATTTTCAAAAACTGAATTTCCTCATTCCAAATTCATCATCAATGTACACAATCAGGAACTGTGGGGTCTCATTCTAGTGTGTGACGGCTACTGATAGTGTACAGTCACACAGAAAATTCATGGATATGAAATCAAACAACAAACAGAGGCCTTTCACACACTATCAGTTTTTGCCTTTATGTTGTTGAGGGGCGACAGGTTTTACACACAAATCAAGACCTCTGATCTCTGTTCATATAAGACAAATAACATGACATATTTAAGTAGCGTAAGTGATGTCTTGTTGCTGTATACTGTAACAAGTCACAGTGAAAAATCATTTAATGCTTTTCCTACATCATTCCTGCACAGAAAGCAAGCACAGCTACACAAACAAAGCCTCTATTATTGTAACATATTTTGAGATAAGAATAATAATCCACTGTCTCTAATTGAACAGGAACATTAGGATTATATTTCAAACTGGACTACATGTAGAATAATGTTGAGGGAGCGGGTCATTACAGTGTTATTGAAATAAGCCCCGACAAGCTGATTTGGAAACCTGACACCAAACAGAGGTTTATAAATCATCTAATTTAACACAGCTGCTGCGTGTACCAAAGACATCCATCATTGAATACAGAACACTGGTTTAAAATGATGTCATTACAAGCCCAAAAATGGTTCAGAAGACCTGCGTGCCCTGCAAACACAGCTAAATAAAACAAAAAATGGCCAGTTGGTGGGACATCTTGTTTTAAGTAGAATCAGTGAAAAGTAACAAAGCTAAAATGATCATTGTTCTGTTGGGTCTCTCTGCAGTCTCCAAAAAAAAACAGCTATACAAAGTCAACAAAATGTTCCAGAGACAGCTGTTAGAGTGGCTGAAAAATGGCTGCCACTGAACAACATGTACCTCGATGTGTGTACATGAAGCTTTAGAGGCAGCACTGAGTCAAAAGCCCAAAGTGTTTATGTTTAAGGGTTCTGGTGCTATTCACTTCATCAGTCAGTGGTTTCAATGTATTGGCTGATCAGTGTATACACAAACAAATACACACACTGTATAAGTACAAGTCCACATGGTATTTAAGTGCAGGCATTTAGATGTATACGGCATATTTACTAACAACGTCTTCAGGCTGTTTGTACCTTTTATTCTCATTGTTTATCTCCTTCAAACCACTCATATTCCCTCCGTCATTCAGGCCCCTGAGGACTTAACCATTATTTAATTACACATTTAAAATCATAGTCAGCCACAGCTTGAAATGGTTTAATGAACATGCCAATTAAAAGGAAGTGTACACCTGACTACTGCTAATGAAGAATGGCAGTTAATACCAGTATGAGATATGAACCTCTAAAGTGTCTGACCAAAGCAAAAGAAACAGATGATTCTGGCAGGAGAAAACTTTGTTTTCAGTGTTTGTTTTCAGTCTGTCTCTGTGTGTTTCCTGGGCGTGGCCTCCTGGTTCCCTCCTCCTGTCAATTCTAGGTGCCACCAGCTGCTGAACCTGCACACCTGAACCTCACCAACAATCAATCCAATGCAGTATAAAACCCCGGCTCAGACCTCAAGATACTGCCAGATCATTCAGTCTCCTCTGCGGTCCACCATGCCTGCTCCAACCATAACCCACCACGTCCAGTCTCGTGCTTGTCCTCTGCCTCCAGATTTGGACTGATCTGACTGATCTGCTACGCCATTCCCAGCCCAGATCAGACATCATTTCATTCAAGCCTCTAGCTCAACATCTTCTAATTACAATAAACTGCCTTGAAACATTCAGTTTCCTGGTTGTGTTTGCATTTGAGTCCTAAGTTGAACTGTCACAACACACCCTTGGCACTAGTCAGCCCTTGTTGGCTCTTGTCGGCGGAGAAATCACTCTGATTGGCGGTTGAGCTCAGTGCACGGGAAGAGAAACAGAATTGAGGAAAGCAAACAAAAGACTTAAGTCAAGAGGTTGTGAGATCTAAACAAACTTGTAGTATAAGGTAAGATGATTTTTTTTGGCCACTGAGCTCTTTAGCAGAAACAGTTCGTAAATGGCATGTGGTAATTGGGTTGTGTTGCTACTGTGCTAACTTGCTAACTAGCGTCCTGTCAGTCTCCCAATTTCCCTTTTTGACAAATACAGACCACCGCTGCCTGCTGCTGTGGAAGATTATTCCTCTTATGTAGATCAGAACGTACATGCTGACTGGCTTTTGGCTGTAGTTTTTGTGTTGTGTTCAAGTGCAACTGTTTGGCCGATGTGAGGCAACACAACAGTTGGCCATCATCGCCGCTATTCCTTGGATGTCGGTTTGGTGTGTATGCCTTTGACTGTTAATACACAGGAATTAGTAGTCTGTTGTAACTGAAACTTGAGTGAGGTGTGATTTCTCCTATGCTTCTAGGTTTTGGCGTTGTTTCTTGTGATTGAATCAAAAATGCATTTTCACTCAGAATGAACCGCTCTCCAAAAAGATATTTCCCAGGTGCTGTTTTTCTGCTGCCACCTGTTAAAATAATATCAGTCTTATCTCACCTGGCAAAACAAAACTAACAAGAGACCCAAATGTTCAAGTTCTTTTTTTCATTCCAAGAAACTGTACTTTCAGTTATCGACGGAGAACAGGCCAGTCTGAAGAGAAGAAATGCTCATAACGTGATTTGACTTGAATTATGGATTGATTCAGTATGTCTATACAAAATCTAATGCTGGTTAAAGCATAATACAAAATAAATGTTTCATTTTTAATAACTGTTGATATCGCTTACATTTTAAAATCGTTTCTTCACTCTTACACAGCAATAGTAGGAGATGATGTCCTACTACATCTGCATCAGAGCTATCTCCTCCACAAAGCCTTAATGCTGGTGTTTCTACTTTTTAGTCCACATTTATGTCTGTGTGTGCACATTATTTGTCCTGCTGGGCTGCACATGTGCATACATATGGTTAAGCTCATGTAAAACACATTTGCATTACTCAATGAGACATTTCAATGCTAGGCTCAAAATGTCCTTTTGGTGTCCCAACATAATTGGTATTCCCACAGTGGCTTCAGTCTAATAACTATGATTATGCAGGATCATCAACCACCACTGATGACTCTCTGATGCAGAACCTATCAACCTTGCAAAAGCAGCCATACAGTGTCTCCAATCGCATTGCGTTTTACATTTCAGGCAACAATACTGTGCATGTACAGTTGTTCTTTGCAGTCAGGGAGACTGTATGTGTAACATTTCATACATGGTAAGGATGACGGCCCACGCTGTACAAAACACAATGGCTCCTCTTTAAAGAGGACTAGCGTCTACAGCCGTGTTAGCGGCTCTGAGACTGCACATTGGCACAATGATGCTTTGAACTAAATGCTAACATCAGCATGGTAATTTGCTCTCGGTCTTTACATTAAAATGTAGATCATGCATAATGTTTACCGTGTTCAGCATCTTAGTTTAGCATGCAAACATTTGCTAATCAGCATTAAACACAAAGTGATGATAGCACTAGATGAAAAGCTAAGGCATCACCAAAGTTATGAATATCTGAACCAAATTTCATGTCAGCTCACTCAATAGCAGGTTAGAGGATCATTGACATAATTAGGATACATGACATGGGACCCATGGATCTACATTTCATGTCAATCCACCCAATAGTTGTTTATATATTTTCATCTGAACCAGTGTGAGACAACATCTCAAGAGCCATGCTACTAGCTTGGTTAATAAAAAAAAACACCCTTGTAACAAAAAAGCAAAAAGTAAATGGTTATCTGCAACAGATCACATTGGAGGACATGAAATTATCAATTTGAATGTCGTCCACTGGGCACCAAGACAAAGTCAGAGTCTTGGCTGATCGGGTCAGATGGCCAAGAAAAACAGCTGTTTCACCTGGCTTACTGGCCGTCCATTAGGTAGACGGTTGAATGGAGTGTGACAAATTGGATAAGCTTGGAACAGGGACAAGGTTTGTAAAAGGAACGGCTTGGGCAATGCCAGTGAAATGCCAGAGGAGTTCCTTTGTGTTGACACGAGCTGTTATTAAAGTGGGCAGTGGGCATCAGTGGCACTGCCAAATGCCAGCGTCTCAAAAGTAGCACTAAGATGTAAGCAACCAGCTCAACAGAAGTATCGGCCATCCTAACCAGCATGAGTGTGGATACTAACCTATATGTTTATGTGTGACAGAGAGAGAGATACACTTACACTACACTCACTATACAAAGGATGACATTTTAGAAAATGCTTAAAGGTGTTTCATTTGTCAACATAAAACGAACCCTTTCAAATACTCCACGCTGACTTTTCCTGAATGCTCAGAGGACCCCTGTCTGTGGATCCATCTGTTCAGTCGTGATTAATATTTAATGCTATCAGTTTTTTCTGTCTGTGTTTCAGTTTGTAAAGTATTCATCCAAATTCCATAACAATCTGAGCCTCATCACAGTTTCGGTATCAGCAGCGTTACATAAGTGATACCATGATCTACATTATTTGTATAGTGGTGTGTCATTGCTTTGTTTTGCTTCCTACAAGATATTGTATGTCATGAATGCAAAGCATTAAATGAGAGCACAATAAGTCCGCAGAGGATTTGTCGGATGAGTCTGAGCATTCAACTGCAAAACGAGGCAAATATTTGAGCAAAATTTTACAAGATATTCACTGAACTAAATCACGTAGCTCAAGCAAGTTTGAGGTCCACAACTGATTTCAAAAATGGATGGACCCCAGTCATAACCTCAAACCAAGGAACTGGGCAATGGAACAACTAATAGTGCTCTTGGAAGAGTTCTGGCCTCCAAGAAAACAGAGATTGCAGTGACCTATGAAGTGACTGTTTGTCATCATTTTTTCGCTGAACCCGTCTCCATTGCCCTTAGATGCATTTATCTTTACTGATACACCAACTTTTCCACCTCACCCAAGCATACAAAAAATTCTTTTTTGTGATATTTTGATATTTTTTGTATTTTTTTTCCTGTTTCCACTACGCACAAATTGAAAATGCACATACAACAAATGGGTGAAAATGCACCTATTTTCAGTGTTAAAACACAACGCACAGTGTGCTGTAGCTTTTGCTTTTCACATTACAAATAGTACTGAAGAATTTCAGAAGTAGCTATACTTATACTGAACTTTGTGTTAAAAAATACACTGTTAATTAAAAGTAACACTTTGCTGCTCCTTCTCTGGCGCTGCTGAAGGTCAATATAGGACATGTGAGAAATTAAAAACAGACATAGAACTGGATGTGACTGAAAATACCAAAAAAGGATGGATCATGCCATTTTGTTCTTCACACGGACTTACCAAACTTGACTGAGACCTGGCTGTAAATTATTTTTGGCTATGAATACAGAACATTATAGGCTTCTATACATATTCACAGATAAGGTATTATTAAAAACTCCTAATATTCATAATTAACAATCCTTTATAGACTCATAGATAAAGGTACAATGAGAACAAAGGCTGGTATGCTCTGTGTGTGCTTTGCCTTGGATTGCCACAGAGGCAGAAATATCTGCAACTCTGCATGGCACAAGTGTACCCGTTAACCCGTTGCTGATTGTCTTGAATGGGAGGCATCTAAAAATAAACGTGCATCACTTCATGTGGACTACAGGGGGTTGCCATGACAACCGGGCTTGTTTTCGTGTCACGGGAGGCCAGCTGAGTCTCTGCCAGAGAGGAGGGAGAGAGATGGAGATGGAGGAGAAGGGAAGGAGGGAGAGATGAAGAAAAGAGGGTAAAGGAGGGATGGAAGGAAAATAGGCAGGGTAGGAAAGATGAATAGAGGCAGACGGAGTGGGAGATGAAGGGAGAGATGGAACAGAGGAAGGCAGGAAGGAGAGATATGATGAAACACTGAACATGAAGTAAGAGGAATGAAGAGAAAGCAAGATGTAAGGAGGACCAAGACTTCTGTATGTTCACCAAGAATTAATTTAACTTATTTTACATCTTAACCTTTATGCTTTTGCAAAAGGATTGCTGAATGTGCACACGGTTTTTTCATTCATACTGTAGCACACATCCACACTCGGGCTCTGCCACCGTACAACCACATCCTTCCCCCACCAGCTGGTATTCAGTATGCACTGGCCACTGGCTGAGGATTCAAAGTGCTGACCTTCTGATAACAAGCCAGTTTTTCTAACCTTGAGGCGACTGCTACCCCATTAAAATCATCATGAATACAACAAAGACATACGCTGGTCAAAGGTGCTTCCGGGCATTTTCGATTATTCCTATGCTAACCCAGTGTGCACAATATTTCAGTACTCTTCAAGGGTACTGCTGCAGAGAGGAGAGGCATCCCCCTGATATCCTCCCTTCTGCTCATGCTGTCCTCTTTCCCTACTTCAGCATTACCCACAGCGTGCTACATTGGTGACAGCCCATCTACAACCCCCTCCTACACACCCACACACAAGCACTCACATACACACACCCACACACACACACACACACACACACACACAGAGTCCCTAACCCCCTGCTGAGCTAAAATGGGAAAATCTAAAAATAGTAAACGCAACGAGCTCACTCAAGAGAAAGCGAGGGTGAGGGAATGAGGGGGAAAAGCACCTGCAGTCAAAAATAGCAGAAGCTGTCCTTTCAATCGGGCTATTTATAGATCACAACTGGAGCAAAATCTGCCACAATGTCATGAAAATTTCATTAGTGAAGGTCTGAAATAGGTGTTTTTATGTTTCAGTTGAACAGGATTCAGTGTAAGATAAGATATTCAGTGACAATGTAAATATTTTAAAGGTGCTGTATGTGACATTTACAACATTAATATAGCAGAAAATAACTATTGCTTTGCCAAGATATAGTGGAGTAAAAGCAAGGAAAATCATGCTCTGTGTGTGTGTGTTGTAATCAGAGCTTCTCTGTTGTGTGTTGTGGTAGACGGTCCAGCTACGTGTGCATGCCAGTCCCATGTGAGTCCTGTGTACGTATCCCACTGGGAAGCTTATCCCCAGTGCCCTGTGCAGCTCTCAGGGTGCAGCCCCACTATACACAATCAGAAATTTGCTCTTATTCATTGTGTATGGGAAACAACTGATTCACTGCACACATCCCTGTGATGTGAACCAAGCTGGCAAATTCTCTCCAAGAGTCAGATAAGAAGACTGATAGCACTCTCCTGTCTGTATGGTAAATATGAAGCCACGGTGAGCTATCGTTAATGAAAAATATGATGGAAAATATTCATCAAGGACCTTTTTGTCCATGACAACGATGAGTAATTGACAAGCTAAAAATAGCTCAAATGGATTGATAATGAACACTATCACAAAATGTATGTTGGACAAAAATGACAGTAGTGGACTACAGGACATTAAAATGAGAGGAGAGGAGAACTGAATGATAAATCATTTTATAAAATGTATTAGAAAAATGTTTTGAACTAGAAAGCCCAGAACAGCCATGCTTGCAATATCTTCTTTTGTCACATGAACAATGTGAAATGGGATCACCGACCTGCTGGCAAACTCCTGTAATTAGTCAGGGCCAGAATGTTTTACCAGCCTGTAAAACACTCAAACCAGAGTAGCACCAGCATTTGGTATGAGTTCTGAGCTGTAAATCAGTAGTAAATAAGCAGCTGTGTGTGTCCGATAGCGGACAGTGGAGCTGCTGAATGGATTTGTGGGGTTTGGTAGTTGCAGCAGGTGCTGTTAGCAGCTAGCTCCACTTGTTAGCTGCTGATCCACAGCAGAGCAAGTAGCCACTGCACTGTTGATCCCTGCAGAACTCCACTGAGATCTAGACTGTTTTGAGAAGCTCCATAGTTTGATTGCTGTTTGACAGACAGGTAGGAGGCTCGGTTATCTGTGAGTGTAGCTGTGCTCTGTGTAAACAGCTTGAAGTTTTCTCTGACAGTGCTAAAAGTTTAATTTTCACCATTCACTCATCACTGCCTCTGTGAGAGGAAACAAGTTCAAACCTCCAGACTAACATGTTGCAGATTGAGACAGAATTCAGGCTGAAATAAAGTTATTTTTTGCTTCGTAACAGCCAGATTGATAAGTCAGAGTTTACAATTAACCTGGGTACAAGTCCTGGTTGTCTCAAATGAGAGGTGTCAAAGTCTTTTAGGCCATAAACAGAGAGATTTTGAGCCTTTCAAACTATGATAATTACGTGTGTGCTCGTAAATCATCACTTAAACCTGTCAAAGACTACAATACAAGTTTGTGTGTAGAAATGATTTGTAGCTGTGGAAAAAAAAAGTCTGAATGAAATGTTTATGCAACCTGTCACCCTGATCCTAATTTCTGATGCCAATATTAGCGTAAGCAGATTAGTTAACAGAGAAGAAGAAGACTTAAAGTTCACTAAAATGTGAGGCCTTTCTGTCAAATAAAATGTTGTTGTTGACTAAAACTAGATTAAAACTATAAAGGATAAAAATTACTAAAATAAAAAAGCTAAAAACTAATAGGCATTTTCGTCTAAGGGCTAACATTAAGACTAAATCTAAAATAGCTGCCGAAATTGACACTGCTGCCAGCAGCTCTTAAACTCACTAATTAAATTGTTTTACCTTATTTGTTTAATCCACACAAAAACTGAAGTGTAGCTGGTCTTACTGCCTTGCAGTTGTCTGCCTCAGCAGACCAGTCAAATTGCAGTTACAGTTGACATCCATGTCTGTGAAAACATGGATGCTTCAAACACATCTTCCCAACAGCAGCACAGAAGATCTATACAATTAGTACAGTTTCAAGGTGGACACTGAGGATTAGAAATGTCTCCCCTTCTGTTCCTCAGATATGATGATGATATGATGACCCTTTTTTTTTTAATGGCCAGGAAAGTGTTTAATGCAAAACATTATGATGTCACAGTGATGTTGACCTTTGACTTATTGAGTATAAAAATGTCATTACTTTATTATTTTATCCTTTCAGTCATTTGTGTAAATTTTTGTCATAATTAGCAAATGAATTCCTGAATTTTGGTTAAAAAAACATGTTATTTTGAGGTCACAGTGACCTTGACCTTTGACTGTCAGCCACCAAATTCTAATAAGTTTATTCTTGAGTGCAGGTGGATGTTTGTGTTAAATTTGAGGAAACTCCCTCAAGGCGTTGTTGAGCTACCATGTTCAGGAAATGAGACAGACGAAGGTCACAGTGTTCTTTGATCTTTGAACACCAAAGTCTAATCAGTTCATTCTTGCGACCAAGTAGATGTTTGAGCCAGATTTTAAGAAATTCCCCCCAGAGACAGATGAGGTCATAATGACCTTGACCTTTGACTTATGACCCCTAAAATTTAATCAGTTCATTCTTGAGACCAAGTAGATGTTTGAGCCAGATTTGATGACATTCCCTAAAGGCGTTGTTGAGATATCGTGTTCATGAGAATGGGACGGATGGACAGACACCTTGCAAACAAAATGCCTCTGGCCACGGCTATCGCCAGCATGGAGACATAAAAATGTCAAATTCTGGATTTATGGAGGGCTATGTGTGGGAGTATTTACACTGCTAGTTGCTGGGGAAAATTCTGTGATCATAACAGGCACATGTATAGATGCTATTTGATAGGGGTATTTAGAATAATAGACGGTGGTAGTGGCCCTAGGCGAAATAAAATGGATGGACAGGAAGGCCAAATGTTTGCTGTGCCTCGCTCAACTCTGTATTATCAAGCCTACTAGGCTGATTAATGCCATCGTTGCATTTTCATCCCCCACAGTCCCATCTCCACCGTTAGGGGAAATTCAGGTGTTAATTGGGTTGACGTGTTAAACCTTATTAAATATACCAAGGGACTGACATCTATGAATAGGCTTACCTCCATCAATAGAGTTTGGATGGGCACTCCCTTTTTTTGAGTCCATCACATCCCATATTTAATCCCTCAGTAAATAGTGATAAAGACATAAATAGCCCTGATTGAGCCTCGTCCTCCTTCTCTTGCTCATATAAATAAACACACACGCATTCGTGCTCAGTGATCTGTTCAAGCACGTGCACCTCCACACGCAAAGCCCACTGTGTCACACACAAACCAACATGCACTGGAGCTTTATTTGTCTTTGTCTTACACACAAACACATACAGTCTGTCCATATTGTATCTCTCTCAATCCAACATTATCATGCACACACACGCAAATTTCTCCATTGCTGCCCTTGTTTATCTGACATGCTACATCAGAGCCCTGGCAGCCCTTCCTCCATTTAGATTTCCATTTATAGTGTTGAGGATGAATTATTAAAATCACCAGGAGATATTTTTTTTAGCCTCTCTTTTCATAAAATTGAGGTGAAATTACAATGACTCTAATCATCGCTGCAATTCCCTGCCATTAAAACAAAAGCCTGTGCAAGATGGAAAACCAGGTAATGAATGCATGGAGCGAGGCAGACAATGGAGCCAACCAAACGCAGGGTTTTGTGAAATGGAAATGGGGAGACTGACGGGCGCTTTTGAAAAGGCCGACCATTTGAGACGCACATTTGATGCACATTTCTGTCTGGCAGGGGCAGAAGGAGAGAAGTCTGTTTTCAAATAGACCTGTCATGGTGTTAAAAGGCTGATGCTGCACCTTTACGTGTGTGTGAATGTTTATAATAAGAGGGGTCAATGTAGCACTTGGCGACACACCTTTAACAACCATTTTCCACGCCTCACTCTCATCCACGCTGCCAAGCTCGCCTTTCTTCATGCAAATCTCTTATTACACGCTTTTGTTACTTGAAACAAGGAGGAACATGTGGTTACGCACCTCTTTTATTTTAAGATTAAAGGCTGAGTTAGACACAGTGTCGTAGTATTCAAGATCCAGACTACTTTTTGAAGGTTTTTACTTGGTCTTGCTCACTAAAAAAGGAGAGTTGAATAAAGATGGTTAAGATGATTTCAACTCCTTAGTGTTTGTTTGCTCCTCCAAAATGTGCCTCTGCAATGCTTTTTGATATTTTTATCAAGACGTTTCTCATGTAACATCTATACGTACACACATACATAGTGTATGGCAATAAAAGAAGTGAATGAGGAGGAATTTTCATTTGTCTTGGTCATTTCATTTTGTCTTGGTCTCAATACACTCTGGTCTTGGTCAGGAAACGGTCTCAGTTTAGATGGTCTTGACTGCAACACTGGTGATTATGTGCTTTAAACACTACATCAAATATTTTCTACATGCTTTGGTTCATTATTTTGGTTAAGTTAAGAGGGCAGATTCAGGTTAACCCAGAGTACAGCTTTGTGCTTGACTTCTGTTACTTAAAATATTACTGCTTGGTTTTCACTTTGAACACATTCTCCTGCCTTACTCAGTACTCTGCACATACTTAAAGTTTAATGATTAGCTCAGGTGCAAACTCTCTGAATTTTGCACAAGTGTGCACTCGAGAGAATAAATGACCTGCTGTTGGTTTTTCAAATTTAGAAGCTGCCCACTCAGCCAATGCCATTGTTATTAGGGACTGTGCTTGACTAAAAATCAAAGTCAATGCTATTATTACCACATTTATCAAGAAATCAGTTCATACTGTGCAACAACAGCAGCCATTCAGCAAGTCAAGAAATCAGTCTGAAGAAAAGAGAACAGAAATTGCTGAGTCACAAAATATGGAGCAATGATCTTTATGATTAAGATTAAATACATGTTTAAACTCACTGCGGTCCACTAAATGCTTTATTTAGTGCTTTGAATGTGATTTTAATGGCTTCTCTGTTGTCTAAATCCCACTTCATCTGGCAGAATAGCTGGATGAGTTTTAAAGGGATCATCACAGCAACAATCAGGGTGTGCGAAAGGCGCCAGGAAATAATTTAAATGTGCTGAGTTAAACAGATGGCCTGCACGTTCAGTGTTTGCATATAAACAGGGTTTGGATCATCGCGTACTGCCAAGCCAGAACAAACAGCAGGCGTTTTTCTCCTGTCTGCAGGTAAACATGCACACTTTACATCCTGACAATAAGTGCTGAGTCAGCCCGACACAGATGTCCAGGGATGTTGTAGAGATATTAGTATTCAGCCCTCGGTGCTTAAGGTTAATGAGCAGACACAGCGGAAAAATTGAACGCAATGGAAAGACACTGATATATAAAACTGTAGTAGATTGTGTCTCTCATGCCGTGAGCTTTCCAAACATCACAGGTGTCGCTGACTTCTTTTACATGCACATTCTTACTCCACTATTACTCTGAATTTGAAAGTATTGCGAAATTGATACTGGTCATATAAACAATATATTCTGTTTGGATATTCCAAATTAGGCCTTTTCCCAAAAATAACATTTTGCAATTAAGAAATGTGGAATACGCTGGTATTACTCAGATTTTAGGAGCATTCTTTGGTTATGAATACAGCCCATTCAGAATACGCATCTTAATGGAGGTTTTTAACCGCAGTTTGTGTGATGGCATCAGCTCTGTGCTGAGATGCATGCCCAAAGGAAAAGCCCACATTTCTGGTTGAACAGAGAAACACACCTACCTTTTAAACATAATGAAAGACTTGGATATCAACAGGTTTTTGGATATTCAGTAATATCGCCGACCTTTTCAGGTAGATGGTTGCAGAAATGAAACGGGGAGGCTGTGTTTGTACAGTCAAACAAATCCGCCACCAAAGGAAACTTTGAGAAAATCCTGTTTTGACACATAAAATGGCACGGGAGGCTTCAGCCGCTCCACTTTTCCATATTTTGACATGATAAACAACATGTTAGGATGCGTTAATTGGAGTATGCACGGCTGCATGTAAACAGCAATATTAGTGGTTTATTTATTTTCATTAGGCATGTAAACAGCTTAGTAGGAATATTGTCTTTTTCAGAGTAAGGACAAAAATCTGAATATTTTGTTCATGTTAACGTAGTCACTGACTGAGGGAAAGTAACTATTGGGGCGAAAGCAGAGAAACAGATGATCACATTACTGTGAACATTTAAATTGGGATAAGAATTCCAACACTTGTATTAGCATAAAGTGTCACTGTAACCTATTTGGAGAATAACATGAACTACACTGAGTTGAAAATAAAGCAGTAATCTTTTTATAACTTGTTTTTGATAGCCTGTAAAAATACTTTCTTGCTCTGTAAAGAATTTTATATTTCATCATGTTTTTTTTATTTAGTATGCAGTCCAAGGACAAGTTTCCATTTGAATCTTTATCAGCGCCCACAAATCTGAAAGGCTGTGCAGACTTTAAAAGTATAAGCAGAAGCAGCTGAAAGACATGACAAATACCCATGGCCTGATTTGTTTACCATACAAAATTCAAGGACTAAAAAACAAGGTTGTAAATAACTCTGTGCGCAAACTAAGGTACACCATACTTGGGGAACACATTAAACAATCTATAGTCTGTTTGACTCTCAATCTGTGTAAGAGCTGTGTAAATTTAGCTCTATGTGGATATAAAAAATGATGTACGGTATACGATCGAATTAATGACAGACTTTAGAGAGCAGAGACTGGGTGGTACCGACCTTAAGAGGAGGGACAGGCAGAGGCTTATTGGCCTTGTCCAGGGAGATGAAGGTGAAGAAGGCAGAGACAGCGCGATATTTCTCTACGCCTGTCTCCAGCAGCGAGGAAGCATCTACCAACACTTCAATTTCCATAGACTTGTTACTGACAAATGTGAGCCGCCCCGTCACCGTCACCACACAGCCTGAAACAGATGAGGAGGAGGAAAATGTTTAATGTTTATGCTTGATGTTTGTGCAGTAAACTGGTTTAGTAGTAGTATGCTGCCATTAAAGAAATTTTCATTTCAGTAAGGAAACTCTTTTCATGTTGATTTAACAGTTTCAAGTTTAGTTTATTTAAAGAGCACATTTAGAAACAGAAGTTGACTAAAGTGCTGCACAGTGGTAACAGTGCTATAAAATATGTAAGAAATAATAAAGCATAGTAAAAAAGCAAGTGCCTCAACATAAATACAACCAGAACAACGACAGTCGACTAAATAATAGGAACAGGAGGGAAAAAAATCATGCGGATACAAATGCTAAAGAATAAAGCAGGTTTTGAGTTGATTTTTAAATGAGCTTAGGGAAGGGGCTGATCTAAGAGGAAGTTGGAGATTGTTTCAAAGTTTAGGGGCCGTGGCTGCAAAAGTGCGATCATCTCTGTGTTCAGTTTGGAGGTTGGATATGTAGGGGGCCATGAGAGCTTTAAAAACAAACTGGAGGATCTTAAAATTAATGCGGTAATGAATTGGAAGCAAGATGGAGTTGGAGGTGATGTGGGCTCTTTTCCTGGTTCCAGTGAGCAGCCTAAGAGCAGTGGTCTGAATGAGATGTAAGTGGGACATGGATGCAGGGTTCAGCTTAAGACAAGTTAGATTTAAGACTTTCTGAGACTTTTTAATGAATGAAATTGAAGCATAAGTTTAAAAATGACCAAAACTGAAGAAAAACAAGCATGAACCTACATCGGTTACTATGTAGGGACAGTTCTGCCGAAAAATGTTTGCTGTAACATACTGTTTTGTGTTTGTTGATGTGTTTCCTGGGCGATTTTATGTTTCTCACTCCACTGCCTTGATTCCCATAGTGCTGAGTTTGGAAAAATGTTATGTATAAAATAAACTGAGCCTTATGCATTTCCTTGTACTTGTTTCAACCATGTCACAAAATCTTGGTCAAATAGCCAATTTTCATTGAATGTGCACTTCTCCATGCCGTCCTGGGTACAGAGACAGCTGGTTAGCAGACAGCGGATCGTCTGCTCTGAGCATCCCAGGCAGAAACAAAATATGAGTTTTGTTGTTTACGCTCTCCTGATCTGCATGACATCAATGCGACAGGCATTCAGTATATTATTTTTAAAAAACAGATGTTACCAATTATCTTGAGATTTTATAATGCAATATCCAAAAAAAGATTAATTAAATCCCACTTCCAATATCTGAGCATTTCTGGGACATTTCAAAGATTTATTCAAGACATTTTAATACCAATTAAGGCTTTTTTTTTTTAGATGAATGAATACAAAGCGTGTAAAGACTTTTTAAGTATCCATGGGAACGCTGTGGGTGACTGGGTGGTATTAGAGTGGAGTAAGTTGCAGTATTTGGTCCACGAGGATATGAATGCATGAATGATATTTCAAAGTTTTAATTTAAATCAAAGGTGAAAGAAACTGAACTTGACAACTATATTTATGTGTTTAGTGGATTTTAGGGCAGAGTTAAAGATGAAAACAAGGTTGGTAGCATGTGGCTTGAGGTAAGGTAAAAGTTGGTGAGTAGTTTAATCGAGTCCAGGGGGCCAAAGAGCACAGCCTCAGATTTATGAACACTGAGCTGCAGGAAATGAGGACCATCCAACTTTTAATGTCCTAAGGCGCTCCCTGAGGCAGTTCAGGTCTGATAGGCAATATCAAATCCCAAGAACCCTTTAATGTTTTAAAGTCTTGACATTTGATTTTCAAGCTACTCTGTCCTTCAGCCAGCCAGAGAAAATTAATATTGTTGTTGTTTAAAAATTTAAAAGGGTAAAAAAAAGAAGTTGCGAGAGAGTGTTAAAAATATTGAAGTATTGCCTTGCAACTATCTCTCACCTGAATGACTGCAGTTTTAAATTACCTGAAAACTTTGAGCGAACACAATAAAATTCACTACAAATACTGTAAGCTGACATCAAACTGACGACCTTCATGTATAACTGAACATGAACTGAACATGAACTGAACATGAAATAAGCTGGTAAATTGATGGAGTCAGCCAAGGAAAATATAGGATCTGCTCTGGCAATCTACTTCACATTGTTGCATCATGAACCTCTTGAAGTCGGTGCCACAGAGAGATTCAGCAGAGTGAAGCAGGCCGATGATCTTTGGCTGGAAGGATTTAGGAACTACAGCCAATCAATCTGCAAGGTTTTCAGATGAATACAAAGTAAGACCTTTAAAAATAAAGCTTGTTTTTGTGCTTCAAGTGAGAAAGACAAGTTTAAAATCTTTTTGAAGATGTTTATGTTTGCAACCACAAATAGAGAAGACACATTAGGTTCACTGCTGCAGAGCATTTGCTACCTTTCAGATCTAATCCATCCAGTGTATTTGACTCATCAAAAATTAGTGCTTTTCTCCTTTTGTCACTGCAGGGAGGAGGGAATAAAACAGTCAACTAATAGTACTGGGCATTGCTGATGTGTTTCTTTATTCTCTTTGATGTGCCTGTACTGTATTATTACTGCTGTTGCCATAGAGACGAGGAGAGAAGGTGTTATCCCTGCAGTCTGAGACAGATCTCGAGTCTGACTGGGATCTTATAGAACAGTCACAGTCTTAGATAATAAATGATGTACACGGAAAATGAAAAGAGGCTTTTACAAAAGTATGTGCTGCAAACTATATCTAAGAGAATTAGACCTGAAATTTCAGTGGTGTTGTTCAGTGATAGAGCTCTGGGACTCATGCAAGCAGATCAGAGTTTTAAGGCTGTGCTCATTGGTAAAAGCACCAACATTAACTGATTAAATCAACCTATGTTTAGATTTTCCTGACAAGAGACCTCTTGTGGTTCATGCAAATAATGGCTGTAATCTGTCAGTAGCCACGCAAAGGTGCAGCCACACAAGAGAGGATGATGGAGGTGATGGCCCGGCGTGCAGAGTGTGACTTTAACATGAGAGATCATGGTTTGTTTTCACTCTTCTGCTAGCAAATGATCATTTCTTTTTAATCATGACATCAATGTTTGTTTGTTTTTACTTTAAAGGGGACCTATTGTGCTCATTTTCAGGTGCATACTTGTATTTTAGTTTTCTACTAGAACATGTTTACATGCTTTAATGGTCAAAAATAAATAAATTTTTCTCATACTGTCAGTGCTAGAACACCTGTATTCACTTTCTGTCTGAGACGCTCCGTTTTAGCCTATGTCTCTTTAAGTGCCCCTCCCAAAAAAGCGTAGTCTTCTCTAATTGGTCAGCATTTCAAGGTCTTCTGCATCTTGGCGTATAGCGACACTTTCTACCATTAAAAAAAAATCACCAATTAAAGCCTCTGCCCATTATTCTGACAGCTTAATTCCAGAGCCCCGAAAAACGTCCTACATTTTGTAGGAGATTTATACGTCAGCCTGTTGGCCCTCTGGAGCAATGCATGTTTTTTTTCAGGATAACGGGCTGCCATACAAATAGGCTTTTGGTCCAATGGGGCATTTTTCGGACTACTGAGGCTCCAACATTATGGGTCTTTGGAACAATGGCATGGCACCCTAAACACAACCGTACATGTCCCAGCAGGACTATGAACTGAAATTGGGGAGAAATTAACATTGGCAACCAAGATTACATGTTTCCCTGACATTAGCATATAGCTACATGTAGCAGTGTATGTAGACACTTGCCGTAACGTGCCTGGAGCAGATCACCATAAATAGAAATCCATCATAAACTGACGTCACCTTGTTCTGAATGTAGAAAAAAACGTTGGAAACACAGTATTCAGAGCGGTCTGAAGCCTGAGGTTTTTGCTCACAGGGATTCCTTTTATGTATAATAATAATAAGGAGAAGGTTCCCATAACAGGTCTCCTTTGACCAAGACCTCAGTCCATCTTTAACCGTAGCCAAGAAGTTGTATGTTGTCTAGACTTAACAAGGCCTTAACCATAAATATAGAACAACCTACTGTGTCCTCTGAGAAGGACTTGATGGATCATCAGATTACGATTTTAAGAGATGTAGAGGAGTTAACAATCATCCCAGTGTTTGGAGACTGCTGGAGGAAATGTGGAGAAATATCTGCAAACTCCTGGCATGTTCTTGGTTGTTCATTTCTGCAGCTGAATTTGTGATGTAATTTTTGCTAATTGTTGTGAAAGAAACCAAGAGAAATAAATAAGTTGAAAAAAATCAATAGCATCTCCATAACTTAAGTCATGTTAACACATACTTTAATGAGGTGAGAGGTACCACTCACTAAATATTGGCAAATGTAACACTAGGTGTTACTTAATTTGTTTTGCTGCCCTTGGATACTGCTCTTAAAACATTTTTAACAGACTTGCTTTGGCACCTTTTCATAATCAAAGTGTGAGCGTACTTCTTGCCATTCACTTCAAGAGGAAATGAGTTTGTCTCGCTTTTTGTGGCTCTGCCCAACCTCATTTTCCCAATAGACTGCCATTATTTTAAAGGTATACTATGCAGGATTTTCCTTTAAAAAATGTATAGACTCACATAAAAGTAAGGTTGCAACTTCATAAAAAGGTAGTGACCAGGGGTGCCAGACCATAAGCAGCACGTATCAAACAGGTAGCTATACAAAAATTGTCAACACAGCGCTATAAAAACACAAATATAGTCAATGAAGGTGAATCTGAGATTGGCTTTCACATTCGCTTTAGCTGGCAATACTGTTTACAAACAGCGGTCTACAATTCCTGCATAGTATACCTTTTAAAAGGTCTGTTAAACTGTTAAACAGAATATTTCAACCAGTGTAAATTACTGTGTTTATGTGTGACGTCATCTCAGTTTAAGGCCTATGAGTCCGGCTGGCAGGGCTCAACACAGAAGCAAACTGCAAGGAATAATGCACTGAGTGACCAACTTTCACAGAAATAAACAGGTGCCATGTTGGAGTCTAGTATCCTATTCTTGTAATAACACCTTGGCTCTGCAAAATGTAGTTTTTTTCAGCTTCAGCAGCGATGACCATATTTTCCATGATGTCACTGCCAGTTTTCACAAGCAAGTTTACAAGCAGGAAAAAGTTTGTAATTTGTTTTAGCAATATAAAGTTAAATTTGATATTGCCCAAGGACATGACTTTGGGGCTGAGATTAAGGCAGTTCTCTGTGCACTGGGAAAAATATGACAGCTCTAAATTACATTTTTATTGCACGATAAGACAATGATTACTAACCTTATTCGCACTTCTCTATCTGAAAGGTGTTAAGAAATTACATCACCATTATCAGCGATCTTACATGCAAGGAGATTTGAGAAATGATATCAAGGTGATAATGAAAATCCCACTAAGTGAGGAACTGTGAAATGGTGATTAAATGATTGTATAAGGAGTCAGGATGAGGTACAGCAAAGTAACCGCAGCATGCTAACACAGTACATACACTGCAAGTTCTCTCGCTTGTTGGTGAGTGTTTTTACATGTTACTGCCTGGAGCAAGTCCAGTCTCATTCAGGTGAACTATCTCTGGCACAGATGTATTAGGCTCAGTGATGCGTGCTCTGCTCAATGAGATGAGACAAAAAATGAGACTTGATGAGACTGGGTGATTTTATTTTAAAAGACCTTCATGATTAATAATTGATTAATGCAGAAAGTAGATCTTGGATTTGTGCAGCGTTGAAGGTCAGCCAACCTGAAAAACTGGCTGAGTCCCATCTCTGAGGAGCTGTTTGATACAGCTAATCTGCTGTGAGGAGAGTCCATGCCAGGGCCTCATGTTGTATGCACGAAGCTGGGGTTGTAATGCCTTTGAGCCATAGATTTGCTATTTTAGCTGCAACCTTCCTGAGTAGAGTTAAGGTTTTTCTGTTACTCTTTGTACCGCAGTTGGACCAAATTTAATACATTTCTCAGGTTGTGAAAACAAAAAGAAATCTACTCGGAATGGTATCTCATTTGGCATTTACATTTTCCTCTATTCACAGAGAGCTTCCTGGAAATTGCATTTTTTGCATTAGCAAGCGGCTGGAGAAGACGACAAGAGAAGGGAACAAGGCAGTGCAGGTGAAATAACAGCCCTCACTTCTGACGACTTCTCCAGACGCACATTAGGCAGACAAGATTGTTTCTTTTGTTGCTGGGAATCAAAGAAGGTGTGTCATATTCACACACACACTGTACTGTACCCTTACTCCACACTGAAGAACTATTTGATTTAAAGGGACTGTTCGTGTTATTTGAAGTTGAGCTGTAGGAGCAGAACAGGGAAGCTGCTGGTCTACCACTGCATTGATTAGTTTGTTTGTGTCATTTTCTGACTTTGGTTTGTCTGATTTAAAGGCTTAGTTAAGATTCACCAATGTCACACAATAACAGATCTATGCAGTGGTAGACCAGCGACTCTCCTGTTGAGCAAGGTAAAATGACTGTTTTTGTCAAAGTAGTCTGGTGGCTGTGAAGACAGCATAGATATAACAATATAACAACATCATGGATGTAACGGCTTTTGAAATTGGTGCCACAGAACCAGAGACCAATAAATGATAATAAACAACAGACCAATAAATGCCCCTGCTGGTGCCAAGAAATGATCTCGTATTACAGTTAAACAGTAAACTAAAACGTTTTTCTGAAAACATTTGAGGCGAGAAACAGGCAACTCAGTAGCAGACTCTTGGTTTGTATTTATTTGATCAGCGCTGCCTCTGTTTTCACTGTGCAGGAAATTGTATAGCGCCCACTTCCTGTTCACAAACTCTTGCCATTACAGCTAAGCAAGGGCACTAGACTATGTTTCAAAGTACCTTTTAAAGGGTAACTTTGGTATTTTTACAACCCTATTTTCCCATGTTTTTGTGTCTAAGTGACTAATAGAAAAAACATTTTTGAATTTGGTCCAGTATTGAGCGAGAGTGCTACAGCTGGCAGCCATGATACAGGCTGCAATATGACCACAAAGGGCATGTTCACATCCTCAATTTACATCCACTAAAAGTGCTTGTTTTTGCCACTGACATGCTCAGATTGTTGTTCTAAGTACCTGACAACATTATGGAAGGATCCCTACAGAGATAAACCTTTCTGTTAAAGAATAATATCCTTTTTGTTCAACCAGACATAGCACAGAAATCACTGTCACCAAACCCACCAGACTCCTGCTCTCTCTGCCCGGTTACCACCAGCTAACACAGTACAATGTGAGATGTTAATCTCACACCGACGCCAAAACAGCTTGACTTGTTAAACCTATTAGGTAACTATTAGGTAACGCTAGCCATGAGATGCTAACAGTTAGCCCTGTCACTGTATGTGTGTGTGTGAGACTCTGTCCCAGGCACAGGGCTCTGATCCCACAACAGGAGTCTCATGATAAACTCACAATGCGAGAGAGCTAATCAATATGCTGCACACAGCTCTACAATAGAATGAGATTTTAGCCATTTTAAAATTCATACAAATGTCAACTTTGAGGTACAGTTGCTGTGGTTGGACAAAATTGCAAGGTCGCGCAGAATTCATGGGGACTGGCTGAATTTGCATTAACTGTTGCAATAGCAACATCACATCCTATGCACACTAACATTTATATCTGAATTGAGTCTGGTGGGTTTGGCAACAGTGATTTCAAGGTAGTTTCTGGTTAAACAAAAAGGATCTTACTCTTTAACAAAATCATCGACCTCTGTTGGGATCATTTCCATAATGTTGTCAGACATTTCAAAAAAAAAATCTGAGCCTGTTTGTGGCAAAACAAGCACCTTTAGTGGATGTAAATAAACAGTGCACAATTGCCCTGAATGCTTACATTGCAGCCTGTTTCGCGGCTGCCAGCTGCGGTGGTCTCGCTCAGTACTGGACCAACTTTAAAAATTGTTGTTTACATCAGTCGACACAAAAACATGGCTAAAATACATTTTGCTGCTGCCCTCGTCCACAGCAGTACATTGCTTAGCTGTTGCTTGCTTATCTCCTCTTGTTTGCCTTTCAAACTGGGGCACACCAACCGCCATCTCCTTTAGGCAATACTCTGACTATGTACCACATACAACCCCACTTCAAAAAATCCGAACTATCCCTTCAAAGCAAACAGTACAAATAAATAAGCAAATTGTGCAGATCATGCTAGATCCATAAAATGAAATTTAAAATCGATGAACACGAGCCTCATTGTGAGTATTTATTATGCAACACCATTCCCTTTATTTCTGTCTCTCACACTATCTCTCTCACCTTTAGCACTCTCTTCTCTCACCCTGAAATCTCCTTTAATCCAACATTCACCTTTTGAAGTTTTATGCCTTTCTTCTCATTCTTTGTACCTTTGGGCATTTTGCTGTAATGGATGATGGAGAAGAACACTGACTGAACACTCATTTGGTACATCAATGGCCAGCACCTCACTGCCTTATTTTCTCAGTGCCAAATAATACACATTATTGTTCGGAGTGACATAGCAGTTGTTTTACTTTTTGCAAAGTCTGTGGTTAGAGTGGAAAATGAAACGCTTTTCTGTGTAGGCGCAGAACAAGAAAAGACACTAACAAACAAGTGACTCACAAGCTGTGACTTGAGTGCAGCCATTTTCTAATGTTTAAAAGACTCAATGTAGTGTTTCAGCTCCACTCAGGCTGCAGTTAGACACTAAGGTTAACTATTCACACTGCTTTGCAAAGGAAAATCAATCCACTCAACATAGATGTCATTTCAGTGTGACATTGATGCTTTGGATCTCACACAGCCATGGCTCTTTTGGCTATGTTTAGTCAAGCATTTCATCTCAAAACATGCAAAAGAAAAGTGTTGCAGGCAAGATGATCCTATACAGCGAACACAAAAGACACAATCCAGGAAAACCTTCAATGTAAATTAGGTGACAAATGAGGTGTGTGATGGGATAGGAAGACACATTAATATATGTAATAAAAACTACGACACAATAATTAATAATAGTTGTTTAATTTAATGCTCATTTTATCATTTCATAATGATAGTCTTAATTGAAAATGCAGTTACTTTCTAAATTGCTTTTAAATGTCTCAATTTATTAATCAATCAATCAATTAACCTCAATTAACTTCTCTAAGTATTACTGTTGGCACAATGCTTCACACTGACCTTTCAATCACACTGCATTCAAAGATTTGCTCCACAATCATCTGTCTGCTTGTTCTGTTCAAAGGGCCCTGAATCAATGACATTTTGGATTTGTTCTGCTTTTGCGTCGATAATGCATCAAACCAAAGGTTGTTTATAAAAAATATATATTGTGTAGCTTTGTCACACAGCATGGCAGATAAAATATAGGCTGTGGTGGTAAATTAATCCCTTTATCTGGGATCTTTATTGATTTCTGACACTGCAAATAAAGACAATTTAACTTGCTTTGTTCACTCTCAAATTCTTTTTGTGTTGTATAAATTCAGGTCGTCTGTGTTTTTTTTTCTTTTTTAATGATAATTGTTTACATTGTCAACCTGCCCTGCTCAGCAGTGATATTTCTGCTGCTGGACCCCACAAGACTGAAATCTGTGCAACTAGTTAAGTGGACTTTTGAAGCTAGACACAGCAGGACCTCCTGAAACGTATAAACAATCCTCTGAGCATCCTCCACATAAGCCATGTACAGCAACAGACCTCTGTCTGTTTAACGTCCTGGGTCTTAACTTTCCATTTCACTATGTTCAATGTTCTTTTCTTTTCCTTTTTTTCATGCCTTACGCTGATGTGTGTTCCTCTAGCTTCACACATGTTTGTATGGCACATGATTTAGACCAGGGTTACTCATCTTGCTCTTGCTTTACCCCGGGCCACTTTTGCAAAGGATTCCATTTATTCCATTCAATATATAATTTAGATAATTTGATTTACCAAGTTCTATTCTGATCCTTTTTAATGCATACTGGCACCTTATGAACATTCAAAGTACACCTATCACCCTATTATATAGTTAAATGATGTATATATAATTTCAATTGACTGCTCTAAAGTTGATTCCTACAATCTTATTTCATATTCATTTTTAAAAGCGCATGAAAATAAAGCTGCCTTTGCCTTTCTGTGATTTTTCTCACAATGCCTAGAATCATTAGTCTGCCTGGTCTCCTTGAATCCAGCTGGCTTTTACATATTAATGGAAAAATGATATGGTTTGGGTTTTCTGCCCTGACTGTGGCTTCCCAGGCCGGTCCTACTGTCTTTGCCGAAATTGGCAAACCCCAACCAAACCATATAACCTTAACTTTGACATCTGTAGTCTCAAATATCCAAATGGCAGAGGTTAAAGTGGCAGTACCCTCCCTGCGAGGAACTCCTGCCTAAAAGGCCTGATACAGGACCAAATATGATGATAACATTAAAACTGCTGCTGTTAGATGACAATTTTGTTATCATTCTAGCTGCTTTGATTCATTTATTCAAGTGTGATTATTAAATGTTGGTGCCAAATGGAGAAACAGATCGTTCTGCTCTTTAACTGTGAGGAACTAAAACACAACAAAACCTGATGTTTATCATTTGGCTCTTTTAAAATGTTTGACTTTGACCTTGACTACAGCTGTGCTGGAAATATTTCACAGTGATGTCATAACATCTACATTTAGCTGGCTAAACAATGAAAATAAAAACATGCAATTAAAAAAAAAAAAAGCAAAAATCAGATCAAGAGGTGCAGCCTACAATGCCAGTTGGTTTTGGGTGTCTTTTTTTGTTTTGATCCTTGACCGTTCTTTTCCTCAACCCATCCCCTCTGTTTTTTTTTTGTCTGACCACCTTCAGCAAAATGGGAAATCTACTGGTGACATAACACCTAAGTCACAGTGGAAGCCAGGGGAAATCATGTCACCACCACCTAAACTCAGAGGACAGACAGAGGCAGCAACTGGAGCGACTAGAAGCAGCTGAAAAGATGTGGACATGGGTCTCAACCAATCTGTACTGTTCAGTTTTCTGGTCCTGAAACCCAGAAAGGTGTGTTTTAAATGTTTTAAATGTCCCCTTCCTCACATCCTTCACAGCCACTCATTTTTTACTCAGGCCTCCTTGAAAACCCACTTTTGGGTTGAGTGAATTATCCTGCTTGAATAAAGTTACCTGTATTTGAAAATACATGTACTGTAAATGGCATAAACTTACAGCTGACCTGGCACACTTTTGCTGAGCTGTGAAGTAGAAAATGTTCTTTCCACTTCATAATTCAACAATGGGAGGGATGTAGCTGATCCATTGTTAACATCATATCCTGAGATAATCATAACATCTGAATGTTAGCACTGGATGTCTGGATCACATCATCTCCAGCATATGAACAGATAAAACACACTAAGCTGAGAAAGACTGAAATCCTGAAATCATTAATTACATTATGAATCAGTTAAAGCTGGGATGGGTAGTTTTATGGAAAAGGGAAAAAAAAGCTCTCCATTCTCTCCTCTCTGTCATAAGCTCCTCCCACTGGGCAACCACAGGCATATGCATTCACTTCATATAGTAACCCAGTGTTTCCCATATCCCTTGGTGCCCTTCTCTCTCTGTTTATCAGATCCCAAATGACAAAAGAATTTGCTATCTAGCACACAGCCGTCTCCTTTCCCACTGCGCAAAAACCTTTTGAATGCAATGGGACAGGTTACACTCAGCATTCACAGCCGCGTCAAATGACTTTGCAGTACTGACAGGTATTTATCAGCTCCAGCTTCAATTGGCAGTTTTAGAAATACAACATCCGGGTAAACGCACTCAAACATTGTTCCAAATTAAGTTTGAGAGACTGAGTAAGTAAAGGATAAAAAAAGAAGTAACCATCAAACGTTTTCACTGGCCTCTATGCTGCTTTCTGCTGTTTACTAACCTGTTTTTCAGCCTGTCTGTGGCGACAAACATGGTACACTAGTACAAAAAGAGAAAGGCATTCTCGTCTGCTGCAGAGCTGTGTACACGGCTCTAGTCTACTGGCAATGGGAAAGGAGTGTATAGAGTCTACTCCGGCTTTAAAGAAACATGCATAAAATGTCTACCCTCCTCTTGTTCTGCTCTAGTTTGTCTGTGGAAGTTCATCTTTAGGAAGAATATGTTTGTTCCTTTTCAGACGTATGTATTTTATCTGTGCTCCTAACCGTCCTGACAAGCGCTTTGGATTAACTGCATTGTCCAAACTGTGCTGCCGATAAAACCTTTAACCCAGTCTTCAACTTTCAGAATGAAACAGCAAGTATAAATGCTTCCACTTCTGTGAGTGGACACTCTTTTTCCCATTAAGATGTCAGAGGCTAAGTGGATAATGGTGATGTCAAAATCCTTGAATGAACTTTAACATAAGAGGCTTAGAGTCCCCACAGACTGAGGAGCGTTGAGGCAAACAGAGCACAAAAGATTTCTCACTTTAACAGTGAGCAGTTCAAAGACAAAGCTTGGTAATGGAAAATTGTTAAATCATAACAATGGTGTGTTTCCAGACTTAGCAGCAGCCCTACAAAACACCACTGCTCTTTATTAGCAACAGTGTGACAGTTGGCTAGTCCAATTTAAAACAACACTGTCTAAAGGTGAATTTATAGACTCCGGATTAGAGTCCACACTGGACTCCACATTATAATGTAATTTGGTTTTTAGACAATGCAGTTCATTAATGAGCAAGAGGAAGAAGTTAAAGAAAAGCAGCATCATGAAACTTCCTGCAGCCCATTACCAGCACAGCAGTACATGTTTTGGCAAAGTACATATTAGGCTTGGGCACTATACTTTTCATACCTTCATACCTTCCTGAAATTTCACCAGGGTATACAGTATATGACGGCAGTAGTGTGCAGCACTGGTGTTGAAAATCATACCATAACACTCTGAGTTTATTCTCTGTGTCGTCCTTACCTTTGTGGATCTTGCGATGGAAGTTGATTGCATCCACAGAGGCAGTGACAATGTTGGTGTTGCAGTGTCGAGCCGCTACAATGCCGGCGACCTCATCCATCAGCTTCATGGTCACACCTGTTCCAGACACACAAACACAGTTTGACCTTTATAAGATAAACAGTGGCTTCATACTGGAAGATTAATAGATATTTTCTCCTTGTTCTAAATGTCTCTCAACATTGTACAAAAACAAGTAACGTTTCTGTGACTACTTATGAAAATATTATATTAGCCTAAAGTCTGTCTTGTACGTCAACTACAAAATATCAGAAAATAACCTGTAGTTTTAATTGATTTGTCTGTTTTACTGATGCGTGCGTAAGAAGCCCTAACACAGGAAGAACTGCTGACTCAACCTGAGAAAAGTTTCAATATAATTTCCTCTCTTCTTATCAGTAAAACTTTGTTATGTTAACGGTTTTCAAATTATTAGTATAAAACCTGAACATTTCCATAATAATACAGGTCCATGACGACTGAGGGCACCCAGTCTGGTGAGGGACTGTAGATGAAAATGAGATTTCAGCTACATTTAATGCAGTAAATAATATTACAGTCAAAAGCTCCAGAACGTAGTAGTAAGTCGCCCTTGAGTTGAGATTTCTGCTGTTTCCAAGTTCAAGACTAAACAAACACTGCACTTAAACTATGACTGTGCACTACTGCAACTTCCAACATTCAAACAGGAACTTATCACCACTGAAACATCGCACTCGTTCCCTCTATAATTCCAAACAGGCCTTTTGGGGAATGCAGTCATTAAGTCAGAGGGATTCTCACTTGTGTTTGAGACACTATTTCACTGAGATGAGATTGTTTGATGTAAAAGCTAATGGGTTTCCTGATGCAATTAGAAAACTATCCACCTGAAGCTAAATTATAAATGAGTCTCCTTGCCATTTCCTCAACATTAGCTTTTCATCTAGACTCATTAGTCCACTGTTGATGGTGTGTGAGCTGACTGCCAACAAGTAGTGTTTCAATAGACCTTCAGCTAGCTGACATTCAGCTGACAAATGTTATGAATGTTCAAGAAACTGCCTTTAATCTGGGTTACATTCATGTTAATGTCAATAATTTAGGCTAATTTCTTTGGATTAGTATAAACTGGTGGTCCTGTTGGCCCACTGTTAACAACATATAGTAAACATGCAGAATGGTTTAGCTATTTATTATGTTTATTATGTTTTTAAAATGGCCTCTGTTTGTATTTCTTTAAAAGTAACCTCTCGCCGTTGTGAATACAGACCAGGGGTGTAACGGTTAACAAAACATTCACTGTTTGTCATGGTTTTGTATGATTCAGAAATGCCAGAGAAATACCTTTGATTTTTCAAATTTTATTTGGCTTGTTAAAGTCTGGGCAAAATCAGTGATTTCTATCTAAACACATTGATATGTTAGAAAAAACTTGTCAGAAACAATGTGAAAAGACGGTGGTCTGTGTAGCACTGAATTGTGGAGTTAAACCGTTACACTGTTTCTCATCATTTCAACAATTTCCCCCTGGGGATCAATAAAGTATTTCTGATTCTGATTCTGATCATTTGTGTGTCCAGGATTTTTTGGGTGGGCCTAAAAGCATGCTTGATGACATGCTAGAGCCATCCCTAATATTATCTTATCCTATTGAATAAAAACTATGTTACTCTCTGCTCATATCGACTACCGGCCCACCAGCGGTTACTGCTCACTGCTTTGCGTGTGTGCTTTGTGTTAATGTTAGCTGCTGAACGAGAAGCTACAGCCGTGCAGTGGCTCTCCTTTCCTGGTTCCAGGAGTGTGTGTGTGTATGCTGTGGAACCATAGACTGTGTGTTCTACTGGCTTAAGTGCTAAGTAAGTCTGTAGCTGTGCGGTGGCTCGTTCTTTGGCTCAGTGTGTTTTTATCCATCGCTCTCTCTCTCACCATCACCCTCATAATTTACAGCAAAACCAAAGTAGCTCTAAACAACAGCCATGTCGAAGACCTCAGTACATCTTCTATTTCTGGTCTGGCAATGGCGTTACTAACCATTAGCAACAAACTAGCTTGGTGTAGCATGCCTTCCAGTGTGTCTCACTGGAGTATAATGTTTTGGTTTTGGGGGTTTAACCATGAAGGTGATCTCTTCCTAACCCTAACCAAGTAGTTTTAGTTGCCTAAGCTTGACCAGTGGTAGGCGGCAGGTCACAAATACTCATATGAGGTGTTTTTGGTGCAATCATATGGATCATTTTGGGGAGCACCGATCAATTAATCATTTTGTCCTCTTCTCTATCATGGTATACTAGAGCCTAAAAAGTGCAGAGCTTTCAGAAGGAAAAGCAGTATACATTAAAATACATATTAGAAATCCTGATCAAGTTCAGACTGAGAAGCATTGTGGCAAATACACTATAAAAGATTTCTTACTGTAACAATGAGGAGACAGCTTAAAGGCAAAGCTTCGTTATGGAAAATGGTTAAATCATAAAAAACTATGTTTTTTCAGCCCTACAAAACACAACTGGTCTTAGTAAGAAACAGTGTGACAGTTGTTAATGCTGGCTCTCCCAATTTAAAACCGTTTGAGGATAAATTTACAGTGTAGACCTCCTGAATTTTTCCACATTTGAAAGCAATTAGGATTTTAGAGAGTGCAGTTCATTAATTGGCAAAAGGCAAAAGTTAAAGAAAAGCAGCATCATGAAACATCCTGCCGCCTATTACCAACTCTGCAGTACATGTTTTGAAAGGTAAATATCCTTCAACCTGTGGATATTTTGATGCATGTTAGAGGCTTGTTTATGTGTCTGACCAAAACATTTAGCCTTAACTTGTCCAAAAAGTATTTAGAACACATTGGACCTCATGCAGCAACAAATATATTTCTCTTTATTTTCTGTTAAGAAAAAAAAAAGCAGTGAGCTCCAGGTGCACCAACCATTCTGTTGAATGATGACTCCCACTTAATCATAAATTGGTGGTGCATGGCCAATTGCTTTCAGCATAGGTAACACCTCCTCAAACACTATATAAGGGCAGGTGTTGTGCCTTCTGCAAATACTCTGGCACATGCCCAACAGTTGGAGAGATGCCACCAAAAAGGCTGAAAGACGAAGAACTTCAGCAGTAGTGAAATTGACGTATTATTAAATAATTTTAAACAAAGTAAATGTGATTTTGCAGAGCATCATTACTGGCATTACAGGAAAATCAAAAACACAGCACAGGGGAAACGCACAATAAGCCAAGCGCTCCATGGTGACAACTGGAGGAGGACAGCAGGAGGCTGCGGTCTCACAAGTAAATATATAATAATCTAAATTTGTTTATATCATATTCAGGTGGGGTTTTCTTTTCATGTTCCTTAGACTTAAACTTGTGTTTCCTTGTGTTGGATAAACAATCTGCAGATATTTTTTTCCTCATCTTCCGCATCATAATTTCTTTCCTTTGGCAGGAATAAAAATAAGAAAACACTGTCAAATCCCAGTACTAACAAAACAAGAATGAACTGTAGATACATACTAAAATAAGGAAATTTATTCATACTGTATATTGCTTCCCAACGAGTGTATAGACCAGGCCTATTCAACAAATGGCCCATGGGCCAACTCCAGCCTCTTATTAGTTCTCTTTACAAATAAATAAAATTTAAAACTTGAAGAAGAAGAAAAGCCTGCAAATAACAGACATTCTACCACAATTAACTAGCAGAGTTCTCCTGTGCACTTGGACTAGTTGTCTCTGAACCCCACAACTGACCATTTATCGTAGCTGGAAACTCTAAAAACTGAAATTATTTACTTTGGTTTTTAGAATTTCTGATGGTACGCATCATGTGAGACTAACAATTCCATCAGGAAATATAACCAAATCTAAGCTTAACATAGTGGTATTTCCTGAAAATGTCTTCATTCTACATCATGTTTAAAATTTTGCAAAAACAAACAAAAAAAAAAAAGACCATTAGTCATGTGAGAAGAGAGAAGAGAAGACAATAGAGACTGCATGTAGAGGTTGTAAAAATGTTAATGGTTAATGTAGATTGCAATGTAGCGAACTAAAGGTTTTGAAAATGTAGTGGTATGCTGTGTCAAGTGTATATTCATAAAGAGAACTATAGCTCAGAAAACATGTCTGGACCCCTGGCCCTTAGCTTTCTGAAAGAAGAATATCGTTGAGTAGACCTGGTATAGAAAGACTACACGCAGTGCCTCAACACAAAGCCTTCATCTGAAGAAGACATGCTAGTTGTCGAAATGGTACTTGCTGCATCTAATTAAAGGCTTTATTCATGAACATGTGCTCTGGATCTTATAGTCGTTTGATAATTTATAATCTGCCGTGAACACTTATCACAACTGTAATCCATTGTGAGTGAAATGAATCCAAGTTGTTCTTTGCGAGAGATTAAACTACAGACACCTTTCAAACTGACAGGACGTGAGCATCAGATACTAAAAAGATGCAATTTGGGTGAAGTATCACTTTTAAGATGTGAGAGCACATCAAGGAATCCACCATCAAAACATTTGCGGAGCACTTTGCCAATTCCTGCACTAAAAGCTTGCAAATGACTCGAAGAGCGAGAAAACACTTTCGACGGGAAATCAAAGTTGCAGAGTACAGTAGGGCTTGAAAGCCATTTCCTTCACAAAGTGGACACAGAGGAATTCACAAATTTGCATCTGCATTTGTCAGTGTGTGCCACACTTACGGCCATGTCAGCTTGTGTCGTGTGAAGGAAACAGTTGTTTGTGGGTTTCTTGCAGAAAGTGGGACATCTTGTATGGAGTGGGTGGGATAGAGATGAGAGAAGCGAGGAGGAGGCTGGCATCTGTTTGTCATGTCAGAGAAAGTGTGTGTGCGTGTGTAACGTGCATGTGTTTGTGAACGTATGCTCATTTAAAGATATTCAGACCCTTCACTAGACACTCCAGTTGCCCCAATCGTTCCCTCTGAGTTGCTTTTTGTATCTCTCAGGCTACAGAAAATCAATAAGTCTGCTTGCTGATGGCTGGTTTGGCTCCCAAAGGCTCCTACCATCTGCACTGTGTGGCTCTATTTATGACAGCCAAATGTGTGGGAGTACAAACAGAATGTGCTGCTTGCTCCCAAATGCAGCATTCACTGTAAAAGTGGGCCTGCTGAGTTGATTAAGAATTAAACATGCCATTACTTTGACATCCTCTTGTCCCAAAGGCCAGAGCATCACTTCCACTTTATTTTGCTGATAATACTAACATGTACAGAGGTTTAATATTGAAAGTAAACTTCTTTTTTCTGTCCTTGCTAAACTTTTGTCAGAGGCAAAAGAAAAATGTGGTACATTTTCAAAACCGTTTCAAAACAGAAAATAGCTTGATGCTGGAGAAACTGAATCGAGCTCTGACTTTGATGTGTGATTATGTGGTTAAACTCAGGCCAGGCAGTGTGAGAGTGACGGATCTTTTTCTCCATCACATGAAAGGCTCCATCATCTTTAACTCAAACTAAAACCCCGTCGATCGGGGAAGTATACCCATTAAAAACGCTCTCTGATAAAGGCTGATGATGTGGCCACAGTTCAGAAAGGTGACAACAGCGTGTCAGGCTTAAAGTGTGTGTGGGCAAGCAAACATATCAATTCCTTCCTTAAGTCTGTTGCGAAACATTTTCCAAAAACCCATCTTGATTTTTTTCTTTTTTTATCCATCGCCGCTATGTTGTGAAAATTGATGGGATCTCACCTAAGATTGAAAAAGTCCCCTGGGTACAAGGCGTAGCAGGCTGCTGCTATAGAAAGCCTGGAGTGGTCGTGTCTGAGCATGTAACACTTAATGGAGATGGATCATGACCTGACAAGATGATGAAATTGGATGTAAACGTTGGACTATGCTAAAATGAATCTAAACATTTCAATAAAATTTAAAGGCACCCTACCTGAAATTTCCTAACCAGCCAAGTCAACAGTCCAAAATGTTGGCATTGTGCATTTCTGCAAACCATGGACATGTTACATTTGTATGTTTCATGCATACAACATGGTTCAGATTACATGTATATGAGCTGAGTTTCTAATTAGGAGGAGGTGGATACTTCAGCAAGATGGCTGCCAAGCTGCAGACAGCAACAGACCACTCTTTGAGACCAACAAAAAAAAGAAAATGCTAGGACATGTCCAGCTGTGTATGTAGCAACAAAAGCATGCATTTAAAACTAAAACATGATGTTTTGCTTACCCTAACCAAGTGTTTTTTGTGCCTAAACCTAACCACATATTAACACGGCGTTGTCACAGCATAAAATTAACAACTGAAACATAACGACACATACCCTAGCATTGTGACCACAAAGTTTCAACACGCTACATATGAAATGTACAGCATTTCTTTTGGTGACTGGGCTGTACAAACAGTTCACTACTGATAATTTAAAACTCATCTATGAAATATGTTGACTTTGAGAACTCTGACACACTAATGGGTGCTATTACAAAGTCAGTATACATTAAAGCAGCTGTTATCACTTTTATTTTAACAGAGAGTCACATGACTACTCAAATGTCGATGAACCTAAAATCAACTCTGCAGTTCCTCGCTCGTCTGCAGACCTTACAGCAACTTCTAGCTGATGTTTTGGTTTTGGGCCCTCAACTTGGCTGTTTTGGTTCAATCTCATATGCAATGCATTAAGAAAAAATCCCTGCATACAAGCTGTTCCTAATTTTTATTTATTTATTTATTACAAAACAAATAAATTAATTTAAAATAACAAACCCTCCCTTTAATCTTTTTGCTTCGGCGCAGCCTGAGTTACCTGAATTAATAGTATTTCATGTAGCGTTTATTTTCGTCATCTGTGCATCTTTTGTGCGGATTAAGCTACAATAAAATAAAACTCTAATGTGCTTTTTGCTTCCACAGCTTTTGTTGCACTCTGCAGTGGCATAGTGAGTGTGGTTACTGTCGGCTCTGCATTGCTGTCTATCTCTCCTTCGGATAAACACCAAGCACTATAAATGTACAAGACTTGTGTAAAAAACGTAAATAAACTGTCTCATACTGCATTTCTCTGTCGGTTATGGCGTGTTGTGTTTTGCCGCGGGCGGGGCCCAGTCTCTGCTCTTACACACACATGACAGCTTAGCGGAGTGGAGAAGAGAAAGACAGCAGGAGAGTTAGAGACAGCTGTACTCTCTGCATGAAACCTTCGTGAGTAAAAACACCTGTATGACAGCTGACATCAAACGAAGGATCCTCTATACAGCTCAATATAGCTGATCCCGATCAGTTAAAAAATGCCTTGATCGGCCCCAGTCCTGATCTTTGAGATCCCTAGTGTTGTAGAATGTAGGCATAAATTTCAGCTTACTGCTGGAGGGTCTCAAGGTTCTTCGTGATAATAAAGCCTAGTTCCCTATTGCTCCCAAATAAAGTGCATCATCTACTTCTAATACGACTGACATGGTTAAGTATCTTCCCTCAACTCTAAATGCTGTTCAAGAAATAATCTATTGTACCACTGTTACTATTAGGTTCATAACCGTGCAGTCTTATTTGCTATAAAGGAACACAGCAGCAACAACTACAAATCACATCTGAAAGCAGCATTCAGATGATCTAACTGAGCCAGATAAGCTGCCTTAAACAATATATTGCTGTTGCCTTTTCTGCAGAGATATCATTGTTTTTGTCTTTGCCTCATAGCAGTGCTACAAAACAGCAGCTCTGGCATGCATCAGCTGATAAGCTCTGATGATATTAATCCTTGAAACAAAGTGACCCTGCATTTTTGAGATTTCATCTTATTTGATCTTCCATTTGCAAACACTGAATGGTAAGAATGAGATTACAGTTATTCTGTTTCTGCGTAATAGCATGAGAGCTCCTATCAGAATGCATAATCTTCAGGAGGTCATTTGGGGTAAATAAAAGAATTACAAGGGATGGAGAGACAGCCCCGCTCGGCATGATATGGTATGAAGTGAATGCTAATGTGCTAAATGGCTAAATGGAAAAGTCAAGAATATCATTTTATGACATGACACAAACTCTGTGACTTCGTGAGAAAATAATAAATAGAAATGCACCGAGGACTTGGTTATTTGTGGATTGGACTGTGAATTTCTGAGACTGAGTGGAGCTGTGAGAGTGGGCTCCCGTGGTCTTGTTTCCCGGCTCCCCGGTGTTAGCAGCTCTCCAGATGCCTTGTGAAAACGAAGCTGGTGGGTGTGGGGGGATAATTACCCCAGTTTGCTCATGTTCTTCACTTTACCACACTCCCTTAGAGACTTCCCACAGCTTAAAAGTAGCAACGAGTAGTTAAAAGCTGCGAGTTTGGGTGTTTGAAAATACTGTTGTTTAGCTAGTTAGTTCTGATGGCAGAGCTGAGAGCAAATTATACACAGTCACTGATAAAGGTCTTCATTATCTCAATTGTTGGAATTTTAGTTGCTTATTTTTCTTCATCACACACTTTGTGGGCGAAGGCTCCAACAATTCCCAAAAATAGTTCATTAGCATTCTTTCATTTCAGGGAGGAATATTAACATGTCATTAAGCTGTGAGGGGGAAATGAAGGGGAAATGTGGATGTGGTGCATTGTGGTCTGAATTTTAGTTTAGAGTGCAGATCTTCTGACAAATTTGGTTCAAGTCCCAAATCATGTAAGAACCTTTTAACTGTAGGTGCAAGGTTTTCTTTTTCTAAAGCTTAATGCAAAGCCTAAACTTAAAACTCCATTCATCAGTATTTTCTAAATTATCAATAAATCAAGTCCACATATTGCACACACAAGACCCTACTGACACATAACCAAGTAAGCTTTTAATTGTCCAATCGTCATCTTCAGGTACCTGTTTAAGAGCTCATACAAACTTGATTTTGAAATGAAAGCAGCACTTGCCTGCATACTTTGCTTACACTTGGATTAATAAGAAGTGCATCCACTAGGAGGCAGATCAGGGACTAATCATCCTTGGCTAACGTTGGAACATCTTCCTTGACAATGTCTGATTTTGCACGATGTAAACTAGACCCTCACCTATGGTCATGAGCTCTGGGTAGTGACCGAAAGAATGAGACTGCGGATAGAAGCGGCGGAAATTAGTTTATTCCATGGGGTGGCTGGGCTCAGCCTTAGAGATAGGGTGAGGAGCTCTGACATCCAGAGGGAGCTCGGAGTAGAGCCGCTGCTTCTTCTCGTGAAAAGGGGTCAGTTGAGGTGGTTCGGGCATCTGATCAGGATGCCTCCTGGGCGCCTCCCGCAGAAGCTTTATACACAGTTCAAGGTGAACACCCACAATTAGTGTCACCAAATTATATCCGACCAAATATCTCCCCTTCTGTTCCTGAGTTATGACAATGAATAATGGCCAGAAATTTACAACATGGTGATGTCACAATGAAGCTGAACTTTGCATCATGCAGAGCACCAAAGGAAACAAAGCAACAAAGGAAGATGATAATGGTGAAAAATAGGGAGTATTGCACTGGGTTAGGAAACTAGGTGTTGATGATGGTAAAATATCAGGTGCTCTTTAAGGATAGGGCAAGTAGTTCAGTAAGAATAAAAAACAAGGACTGTCAGCTCTTTAATGACACTCTGTAAGTAAAAGTCCTTTGTTAATTATGGATTAAATAAAGGATTTTTATTTTAAATAAATCCTTTATTAATTAGGAATTAACAGAGGGCTACTTTTCAGACAGCTGACCTTTACCTTGGACTTCTACATTAGATAAATGGCAGTCATTGTTTTTTATTCTTATGCCAAAAGAAGCATTGGTTTGTTTTCATTTCACAAAAGAATTATAAGAGTATTTGGATATTTATCTGGTGCACAAGAAACCTCTGACAAAATGTCACGCCAAATCAAGAGGAGGACTGTGCCGTCCTTGAGAAACAAACATGCTTGTCTTTATTAATCATTACCATCAGTGGAACGGTTAATGCAACTCCTGCAAAAAAAGAAACCCTCTCCTTGTACAGTCGATGTAAAAGGTTGAAGTGAGGCTCAATGTGAGACTGCAAATGAGGACAAGCGAGGCCAAGACAGCCCTGGGCCTGGCGTTACACATTCACAGGGTGACATGGCACACTATGACTCTCCCTTTGCCGTAGGGTGGGAACACGAAAGGCAGAGTGGGAGGGGGGGTGAGGGGGTTGGGGATGGAGGTGGAGATGGTGTGTGTGAAGAGGAAAGACAGCTCACTCCAAATGGGGAAAAAAGGGCAATTAGTAACCAAGTCCCTAGTGCAGCCCAGTTTGCCACGGGGCAGAATACCTCTGTGATTAGATTCCTTCTGACGATTTCCCAAAATCTTCGCGCACAATGCTGTCCATCGGCAACAGGCATGAGAACAATGAAGGGGATCTTCCTTGCAGCTCTTGTCGCCATCAACTCTGCCGACTAACTTCCAAGCCCTTTTAATTAGAACCAGCTCAGACACAGCACACTAGGCTGGGCACCCACTGATGAAAGGAGGAGAAAGTGTGAGGCCGAGAGATATCGACAGCAAAGCATGTGTGACCTCTCACATGTTCTCTCACCACTTCCTATAAACTTCCATCGTATCTCTGCTTCTTCCCACTCTTTCTTGTTCTTGCCCTCTGCCTTTATCCACACCGACAATTCCCTATCTCTTTCTGTCCTTCTCATCCCCTCCCCAACAAGTGCTTTATTCATGGATAGTATCACACGGCTCAAACTGCCTCCTAATGAGCTGTTACTATAGAAACAGCTCCTGTTAACATTACTGCCACGCAGCAACCCACCCACATCCTCTTAGAAAGTCCCATAAGCTGCACATATTTTTTTGTTTATTTTACCATTCCAGCTGTGGTGGGCTTTACTGAACACCTTAACAAATTAGTGTGTGACTTCAAGTTCTGAAAATTGCAAGCGAGCGCTGTCATGGTTACTGTTAAACTGTAAGCTGCATGCACACCACAGGCCTGGGAAAATCACTGAGATACAATTCCTGTAATGGAAATTCTGTCAGATAAAGGGCTTTCAGATAAAACACACCTCTGGCTGTGATGGTAAAGGTCATCGGCTCCTGCAGATTACTTTTCGAAATGTAGAATTTGGCCTTGGTGGTAGTAATGAACATGGTGTATTTCTGTTCTGTCTTTAACTGGGTATGGTCATTTCACCACTGAAACCTCTGCTCCATTTTGTGTTTGGATAATACCAGCTTGTCTACTGGTTCCAGGCAAAGTACTGGGGATACAAGTCCCCAGCACTTTTCTCTCTAAAAGTGTCCTCTTACTGTCCAGCTGTCAAAATTCAGTTGAAAGAAGCTCTAAGACAATAAAATATTGATGTCACTACTGTACACTCACAGCAACATGCTCTGTGGACTTTATTTCACCCTTGGTTTCACCCTCAACTCATATACAAGCCACCATACCTTGTTTGGTGGAGACTGTTGGGGCTAATAAGAAGAGCTGCAGACTATTCAGGGCTGCAAGAATTACATCCTGATATTTTGCGGGGGTGATTTAAAGAGGAACTTGACACCAGGTTGCAAATAAGTGTTTGACTGCCCTCTCTTGTTTGAAGGCTCAAGTGTGTTGACAGCATCACTGATGGATGGGTGTTGTCAAAAGTGAGCTTTTGGACCTCTAAACACACCCTACAGTGATGTCACAATGTACTGACAGAAGGAGAGACGTAAAATTACAAGCAAAACGAGGTTATTATTCTCCTCAAAAGACACTTATGATGATGTCATACCTGTAGTTCTGTTAAATTTGGTCCCGATAAAGCAAGAAAATGAAGAGGATTAAACATTAAGTTACATGGACTGACAGGTAACTCACTGATTTTGGCACCCTGCATCATCAGGAACCACATGAGGAAGTCAAATTCTGCTGACTGACAGAAGTTAATGCTGCATTTAAATGCTTCTGATGTGTATATTTATGTTCTTTGGTGTCATAAAGAGCTCAAAGCACTATTAGTATCTTTAGACAGCAAATCGACCACACATCATGAGAAATGACTAACAGGAGGAAACTTTAATGATTAGAGTATATTACTGTGGGATCGCTGACATACACTTTTTTAATGAACTAACAAAGTACACAGACACATACAAGCACAGACATTTTCAAAACCTCTTAATCAGGGAAGATACCAGCACTGACATGCATACGTGTTACCATGGTTACCAAATTAATTAGCATAACTAGGTATATACATGACCTTATATGGATCAAATATGAGATCGCTTCTTGAACAAATTTAATAATCAGCAGATGGATTTATTAGTAGCTTAGCTTTTCATGCTAAAATCACATTGCTGCTATCATGACATCCCACAAACAACTGCACCAGACTCACTGTTTCAAGCGGTTTGCACCAGGGTGCGAGTGACAGCTCTCTTACCAGCCCAGATGAAGCAGACTAACCGGACAAACGGGCCCAAGTTTTTTTTAACTTAACCAAACGAGTAAGGGGTGAAAGGACCCTAAAATGTAGCATTAATGAAAGAGAAGGCAGTTAAGACAGATTTCTTTTTTAGTAAACATTCAAGTATTCTACTAATTAAACTAAATATGATTCAGTCAGCCCTGTGATAGTCTGGCGACCTGTCCAGGGTGTACCCCACCTCTCGCCCAATGTCAGCTAGGAGTGGCTCAGTTATTTTGGAAAGCATGATAACCAATCACATCTTAATGTGCTTAATAGATATAAATTGATATAACTGATATAAAATGTATATTGGTGCAGAGAACAGCAGCATTTTTTTTATCATGTTCCAACACACTTCTGTAATTAAAAAAAAGTCCACGTTACCCCATTAATAAACCAACGCTGTGTTGGCTACTCATGTAATCTTTATAAATTTTAGACTTCTGACTACAGATGATAAAATATATGTCTTTATATAAATGAAAAATAATCTATGTTCTAGGCCCTTTGTGCAGCTCTGTAAGCCTTAAATCATTCAGGGTCCTCTGCCTATAGCTGAACCCCTGCAACATCACATGAAGACTAGAAACAGACTATCTGTGTGGTTTAATAGATTGGTTTCCCATTCACAGTCACATTTTTAAAAAATACAACTTGCTAGAAAATAATATGTCGGCTTTTTAAACAGAAAATAAGAGGGAAAAACTCATCTTCGCTTTTCAAATCTTTAACGGTATGCCTCACACTGTGAGGAAACTGACAGCTTGTGCCTATTTCCCTCTGTCTGGGTTGAGTACTGCAAACAAACAAACAAACACACACACACACACACACACACACAGTCAAATTCAGGCCTTGTTACACCATTCTTTGGGTTATTGTGTTTCATCAATTTGGTGCCGGTCGTTAACGTTGGTGCCTTTCCGCTCTCGTATTGATTCTATGTCAGCGTTTAGCACAGGTAAACAAACTCTTCATTCAGTTAATGACCAGTTTGAATGTGGAGAGGCTGCTCTGTTGTGTTTTTGGTTCAAGTCATTAAAGCTCCTCAGATTCAGACACACAGTGCAGCTGTGGGATTTGCTGCACATTTCACAATAACCACACTCAAGTTTCCAAACTAATTTCACTTGCATATAACGGATACACCTCTACCATCCTGGAGTTTCTACTACCATCACAAAAAGCAGACAGAATTATAGTGATTTTCTAAAGTATTTTTGTAACTTATTATGTCTGTAGATTGTTACATAGAGTCTATAAACGTGGCGCAGTAAATCCCCTGTATACATGCTGTAGAGTTCATTAGACATACTGGTTTTGATCTGCCCGTGGGAAGAGTTAAATGTAAAAGTCTATCCATTCTTGCTCTGTGTTCTAGTCAACTTTTCTCCTCTTACATCATGTGAAACTACCTTTCTCTGACTCATTTATATCTACAACCTTTTGCCTATTGTCTCCTCTCTCTCATTTGTGTATCTCCTTTACTGACTCAAGTCACAATGCTTTTCCAAATGCACAGATTTGACTGGCTGAGTAGGATCACATGACATGATTTAACACATACAATTGGTCTATGAATTTCCAGGACCTGAACTAGTGCTGTAAAAGCTAGAAATGCTACAACACTTAAAACAGAAATGCTCCGTCAAATTTAAGGCATTCCGAGTACTTTATCGGTTATAAGTCCGAGTCCGAACAGGACAACGTCTGGGTCTGGACCCGAATGAAGAAAATCAAATATCGCAATATTTTTGGCCAAATACCTTGATAGCCATGTTGTGATGATATTGTGGCGTGACTATTGGTGCTTTTCGCAAAATATTTATTGAGATTTTTGACAAATAATCATCAGTATTGTGGATGTAATGATTAAGGGGGTAAAGGTGAATAATACAACAGCTTTATCAGTCTGGTAAGTTTAGAAAATTTACCATAATGCAGCCTTTCAAACCAGGAAAAGGCAACACTTCCGATATTACAATATCCAAAATCCAAAACGACATCTCGTCTCATATCATGATACTGAAATAATATTGATATATTGCTCAGCCCTGCTATACATAATATGGACATAACTTGATTTGAGGTCAAGTTTCCTGCAGTTTTAATAATTGTGCTGGCAGTGTTATCAATAGTTGGTTCCTCGAGCATGCTGACGTTTGTGGGTCTGTCTTCCCAATGTGAAGGAGTTTTCAGAAGCATATTTGGCGTTGCGTTTCAAGCTCTTAGATCCGCTATTGGTCATCCAGGCCTCAACGTCATATGCCAAGTGAGCAAGGAAATATACTAGACTTGCACCACAGTATTACCAGCCACTATCATTGTACTGAATATATTTAGATTTACAGTATGGTACAAGTTTTTTATTGTAGTTTATCTTCTGATTTATGTCTTGAGTATTTACATGTTTTTTATTAATTCTTTACCTTTTTGTCTTTTTGCTTGGTTTTGTGATTCCTATGCGTAATCTGGCTGCAGTAACTCCCTTTGTCATTGACAAATACTCTTTGTTTCAATCTACCTGGGGAGAAAGAACAAGTGTTCTAAACCAAGGGCTCAGTTTTCATCCGGATGTCCTCATATATAAAGATTCTCCTCCAGAGGCTCAACCAGTGCCGCTGATTCAGTATTTTATTCTGAATCAATGTTGGTTTTGGAGGAGAGAAGGCTAGAGGTAGAGGCAGTCAAAGCAATCCACACACACACACACACACACACACACACACTCACACTCCTCACAAAGGTCGATCACACAAGCTCCAGTGGACATATCCCTGTCTCCCTGAATTCCTCTGTCTCAGGCAGTGACATGTTTATATACCCACTGAGCATAGATCAGGGCAGAGGACAGATAATATAGAGCCACAGTGAGGGATGTGTTCCTGTGCTCATCCAGTCTGCAGCTCAACTCTGTGTCACACACACACACTTGACATTAAATCTATGCACACCAACTGCTTTTCAGGCACACATCTATACACACATACTGCAGACACATGGAAAGGTGTAGCTTCACTCACGTGCACAGAAAGTGTGCACACCAACAGAGATCTAGCATAACATAAATTGCTGGCATTAGATCACTCCTGACTGCCACTTGACAATGATTATTTCTGCAGAGATAGAAAAATGAAAACTTCAAGTACCTTCAACATCAAATCTCCAGTCTATTTGTTTTAATCAAACAGCAGTGGTGTCCACCTGTGGCAATCAACAGCTGTTGCCATGGAAACAGGTGGTACGCTTCCTCAAAACATGAAGGAAGAAGGAGAGCAAGAAGAAAAAGAAGAGGAGAGAGGATTAGATGTGAGGTTGGCAGACAGTTAAGACTGAGCAACAAAGAAACGGAAACTAAGAAAGAGAAAGAAAATGTTGAATTTATGGACAATGTGGTCTCCAGTGAAAGTTTAGACAATTTACAATTTTTGCTCAGCAGGTTGGAGACCCTTATTACATACCCAGGTGAGGACTAACTGCTCAGTCGCAGGCCTTGACCCTTCACCATGTGGTATTGTAAACATTTGGGTTATTAATCAGAAACACAGCGCACAGACTATTCTCCTTTCTACTGCCAAGCACCAGCCGTGAGGTGAATGTATGTTTTATCAATTGTCTTTTCTCACTACTGAGGCCTGTCCTACAAAGTAAGTTCAGTATACCCAGGATATCTTTTTCGTTATCTGGTTTCATTAACACTAACGTTGGACATCTGGAAAACTGGTATCATGAAACTGGTTATCAACCAGCTCAGTCAACTCTGGGTTTTCCTCTCCAGCTGAGTGCATTCATGTGAAAGAGTTGTTTTGGGGACAGCAAAAATATGTAGAGTGAAATGTAAACAATACAAGCTTAAAAAACAGTACAACAGACATGCACATCCCAGCGTCCGCAGGAGTGGGTGCTCAACCAAAGAAACGTCTGGCAAAGTAGAAAACAAATAAGTCTGCACACCAAGCAGCTCCTGTTTAGAGGAATTTTTATGCAGAGTGATGATTTGTGCCTACAGCTCTTCCTCCGACCTCGACGATAAATTCTTACACAGAATACAAAGATGTGGAAACATGAGAAATCATTTCCAAATGATAAAAGTAGGCCAAGGCTTAACTACAAGTGGGTGTTATAATATATATCATATGTATAGAGTGAGTATATTTTGCTATTTAGCTGGATGATGAAGAAACTAAACGAAGTCAAGCCAGGCTGTTTCTGCTACTGAAGCAAAGACTGGAGAAGCAGTAAATGATGATGAATTCTATCTGAACAAAATGTTTCATTTATAATCACAGGAGCCAATTATCAGCGTGTGGATTATATTTCTTTCCTTTCTATTTCCAGTTCTCATCACTCAGGTGTCTCATGTTATTCTGAGCTGCAGCGGTGAATCAGAGTGTAAAATCAGCCACACTGTCAGCTATCGCTCTAAATAAACTCACAGTTAAAATGCAGCTAAATCATTATTATGTGTTTAGTGTCGTAAGCAATCTCTCTGTTTGTTAGAAGCTCTGTTTTAAACCAGAGTGGAACAGAAAGCCTGGAACAATAAAACGATTCTACTGACCTATAAAATGAACACTGTATTTATGTGTCACTGAGGAGTTTTGTCCATGTAGGGATTTTTTTTCCAGTGATCTGATTGGTCAGTGGTCAGGGTGTTGACGAATTGTTAACCTGCTTTGGCGTAGGTAGCATAAGTTACCACAATGATTTATCCTGGTGAGAAATGAACCAGCCCATAGCACACAGAGTTAACCCTGAAGTAACCTCACTAACCCTAAATCCTGCTTGGCAGTACAGGCCTGTGCTGGTATCCAGTCTTGCATTTACTTTTGGTTTTGTGTGACCAGTTTGGGAGATATATCTGCCACAGCACAATATGGAGACGAGATTCATTGATTGTGTTCCTCGAGCTATTTAAAATCACATTTAATAACAGCAACTTGTGATTCCAGACATGCTTAGTTTACGCTGGATCATCCACAGACCTCACTGTAAACATTTCTCACAGGGACAATTACTTCTGTGGAAAGTTGTTTGAATGAGAACTGTTTATGAATCTCCTCCAAAACCTCAGGAATCTCTGTGCTCGGCTCGATACCACCAGAGGTAAGTGAGAGAATGTGTCTTATTGTGATTAACAGGGTGTGAATATGATGCCCACACAATGCAGAATGAGATCCCATACAACTGTTAAATTATTCCTGACCAAATAGACGGTATTATGTCGACATAATTGTATTAGCCTGCATTAGCGTCACTGACATTATTGTCAAACCTCAATCTCTGGCTGGATGAATGTGGTGCCACATTTTGGCTCTGCTATTACAATCTGCTGTCAATCAGTCAGGCTTTGTTGCTGGAATATTTATGGAGAACATAATCAAGACCTGTTTGCAGCGTGCATTATGCATCCACTGTGCCTATTTACAACATGAATACACATGCATGTGTGATCTGGAGTGTTGATGTGTTTGCGCATGTGGTTTATGTCTCCTTGGGCTTCAGCTAAGTAGGCCACTTTAACACACCACAAAAGGGGAAACATACAGTAAGTGAGCACTCAGCATTGCTGTGTGGAAGTTAGTTAGCTGTTCTCTGACAAGAGTATAAACAGAAGGGGGAGCGAGAGAGAGTAAGACACAGTAAGAGAGAAAGCGAGAACGAGCATCCTGGCTGCCTGACCTGACTCAGTTATGTAAACAAAATAAGTGTAGTGAAAGCAGCAGCAGCAGCGAACAACAGGGAACATTGCCTAATGAGCAATGGCATGCACAGATAGAGAGCAGCGGTGTGTGTGTGTGTGTATTCTAAATGACCTGCATGCTTGTTCCACATTTGTTTTTTAATTGGACAGATTTCTCAGCGAGCTCGCCAAATTAAAAAGGCAACCATGACGCGTGCGACACTTATCTGTCCCGCCCTGCTCCCTCCTCCACCCATCCTGCTGTCCTGTCCTGTTCTCGTTGCCTCTCGTCCTCAGTCAGCGTCTCTCGTCTGTTTTTCCTCCTCACTATCTGGTGTCTCTCTGATGGCCTCTTTACATAGCTGACCTCAATAGGAATGGCAGTATGAGGCAGGAGTACGCTGCCAGAAACAATATACCTCGACCGATAAAAAGCATCTGTTCTGCGCTGATAAAATGTTGGATTTGTTACAGATGCAGCCAGAATGGGTTCCAGTGAGGGTTTGCTTTTTTATGTTGTTTGGGACATCAGATAAACCAGGTCTTTGGTTACGGGTGGCTTAACCATCAAATCTGGACACGCACTCATTAAATTAGTTGTTTATCTTGCTTTTAATCTTTGCTGCTGTACTGTATGTTCTGAACTTTGATGGCCATTTTTTCTAAAGCACTTTGCAAACTTTTGTTTTCAGGAATCAAATCCAGCGGGGGACTAGAGAAGAACAATTAAAAGACCCCAGGAAGTTTCTTGCTTACAAAAAGTGAAAATATCTATTAATGTTCATACAGTGTTTCAATTGAAGGGCTTTTGTGAATGTATGCAGAAGAAACATTTTCACTTTTTGCAAGCAACAGGCCTCATAATGCCATTTTTGAATGCACTACCAAATAATAAAAATAGTTTTTCTACTTGAAGACGCTTGAATAGGCCCAGTCAGAATTTTAACGAGGTCAAAAGACGAGTCATAGAGGGACAATGTAAGCCTCTGAGTCGTCTAACTTGACAGCGAAGCACAGAATTGGAAACGGCATCAGCACCATAAATTTCCTGTTACGAAGACCTTCTATATTCCATTTGTTGCTCCAGTTGTCTATTTCCTGCTTTGTCCTTGTCATTCTGTTCTTCACCATTACAGCCATGCTCATAACTGCACAGAGTGCTGTCAATGCAAGTAACCACCCGAGCAGTTCTTTCAAAACGCAACAGTGCACACACATACACAGAACAATCACTCACCACAACCCCCGAGTACTCACACTGGCTCCCAAAAATGGTGAGACATTTCTGAACCGAACAACCGTTCACTGATCCATTCACTTAGGAGAACATAAGTACTAAAAGCCACAAAATTCTTTCTCAAGGACGTTTCACTTTGGATTAAATTCAGCAGTATTTCTTCTTCTGTGCCTCCGCTGTGTTGCCACGGGACACGCTGTACCAAAGTACAGTCTGGGGGTTCATGCCAGAGGCGATAAAACTGGAAGGAATCTTGTCGGCAATTCATAAGCAAACTGCTGAAGGTGGAATGGATGGATGTAAACGTGTACTGCATATGTGAGTGTGTGAATGTTTCTTTACTTATTCCATTCTATCTTTCCATACCTCAACTTCTATGTATGTATCTCTTCTTCTTCTCCTATAAATCTCTGTCCTTCCTCCCAGCCATGTGTCTCATGTAACATATGACTGCATGTGCTGTGCTTTGAGTGTCTCTGTTTCATCCGCTCCCCTGCAGGATTTCCACACAGTCCTGAGGACATGGATGGTCAGATCTGTCTCTGCCTTGAAAACCAAACATCGTATTGCTGTTCATGAGCTCTTTGTTTTACATGTATGAGAGTGACAAAGAAATCTGACAGATACCAGAGACTTAGTGGCAGGGGGCGACTCAGAAACCCTGGGCTCTGTCAGCAGATGGATCAATCACACAGTGTGTTGGTGTATTTAAACTTTAAATAAACAGCTGTAGAATTTTACTTTGCACTGATATGAATACTTGGATAGGAATATAAAAATAAAGTTCACTGCTGTGTACGTCAGTGAAGTCAGTTGATTAGATGTTTATTTCTTTGCATAGCTTTCTTTGAGCTACACACATGGGTGGGTGTGCAACATTTACATTTTCAGGGGATTAAAGCAGGATCAGCCACTATGTTGTGCAAGGAACATGCATATATATATATATATATATATATATATATATATATATATATATATATGTAGCCATCATCATCACCTACTTTATGTTTTCCACGAGCTTGCTGCAATGCGGCTTCTCTTTACAGACACATACACAACTGAAAGCATCAGTCTATGTTTTCTGCTAACAGAGAGTACAAAAGGTGGTCATCTGTGGCCTCTGCCATGAAAAGGTAAATGCAGACACACTGGTCCAATTAATTTACAGGATGACTTCTATCCTCTTCCATTAGTGCACAGCGTTTCATGCACCCCTCACTGCATTTTAGATAATATTTCAGGGAAATAACATCAACCACTTCCCTGTTGTTTGAGAACACTTTGGTCAGTGGTGAAAGTTGAATTAGGTTATTTTGACCACCAAGGGGCAGAAAAACTCCAGAACAAACTCACAGACACACAGCCCTGGGAAACCATTGGCTTATCAACCAGTTAAAAAAGAAATATGTGCTTTAACATCAAGCAGGCGCAGACCAACTTAAGAATCCAGCTGGATTCAGATTAATGTAAGTCCAGGACTCACTGGCCCTTTAGCTCTGGTTTTACTGAGAATATCTGGGTGTTCAGCTGCTAGACGACAGACGCTCTTCACAAGTCACTGGTTTATCTCGGCTCCCTCAGCTTTTCACATTGAGCAGGAAGTGTATACTCAGCCTGTCTGAACTTGTCTGGTCTGGAAACGGCTGGTTTTACAGTGATAGTGAGAGCAATAACACTAGGCCTGTCCCAATTATTACATAATTATTATGTTATGGATTATTACATAATCACCTAATTGTGATTGCATTTGCATCAGCTGGGTAAATTAAGTGTCTACCTGAGCACAATGCTCTAATGTCAGAAAAAAGACATGGAAGAAAACAGCTGTTGGGCAAGTTCTTCAGTTTCAGCTCACACTGTATGAAACTGTACTTAATGCTTTCTGAGGCAAGATGATAACAGAGAGGTACCAGTCACGGCTCTCTCGGTGCGTAGAGACGAGTCTCCCTTACAGGTGCAGCAGTGTGTTTGACAGTTCTGGAGAAAGTTCTGCTGGAGGTGTCGCCTCCACTCAGCTTTTCTAACAAGATAATTCACACAAAAATATTTGGATGAAAACACGATGTTGTAAGAATAGCATGGGCTGTGCGAGAGGGAGCGATAGTGACAGTGAATGCGCTCAGAGCAGACAGATGTTGGTGATCAGAGCAGAAAGGTAATTAGCAGTAAAGTTGTCAAGTGGTAGCAAATGTACAGTGTAGGCTTCAGTTTGTCTTTGAGAGCTGCAGCTCCTCGATACCCTAGTAAAGTTTCTGTGTCTTGCTTCCCAACTGCTGAGTACAGTGAAGGAGGTTGACCCTGATGTTAGCATCAACGTCGGGCCTGGAGGCAAAACAAAGTCTCCCCTGTCCTGACCATGGTCTGGCACAGATAACACTGGCTTAGTGTTTCCTTGTTGCAATAAAATCAAGCCTCCTTTAACCGCCTTGTACCACAGTTTCCTTAGATTAGTTCGGCCTGAACAACAGTTTTAGAACAAGCTATTTTAAATAAATCAATGTGCACCATAGCCATTGTCTCAGCAAACTATTTGGAGATTAACTGCCAACAATTGTATCATGTCAGTTGCAGCCATTGAAACTGACAGCATGGATAAAGGCTTATTTGCAAGGCCAAACAACATCCCCACTGTGTGGCATAGAATAACAGAAAAAGACTGACCGTTGATCGCAATCATTTGTAAGGCAATTCCTCGTCAACTAAAATTTACACATGACTCAACTATACAGTGTTTGATGACCAAAACGATGACGTAAAAGTGGCTAAAATGTTGTTAGGGAGAGCAGAGAGCAGAGAGCTGGATGTGAATCATCAGTGGGTTTGACTTCATAAGTGACCTCCCTCACACTGCAGGTAGTGATTTCATCCATCCGTCCACCTAATGACCTGCTCTGTCTACAATCTGAGAATTAAAAGAAGCACTTGGACTCACCGCCATGAACATAGTTGTGTAGCGTGCAGTCAGAAGGGCCCACCAAATGGATCAGACTGGACTGGCTGAAACCAACTGTGTGTTGTTCTGTGATGCAAAAGCACAAACACACACACAACGAATAGATATGAAAAATTGCAGTTTTTGCATTGTAAAACTTGCTAGTTTGTATTTGTCCAAGCAAAGCAACACAGACATGCTTCCATATGCTGCCTAGCTACAGTCACTGCACTGACATGAAGCCTGCGGAGCAAGTTGACATACCTTTCTGTGGATCCTCTGCGGTTGATTGCACATAACAAAAATTACAGAATTAGTTCTTGATCTTACTATCACAATGATTAAATACATTTACACAGCAAATATGTACCTTTGATCTACTTAACTGTCATTTAACAAAACTGCAAGTTCTCTCTTGAGTGTCCAATATGTGTGTAGTAATATTAAGTGAAGGCACAAGTTAGCAATAGTGCATAATGCATAGTACATGAATTACTTAAAGGGAAGGAAGGATTCTTCACCTTCTCTACAGGCAGTTGACATTATTTTACCTCAGTATTTAACAACAATATTTCAATCTAAATAGTTGTTTCACAGTGTAACACAGACAAATCTCCTCTCTCTGACAGTCTGAACAGCCATTCAGACATTAGAATTATCAGAGCCAGCTAAAATAAAATGTCTTACACTGAAGAAAATATTTGCTTTTGGCTTCGTGCTGCAGTTTATTATCACAGCACTGAGCTGCAAAATGTACAGCGATGGAAATGTCAACACAGAACATGGTGTCCTGTATTTTGAGTCCCTGAATGTTCCTCTGTAACACCTACTTAAATTCCTGCACATTTACAACAAAAAATGGATATTAATTCAGACTCAGATAGGTCTGTGCAGTGCCTCTGCGTTAAGTGGAGGTGTTGCAGCATTTGCAGGTTAAACCACACTGACACTTTCGATGTCGTTAACATCAATCATAACAGCCAAGAATATCAGCTGATATTTGCAACGTCTTTCAGTCTACGTGGGAACACAAACACGATGTACACCTCAGACTTCTGTTAATGTCAGGATTTGATTTGAGGCCTTTAGTGCAGGATGTTACCTGGGCTGGGTGGAGGTGGCACCACCTCTTCAATCCTTGCTTTGGTCTCCAGTCTCTCCATCTTCTGGGCTTCATAGCGCTTTCTGCCCTGCTCCTCTTGCTCTGCACTGGCATACTATAGACAGAGCATATACCGTTTGAACACATACACTCAAATGTCTTTGAGTAAAGTTTATCACACTGATATTCAAGACACAAACAAAATTGACTTTTCACACTGTTAATACGGAAGGGAGAGAGTCAGATAAGAGACAGAGAGAAGCTGACAGGTAAAATGCCAAACTTCGGTCCATGAAGGTCAGAGCAACCAGGTTTCCATGTACCTTGATGGGCGGCACATCCATGACCTTGTCGACATTCTGTAGAGAGCAGGGGACGTACCACAGCGCTGCCTTGTTGGCCAGCTTTTTGGCACCTGCAGTCACAGAGAAAAGGTTGAATTCTTGTACCCAGGAAAATGTCAGCGAGGAATTTTACAGCTTTCTTCCACCAAATTAACTGACACAATCTACTGAGTTTTGTGCCAATAAACCAATAAGCAATGAGTTTTGACATGTCTTTTAAATAAAACAACAATGCAGCAAACGATTCTGAAATGGCTGTTGTCAAAACAGACCCTCTTATTACCAGCCCAATAAAAGCCTATCCAGTTTTTAATAAATCCAGTGGCGCTGCCTAAAGATTAGCCTTTCTGCTGCAGACAAAGGAGCAGAAAACAAATGAGGACTCTTTTCAAAGACAATCATTCACGTCTATTCAGAACACAAACTCACATTCACTAAACACAGCTCCTCGGTTAGTGCAAGGTTTAGCATAATCCTTAAATCCTGACCTTCCTGCATTTTCATGTTGTGATTATAAAATGGATGAAATACAATGAAAACTCACTCATGTAATTTCCCGCACAAATATTCATCTGTGGCAGTCATACAGAGGCACATAAACACAGTTTTTGTTGGTGAGTTGTTGTTTTCTGTGACAACTGAAAACGTTTTCATGAACAACTAATTTAAGGTGTAGCTGAAACTATAAGACGGTGATAACTGAAAAATAACGTGTATCTTTGAGTCTTACTAAAAATGACCATGTTCTGCACTTAAACTTTATTTGGGCTGACAAACATGTGTTGGATTAAACTGCTGAAATCCTGAGAATTTTTTATACAGCTAATATTTGGGCAAAGTGACCGGATATGAGTGATTAAAAAAAAGTTCCTGAGGTCAGTAAACAACAGAGGTGGTGAGTCTTCACCAAATGTATTTCCATTTTAGCAACATAACAATATAATAATCATGAATGCTTTTTTAAAAATTGTATTTATGTGATAAAACCAGTTTAATTGTTTAATAGTTGTTGTTTTTTACGCATATCTTTTGCACACTGCAATTCGTTTTTTGTTGAGCACTGTGTAGTTTTTGTACACGAACGAAATTATTTTTGGTATCATTTTTTTCAATTACTAAGTAATATTAAGTCCTCATGGTTCTCTCCTGTGACTTGACTGAATGCTGTCAGATTGGTTCAAACATAGTGGATCTTGGAAATTAACCCTTTTTAAACCTGAGCAAATTGGCTCAATTTCTTTTAAAAACATGAGAAGAATGCAATGAACAACAATAGAAGAAATGACCCAAAAATTACGTAGAAATTAGTAAAAAGAGAAAATTTAAAACACAAAAAGTAAAAAAAAAAAAAAAACAAACAAAAAAGAAAATGACCTGGAAAGAGTGCTTAATAATTGTAATAATTCTGCAGCATAATTTTAAAATGTAATCACAATAATAATTATAAATACAGTTTTCCCTGGCTTTTTTTTTCTTTTTTTCCTACTTTTTAAAAAAATATAATCTTCTAAATCTTTTTTTTTTTTTTTTTTGCAATTTGTGGGACATTTCTTACCAAGTTGCTTGTTGCCTTTTGTTTTTGAAAGAAATCGCACCCATTTGCTCAATGTTCAGAGGTTTAAATACTCGTGAAAGGTGTCCGACAGCAGCACAAGAAAAGTGATGTCACTCCTGGTTTCAAAGGGTTAAATGTTGTTAATGTTAGTTGATTCAGGAAATGAAGGGAAAAGCATTGATATTTGACACTTTTAAAGAACAAACTTGTTAAGGTAGGTATCAAGTATTTTCAAGCCAAAAAAGTCTCAAGTCCAAATGAAGTCACAAGTCACTGGTGTTTAAGTCCAAGTTATGTCTTTTTTGAATCTGTCAAGTTAGTGACTCGAGTCTGACTTGAGTCAAAGTCATGTGACTCGAGTCCATACCTTTGGTAAATAATGCTCAATATTAGAGTATTTTTTCTTATTTAAGTAATTTAATTGTTTAGATATTTGTAGATATTAGACACTTAAAGTGTCACGTAGTAATTTTGTCTTAATATCTTGGAAAACGTTGGAAGTAAGTGCTGCCACTTTAACATTTTATCCCTTAATTATTCATCTCCTGTGAATCCCCAAACAAGTCCATGCTATCAGTGAATGAAAAATGTGTGTAAGAGCCAAATATTTAAATAGTCTGGTTAAATTCCTTGCTATAACAAAGTATTTTGTTGGACCATTTGGTTGGAGTATGTGCCCCATGTGGTCAACTGTAGCACTGAACTGTTAAATTGGCACCCGCTGATGGCGTCATTGTCATTTACACCAGCTGTGCACAGAGATTCAGGATGCCAACGGCAAAATAGTTTTTCAACAGATGTTAAATAAGTTACCTGCTCATTTGATGAAGTGAAAGTTAAATTTATCTTCCTTTTGTTGCTTTTCCATCTATCAGCGTGACCACTGCTGGACACAGAAGCATAACAACATGAATGCTTCTTCCTGTGAAGAGCTACTTTACTGCCTGATATTTCTATGTGTGTCTATATACATATACTTTATATACATGTAGTACATGAAACATTAGAAGAATTAGCTCTGCCTTCCCACATAAAGTTAAGAAGCAGAGGATCAGAGGACCAAACTCGTGGAAATCACATCTCATAGCAATCAGGCGGAGAGGTTGCCATAGCGATATCTGTTCTATTCTGCATACACTTTTTTCCTCTTAATTCACTAACAGAGAGAGAGGGGCTATTTTGAGGTTGTGTTGTTATGGCACACAAGGGAGGCACACAGATTAAAGACAGCACAGGGCCAGCAGGTGAGAATGAAATCGCTGTCTTATAGCGTTAGAGGCTATTAACTTGTGGCTGCAGCATCTGATGGACCTGATGGGTTCGTGTGTCTTGTTCAGATTCAGTTTCATTTATTTGATGCTACGGAAAAAAGTGTTTTATAATTGTTGCTTTGCGCATGTTTCTACTCACTGGTGCCAAAAAAAACTTAAAGCTGAACAGAGGTGCACTGTATTTACATGGACATAAAAAAGGACATTGCATAAATAATGAAATCATAATGAAAATGAAGAATTGTGACATCACTGTGTGCACTCCTGATCAATGTTAGGCCACATGGAGACTTTGTAGAAGAAAATGTGAAGTTAAGAGAAGAGAGTGGAAGCAGGAGCTTATGGCAGGCTACTCTTGGGGAATAACATTTGCATTTTACACCGGAGTTAAAACCGTGCAGACAGCCAGGCCACGTTGCCATGCCGACCGCACTTCTCTCCTCCTCCCCTCATTGGCTCCCGCTCATGCCAGCAACCAGGAAGTTGCCCACAGGAGAAAGGCATATTTACATATCCTTGACTCTACCAAGACTGAGTGACTCCAGTCTATTATTAGCTCCTGCTGGACCTTTTAAGTGAACTGTGTTGAGGATGAAGGGAGGAAGAGGAGGAGTGAGAAAGGGACAGAGGGACAGAGGGTGAAGCACTGGAATGAACCAGCCAGCTAAGAACCATTCCCAGTCTGACAAACGACCTTTTTGACCAGAATGTAACCAGGGAGCTGGCTTTGTATTTAAAATCCCTCTGCATCAAATGACGACAATGTCAATGTTTGACCGTGTCACTGGCTGGACTGCACCTTCACAGTGTGTCCATTACAGCCTAGTTTCCACCATGTAATCTGGTTCAGTTTAGTTCAGTTTGTTACACATTAGACCAGTTATTTTTGCATTTCCATTGCCAAAAGTTGTGGCTGGTACATTTTCCATTTTGTCTTATTCTTTCTTCACCCTCTGTTAAGGTACCTCGCACGCTGATGGACCACTAAAGGTTGGAATTAGAAACACTGCAATCTGTTAATTGGTAAGGAGAGAAGTGTCACGCTGTCACTCTCTGTCATAGATTGTGACAGAGACTCTAAACACTCCAGCCTGTTCTTTTTTGTTCTGAAAATGTTGGTGTGCAAGATATTACTATCTGGTAAAACCCAGCCTACATTTAGGAGTAGTATCTGTGGTGGAAACACTAAACCGATCTAAAGCCCCGTTTCCACCAAATGCTTTCGGTATGGTACCTCTGGAACCTAAAGTAACCCTTAAGACATGGTAGCTAGACCCTAGCGTGTCCACTGCGAACAGTACTCTTCAATGTGGGCAGGGTTGTTGTCACTCACTGCTCCGTCCAGCACTCACTGCATTTCCTCATTTCCAGTGACACAGATGGACATCTGCACCTTGTTTATTGTCCGCAGAATGAGGCTGCACACTGACATTTTCTGAACAAAATAAAACAGGCTGCAATGAGAGGCAGTAAAACATCCTTTCTTTTTATAGTTACAGGAATAAAACTCTCCACAGTATGAACAGTGGTTACACATAAGCCTCAAAACTGTCTGACTGTCGTCTATTGACCAATCAGCAGACTGCAGTGTTCACAGCTCCACCTTTTAGTACCAGATCTGTGTATGAGGTACCCCAACAGAAGGGTGACAAAAAAAGGGGACGGTACAGAACGGGTCCATTGGTACCATCCACAACTTTTCACAATGGAAACAGAAAAAAGTGTACCAGACTGGACTGAACCATGCTGCTCTATGGAAACGGGGCTTCAGGTTTAGGAACATGTCCATATCGATTAGGTACCAGTAGTAATGGTACTATACCTAAAGTGTTTGGTGGTAACACGGCTTAAAACGGCACACATTACTCTTCATGTAATAGTATCAGTATCATGCACATTTGTGACCTTGAGACAGACTGTAGTCATAACATTTATGTATAGACATTTTCTCTATTCAATTCATCTTTTTGTTTGTATTGCAAAATGGTTCAGAACTGAGAAGAGGGTTCATTGCATGTGTTGGTTTCTATCGTGATTACAGAGGACTGAACTCAGTCACGAAGGAGACGTTTCAACTGGCAGGAGGGACAGCTGGCTTACTTAGTTAGCATTAATGAATTAGTGGATAGGAAGGTTTTGGCTGCATCCACCCTGAACACAAGCTCCACAAATCTGCTCACTCATATTTCCACACTCCATGGCACAGTGCTCAATAAACTGGCTCACAGCACCGTGACTTTGTGCGTGGCTTTTCAAGTTCATCTGATGGCAGCTTTAGAACAATGAATGGAAAAGGGCACTCTGGCAGCTATGATGACAGCTGAGACAAATGGCACCTGGCAGTGGTGGTGGGTTTTTTAATTGATGGTGTATTGGTGCAGCAGTGCATTGAGTGCATAACTGTGCAAGAGGACAACTGCCTGCGAGAGGCAGGATATGACACAGGAGACAATCCAACCAGCATCACTTGGCTGATGTTACAGGAGTATAATGTCAGCAAACAGAAAGCACTTTAGTAGTGATAAAATATCCTGATGTAAGTGTAGCAACAATGGAAACCACAGCCAAAGAGTTTGGAAGTCTGCTCCAGAAATAAATCAAATGAATCTGATGGTTGGTGTGTTTACCCTAAAATTTACAACTTTCGGCTCATTACGGGACAAAAATCCATCATATCATGTTTTCACTACAAAACAAACAGCACCAGTAGCTGTTGTCGAGCAGCCTGAGACACACAGGCAGACTGTGCTTTTTTTAACTGTGTAATAGGATGCTGAATTCCCAAACACTATGCTCTGTCATATTTAATTATAAATCAGGGCGTTTTGGGTGGTGATTTGAGTGTTCACATAGGCGCTTAAGTGGGAAAAATATCCCACCGGCATTACTTATGCATCATCCAATCCCCTTTAATCTAAGTTTAAGGCATCAATCATCACTTCATACCATTCTTGAAATTTCCTAAATGCACATTCTCTGCTCATAAAGACTTGAATAGTTCCCAATTCCAGTCTGCGCAACCCTTAGATCTTTAATCTCTCATCGTTTCTTTCCTCCTCCCTTTCTCTCTTTCTCCACAGTCTTTTTTTCCTTTCCCTCCACCTCACCCTCATCCATTTCCTTTACCTCGAGCAGTTTCACTTGATTTATCGCTGTATTTTACTCGTTCAGCCCTCCGCTCTCCCCCTTGACTCTTGCCCACCACCCTTCATTCTTCCCCTGAGCAGAAAAAAACCTTGTTTTCTTTTCTCCTTCCTGAACACCATGTTCCAGGCTCAGAGACAGTGCAGCAAAGATCGTTCTTAGTGCTTGATCCCCATGATCAAAACCACAGATTTTCCATTGTGCTGAGCCAAGGCTCCATTACTTCTACAGGCCCACTGTGGGATGTTACAGCCTGATAAGAGCAGATGAAATTATGCCAAGAGTGGAGTTTTGGGATGGAGCATTATGCCTGAAAAGGAATATTTAATTCTCATTTTAAGCATTATGGTATGTTTCAACTGTACAAGACTTAGACCCAATCCCAATACACCCCTGTCCCCTACCACTTCGCCCTTACCACTCCATTTTGTGCATTCACGTGCCAGGCTTGGGTGTCCCAAGTCTTGTTGGGATAAGCCTACATGGTCCTCAAGACGGAGGTTTTTCAGAGACACACTTCAAACCTATTGTTATGAGAATTATTAACAAGATAAAGGAACAAATGAAACCAATGAATGTATTTTTTTTTTTGTTCATAAAGATTTATAATTACGTTAACCATTGTGTTACCTAAGTTTAATGTTGCTCCAATGTTATGTCCTTGTCTTTATGACAAGCACAACAAAATAAATCGCTAGTCCGTCCATGTCTCTCTAACTAACTAGCTAATGTTACATAGTTATTGCTGATTTATGCATGACAGTCCAGCATTTAGACATATTTTGACATTGCATCCCCCATTTTGGTGGCATATGACCCCCAAAATCAAACTAATGTCCAGCAGCACAGTTGCTGTACTTGGCTGCTAACACTAGCCTTCACATGCTAGTGGCCTGGTAATGAAGCAGTGCTCTTTTTTTCATGACTTGTTTGATCAATTGGTAGCATGAAACTCCTGATAGCTCCCTGATAACTGCAAAAGGACGCCTGCAGCCTGTGCAAGAGAAAGCACCACTTTAGAAGATGGCATTTTCGTAACGTCCTGCAACACTCCACATGTCTGGTTACATAAACGCCAGCATCAACATCTATCGATAACATGTCATAGTCTTAAATGGTTGTCCCATTTCATAGGGGATGATTTCAACCACTACCCCTTGTAATTGTTTCAAGGAGCAAGACAGCGCTGGAAAAAGAGGGATAAGGCTAAAATTAAGAAATGGGATTGGGCCTTAGTATTGCTTCATTGTCAGCACCCCTTTTAGAGATTAAAATTATGAACTAAGAGGTCCAACTGTACAGAAAAAAGTGCCACATTTGATGGAGTACAGAGTGATTCTACATAATTTTTTTTGTACTCAAATGACCTTTAATCTGTTGCAGTGTTATCTGTCTTGTAATAAACCTCAGTTTCGTTCCATCCAAAAGTCAAAGCGGCCTCATTTGTAGCTGTTAAAAGTCTTTTAGTACACGTTTTTTTAGTTTTACATCTTTTATTCAAGATGTAAGATTTGATAGATTTTACATCATAAAAAATTAGACATCTTATTTCTCCTGCTGTGGGTGGTAATGACTGGGCGATTGAATAATACAGAAAAGCATGAATAATTCTGTTCAGTGAGCTGCAGAGCTTAATATAAACCTAAAACAATATATATGTTTTTAATATTGCATGTGTATGTTCACGTAGCGGTCTTTCAGTACGTGCGGTTATGTGAGCCACCAGGATCATGACAGGAACTGTCATGCTTATTTTAAGCCTCGACCCACAATGCATTGCTCTCAGCTCTGTCTATGCATGTGTGTGCGCGATGAGGGGGCACGATCTGTGTATGCTGTGTTTATGCAAATGTATGCCTGAGTGTACATGCAATACAAGCATTATTACCTCTGCAGGAATTTGTGTTTGTTCCAACGGTGGCTGTGCACATACACGTGTGTGTTATTCACACATGAATGTTCAATGTTGTTTCTTTGCGTGGCAATTTCACATCTGCAGTTGTGAAATTGCCACACATGAATGTTCAATGTTGTTTCTTTGCGTGGCAATTTCACAACTGCAGATGTGTGTGTGTGTGTGTGTGTGTGTGTGTACATGCAGTCCTCTAACATGGATCAATGTATGTCATGTAGAATCTGTATGTGTGTGTGTGTGTGTGTGTGTGTGTGTGTGTAAGGTTATAACTGTGTGCACTTTCTAGGTATGTATGTGTATTTTCACGCTTGTACATACATGGGCACATGCAAATGTGTGTGCCGATGTGTGTGGGTCTGTGTGTGAGTGTGCATGTGTGTATGTTAGTGCGCATGTGCAATCCCCCCAGCGGGGACAATCATCACGGCTCGTGCCCACAGTAGGCAGCCTTCCCCTGGGGGGCCGTGACTGAGGCCTGCCTGACAAGATGCTGCCTGACTGACTGTGGAACCTGGGTGCTTGCCTCCTCCCCCAACACACACACACACACACACACACACACACACACACATGTGAACATGTGAAATAAACATGAATGCATGAATACAAAGATGCATGCACACAGAGCATGGTCTACATAGTGTCACATTTTACGAGGAGCATGCACGTTTACATATGCACAGTATAATGTACACAAAGGTGCAGAAAAATATAAACATAAACCACATAATGCAAGTTTACAATCAAACAGTGAAATTTCTTGTTCTGTATTTTTGTTCAAGCCCTCCATCAATCTTCTGTCTGGTAAAGTGTCTAGCCATGAACATGTAAAACCCTGCCAGTTCTGCCTCAGAATGAGACTTGAAGTGTGTGTGTTCAGTGTGTGTCTGTGTGGGTGTGGGAACCTGTAGGTGTGTGACTTTTTCTATGCAAAATGTGTCAGCATGCGCATATCAGGCTCCGTGTGCACATAGGTCATCCCTACACAACTGCATGTGTGTGTCAGTATGTGTCGGGTACGTGCGTGCGTCGTGTCGGAGCATGTGTGCAGGTACATCCACTTGGCGTCCGTGTCTGACTGAGCCACAGTGTGTGAGGCCTGACGCTAAGCCGACATGACAGAAGCAAATAATGTCTGCTCCCGTTATCTTCTCTTCCCCCTCGGCCCCGCAGGAACCTTTTAAAGGGCCAAACACTGATGAAATCACACACACATACCCAAGCACATACATGCATGTATACAGTACAGATGCACCCACAATGCATATACATACTGTGCACCACGCAAACACATTCCCAAAATGATGCATCTATGCAAGGTGCAAAGAAAAACACACATCTAATGTAACCTTTCTCACAGTTATTGACATATTACCTCCTGCACAAACATGTGCCCAATCATTTATTTACACACAGCACTACATAATGTGAATAACTCTGGAGAATTCTTCAGAGGTTTGAATAAAAATGGATTCAGAAAAACACACATAGAAATCCATGTTTGTATGAACAGCAGTCAGCTCAGATGCACACACAAACATATAGTCCCATACATATGACCTACTTCCTATAGCTATGACCTAACAGACCACCAAGCTGCCGCCTCTCCTCTGAATCTGAATTCCAGCACATACACTTATCTGCTCACTCTGCACAGCACTGGAATAATTCCTCATATACTGGTGTTCTGATTCATTTTCCTAGATCAGCATAGACGTTTAATATGTGCTGTGCTCTTTGTCTTTGTTAGACTGACACATGATGCTGTTAAATATGAATCGGGGTGACAGCAGAGTTTGTATATATAATTTGGGCAGATGTTGCGTTTGGCCCACGCAGCCTCCAGAGAGCCCAACAGCAAAGTTTGGTGTCCCAGAGGAACTCACCTCCACGCCCGCTCTCAACACGAGCTGAAGCTACGCTCATCTACACTACACCCACACAGCCATGACACTGAACCTACACTTACTGTAGACTTCAGCTGTTTGTACTTCGTAAAAATGAACAGTGCTGAAAATAAAACTAAATCATATTAATGAACTGTGGTGCTGAGACTTGGTTTATCAAGTGACCTGCATCTGTTTCTATTCTGTTTTTATTACAGAATAATCTCATCTCTTGTTGACATAAAATGTTAATAAGGTGAGAATGTATGCTAATTTTGTATTTTAAAAAAAACAACCTAAAATATGTTTCAAAAAGTGCAAATATCTGATATCTGTAACAAAATATATCAGGAGGTCTAACATATAACCAACCAACTGGGGTACCCACAAACCCCAGAGGTATTCATCATCATTCCAATTTTTGACTTCATATCATTGTTTCCTGTTTCTGCTTCAATCAGTCCTTTATATAAGTACCAATGTATTAGTTCCTGGGGGGCCCAGTCAAAAGCACTAAAGTCTGCCTATGTAGTTTCAATAGATGGGAGTTGATTTAATATGAAATGGGTCCTCTAACACAGTGGTTCCCAACCAGGGAACCGGGGGGGCACTAAAGAGCTATGGGGGGTCGCAAAGCACTCTTGATTTTAAGGGGTGTCATAATTTTAATGTGTTATGTGTCAAGACTTACTTCATTTATGCGTCAAAAGCAAATTAATTTAAGGGTTATATTAAAAGTGTATTCATTTATTAAAAAAATAAATAAATAAATTAGTATAGAAAATGTTTAAAATATGTATTGCAAGGATACCGGCATGTGTAACATGTGTGTGTGTGGGGGGACTTTACCACAGTCTGCAACCTCACTAACTTCTTTGAAATCGTTACTTAAACTCATTTTTAAAAAGTTGCTTTTTTGTAACATTGTTTGACATGGTTTGTTGTTGTTGTTGTTGTTGTTGTTGTTGTTGTTGTTGTTGTTGTTGTTTTGGGCAGGTGGGGGTGGGGGGGTTTGATGTATTATTTTGTATTATTTGTGGAAAACTTTGTAAAGCTGTTTGGAAAGGTGCTGCTTAAATAAAGTTGTTATAATATATTTAATATATTATAATATTACATTTATCATTAACCTTTTTTAGTTGGTTGGTCATACTGAGACTCTAATTTTTGTATTAAAAGACATAGAAGTTTGAATGACTGTGGGTTTATTTCAAATATTTTACAACGAGGTCAAAATGACTCCACTTGGTTTCGACATATAAAGATAACATGCAATAATGTTTACTTACCATACCAGAATCAAAGGGTGGTAAATAAGCCTCTAAGTACTAATGCGGACTGTACTTGAGATAAAAGCTGTGATTTGAATTTAACAATACGCAAATAAACTAACTTTCCTAAAATAATCATGTGTCTTTGTTTTTTGGGCTTTTTGCCTTTAACTGATAAGACAGTATAAAGTGTGAAATGGCCTTTGTGCACTGGACCCCTGCTCTACCCACTGAGCCCCACCAGTAAAGTGTTGAGAGGAAATAAATGAACATTTAGCTATTATGGTTGCTTATCACAGTAGTTTACTCTTTGGCTCTCAGAGACGTCAGTCAGTAGTCCCTGTATGTTGAATATGTTGATAGGATGAGGGCTCCATATATGAATACATATAGACTACAGGAGTAAACCCTGAATCACTGCACTGAGTCATAAATCCTGTGATGTGCATGAAACCAAACGCTGCTCTCTTCCTGATCTCCCCTCTTCAGGGTCCTTCCTGAAAGGTCATGCACTGTGGCGGGCTGTCCGTGCCGATGCCTGTATGTATGTATGTATGTATGTATGTATGTATGTATGTATGTACGCTGTTCTCCACCTGTCATCTCATATCTCTGCCTCCGCCTCCGTCAACCTGCTTCCAGCCCAGCAACCAACCAACCAACCAGTACAAGCCTGTTGCTAGGGCAACTGCTGTCTAGGGGATACTTCTTTTGTTTCTCACACTTCCTTTCCTTCATCTTTCTTTCTTCTTCTTTCCTACTATCACTCTTTCTTCCTCTTTCCTTCCCTCTGTTATCTTTTTACCCATCGATATGTCTGCCTGCCTCTCTCCTCACATCTCTCTGTCTGTCTCACTCCCCCACTCTGTCTCCGTCTCTGTCTCTTACTCTCATGAAGAGGAGCAGGTTGCTCTGATGCCTCAGTGCCTTCTACCTACAAATTCATTAAAGGAAAAAGAACACAGCTTGTCAAGAAACTCCCCCATGCTACTGAAACTCATTCACGTCAGCATTACCATGATACTGTAGGTCGTGCATGTGTATACATGTATTATCAGGTGTAGACCTCATCTCAAAGCAGCTACAGTGCGGTCAGCACATCACATGATGTTGTTACAGACAGTCTGTGCATCACTGTTGCCACTGGCATTTAAAGGTTCAGAGATAACGCTAGGTCAGCTCAATGTGATCCTCCCTTCGTCTTTACTCAAGGGACTCTGGGCAGTGTGTGTGTATGTGTGTGTGTCTGTGTACGCCCGCATACATAAACATGCATGTATGCTTTTATGTCTACATAGCACACATTAAATGTGCACATATCTTTATAATAAACAAGAATTACAGAGTGCATCACTTGGTTAACACTCTAAAACTGGAGATCAACATGGCTCTGAGTTTCTATTCCCCTGTTACAGCACGTAATGCAGCGCCTCATGAAAGCAGTGTTTCATCTTTCATGCTTCTCTGGGCCGTGTTACTTATTGTGTGCTGCCCTCTACTGGTCAAACAGAAAGAAATCACAGTGAGGTCATCGTTTAACCTTTGACTGAACCTGACTCAGTGCTGAGTGAAACAGCCAGCATTTGGACGACTTAGACTTTCAAACAAAAATAAATGTATAAAAAAAAAAGATTAAAAACAAATGAAGATTGACAAAATTAGATTAATAATTCCACAGCAGCTTTAAATCATTTATGAAAAAAACTTCTCCAGCCAACATATAGCTAAATTCATAGCACTCAGTCAGCCAAAATGATTCTGACTAACAAATTTAATAAAATTAAATATGTCATCCCATCTCTCTCCTTTAATTTCCTGTCATCTCTACTGTCTACATACAAATAAAGGGAATGAAAACAGTCCTTTTTCGCATGAGACATTTTGATTTATCACAGAAGGGCAACCTCAGGTGTAAATAATCAAAAATCATTGACTGAATTTCATTAAGATGCTTCACTTTCAGGGTCCTGGTATTGTGTACGCCGGCTCACTGTCACAGGGTCATGGCTTACTGGGACAGTTTAATAATACAGAGCCACCGCTAACGTTATTATTAACATCTGTGCTTGTCAAAACGTCTGCTCTACATTCACTGGTGAAATGGTAATTAAGGAAAATGGTTTCAGCAGTGTGATTTCGAAATACCACTGAAACAACACGCTGCAAAATGTTTTACAGACACTTGGTAGATCAATGAACAGGGAAACTAAATCATCCTAATTATAATAAAAATGCAAATTAATTGTGGAAGATTTTTGCCTCAACAATAATGACTGCTTTATTAGAATCTACTGGGGTATAAAATCTGTCAAATACATTACTTTAAATGAATACTGAAGCAAGTGAGTGTCTCTTTTTTTAAGTGACTATGGGTGACTGAGTAATCACGTATCGCACTGACCTACAGTGTTGATAAACCGACTGCACACCTGCAGGTGCTGGACCTGTGCTGCTACATTCATTAAAACACTGTTGCTATTAATTAACCTCTTTGAGTTTGTCAAAAAAAATATATGTATCAAATCAGCAAAACTGAGTTGAAGCAGACATGACATCTTTTAAATGTAATTAGACCAAGTCTGCAGCGGGGAAAGTGTAACGTAATATAGTCTATGGGTTAACGTTGCATATACTGATTTGCCTACAGGTGATTTCTTTTACACACAGAGTCTGGGTTTTGCATTTTAAACCGCAGCTTCTGAAGACACAGCAACAGGGTTAAAGAGACCATGTGATCTTGTTCCAGACAGCAGATTAAAGCAACAGCCCCCGACATCTCTTGGTTTTGATTGTTTGCCTTATTGTATTTCTAGTTATTATAGCATATATCACCGGTGCCAAGTCTGCGTGTGTGTGTTTTGTCTGTCTTCCTGTTTGTGAATACCTGTGCACCTGAATGTCTGTAATTCTCTTCTCTCCTCTGCTGTAATGTGGGTGAGAATGAGGCTAAAGGTGAATGCTGCTGTGCAGGTGAGGCCTCAGGTTCAAATAAAATTACTCAGAATGCAAAAATCATCTTTCAGTTAATCATATTCTAACCAGAGGTGTAACATCATTATGAATATTTACAAAGAAATTGCCTGAATGAATGTCAGATACTCATTAAACACTGACCAGTTTTAAAGGCATGCCTGAACTTAACTTTGTGGTGTGCGTGTGTTATGAAAGTATCAGATGTTACCCACCTGTGAGGATGTTCTCTGCCATGACTTTGACCTGCACCTCCAGTGAGTGCTTAGAGGTGTAAGTGATCTCAGCGGTGACGTGGGCGACCTCACCAATGAACACGGGGGACAGGAACTCTGTCTTCTCCACCCGAACTAAAGCTGCCAAACAGCGGTCCTAGAGAGAAGAAACAGCAAACTTAAAACTTAGTCAAGCATCTTAAGTACTTTTACAGCATTAGAGAAAAATAACCACCCTCAACTGAAGACTTGTACAGAGAGTTTTAGCTTTAACAAGCATCTGGAATTTTTGTTTCAAAAGAAAATCAGCTGAGGGATTAGGTCTGAAGTGACAGAAACTCACTGAGTACTGATTTTCCGCCACTGTAATGTGGTCATTTTTTGACATAGGGTTAAAAATACCCAAAACTTCTAGGTGCCCCTTGAAAAAGTGTATCACCTGTTAAGTCCTACTGAAAAGTAGTTTGACTTGTTTTGACTACGGATTTGATTATCTGGTGCTGACTAGCGAGGCTGTTTGACTTAATTCAAGTTGCCTCGTCTTCAACTGCAAGTTTATGTTTAGGTAGATAAAAGACATTTCAAGATAAAAACGTTAAATTTCAAGCTTTATCCCAGTGGCTTTCATAGTGATTTATCTTCAACTTCTCAACATCTTCTGACAAAGCATAAAATTCAAAGGTTCAGCCTTTTGTCCTTAAGGAGATCTTTGTTTTTTCAAACTGTCACATTCAACTGATAACAACTGTGCTATGCCGCAGAGATGCTAATCAGACAAGTTTAAAGGTACCATGATGTCTATAAAAGATAGACACAAAAATATGTGCAGCGTTTGTAATCAGAGTGAAAAGATGAGCACAGACACAGGGAACCTAGATCTTAAAGGGATGGTTTGGATTTTTGAAAGTGGGGTTATGTGAGGTACCTACAATCAAGTGTATTACCTCAAGTAGCTGAGAGTCAGAACACCCCCAGGTGGAGAAGCAGGCAAAAGGACCGACTCGGAAGCTAAGCAATGTGCTGCTGTGGACGGGGGCAGCAGACGTATTTTAGCAACATAAAAAAAATCTATATCAGATTGAGTGCACGCTGTATTTAGAATATTTTCACTGCTTTACTTTGCTCTCAGACAGCTCTTATATCTATGCTCTGTCCAGTAGGGACTCAGATGCAGCTGCTGGACGGAGCCATGATCTGTTTGGAGACGAAAAACAGGGAAAACAAATGTGCATATTTAGATTAAAAAAATGTCAGTAAGCATCACGTAATGTGTGTTTTTTAATCTGGCAAAATGATCTTCAATCAAAGTTGAAACAACAAAGATTTGAAGGGTTGTGTGGCCTATCTCTTGCCTTCAATGGTTTTAGAAACAAATTTTAGTGCCGTTTTTAGCTATGTATAGTGAGAGTTTGTGAACAGGAAGTGGGTGCCATACTGTTTCCTGTACAGTGAAAACAGAGGCCAAAAAAAAACTGAGGTAAATGGTAAAACTAGGCAGCGCTGATCACATATAAACCAAGATTCTGTGACTGTATGGCTTATTTCTTACCTCAAATGTTTTCAGAAACATATTTAAGCTCACTGTGACATGACATTGTTTCTTGCAGGTCGGCCGCTGTTGTGTCAAGCGGACGTGTTCACACTATGTCACCCACCAGCGGGAGCATTTATTGGTCTGGTGTGGCGCAGTGCATTCTGGTAGTTGTAGGTTTACTCCCTCTTGGGTAAAACCGTCCTTCTTCTCTGTTTTTTTTGCATCTTTCTACCACATAGACTTCATACTTTTATTAAAAGGCCAACTTTCCAGCTGTGAAATAAGAATAAATTATTAAGCAAATATGGGTATATATAAATAAATGATTCTTAAAGATTATTTTAAGAACTGACTACCTTTAACTATTTCCACTTGTTTATCACAATAGTTCAGTGTGTCAATACCTGCTGTGTCCAAAAATGTGTTTGTCCTGATATCTGATCTGAACTGTGAAGCACGTATGTTCACATTGTTGTAGTAGTTGAGATGATGATCAAATGATGAAAGTCAAAAGTCGGTTAAAGTTCACCAGGTGAAAAGTAAAAGACAGTGAGGAGGAAAACAAATCTGGGTGAGACACTGACACTCCAAACTGAGGGTGTGCTGATTGATATCTGTTGTACATAATACGCTGACTATGGTTAAGTACCTCACACAACCCCACTTCAAAAATTTCAATGAATCCCTTTACGTGTAGACGAGAGAGACGACATTCTTTCAGTAGAACAAAAGATAAAACTGATTTTGCTGAGTTATTTCTTCTGCAAGTCTGTATCTTCCTGCTTTACACAGGGCTTCTTTATGTGAAGTGTAACTTGATAAACCAACTGATATGACTGTTCACAAGAAGCTTTGTGCGAGTTTTAGTTCCCTGTCCTTCATTGTGAGCTGCCAGAAATTTTAAATACTTTAAAATCAATGAACGGCAGACACCAAATTAAAATCCCAAATTCTGAACATTTTAAAAGATGGAAGTACTGTGAGGGGAGGCGGTCGTAAAATCTGTGATTTTTACTGTTTACATTTGTACTGTCTTATTTTCAGCTTCTCAGTCATCTGAATAACACACATAAAGTTTGATAGTTGGAGCTGGCCAACTGGAAGCTTTTATTTTCATATATTATAACATAACCACGACACATAAAGCACAGAAAAGGAACTACATATTAAAACACTGGAGGTCATTTTGCATTTATAAATAGTGAGCAGTATATTACTGAACGAAGGAATTAGCGTAAAAGCTAAAGGTCGTGTCTGACTTTAATTTGACTTTAATGTTTTAGAGGATTTTAAGAATATGCTGACTGTACGTATTTTTCATTCTTCATTACAATAGTTCAGTGTGTCGGTGGCGGATGAATCCAAAAATGTGTTTGTCCTGATATTCGATCTGAACAGTGAAACACGTGTGTTCACATTGTTGTAGTAGTTGAGATGACAATCAAATCATGAAAGTCAAAAGTCGGTTAAAGTTCATCAGGTGAAAAGTAAAACCAAGACAGTGTGGAGGAAAACAAATCTGGAAAAAAATACTAATGCTGCCATACAGTTTGGAAATAAAAGATGTAAAGCTGTTGGATATGGTCAACAAATGAGGTGAATTGTGAGGAACTTTGTTGTAGTTTTCATATTTTGAAGATTATTACACCAATTATTTTTTTAATACTGACAAACTGTGGGTTAATGAACATTTGATGTTTCTGATGCAGTGCTTCTAAAAGTCTTTGCTCCAAACCCCTTAACGCAGAGCAATAACCCATCACATGCTGCACAGAGAAACAACTCTACTAAAAAAGCATTTTTTCTCTTTTAAGGTACTTCATTTGCCTACATTTTTTAATTTTTTCCCCATCTTTTCCATTTCTTTTTTCATATTTTCCACATTTATAAAAGAAGTGGTTCATGTAACTAATGATAATAATGTTTTTCTTTACTGAACACTTCACATTTGTTGGCTCTTGTGCACATTGTATATTTGTCTGTGTTTTCAGGTTTTGAGAGGTAACATTAGGTACTTGACAAATGTATGATTGTACAATTCACATATTTTGCTACTAAAAATGAACGACTTAAAGGACCACCTCACCACAAAGTGACCATTTGATTATCATTTACTCACCATGTTACATTGAAGTGGTGAGGAAAACCTTTTTTTTCTTGCATACCTCGATGGTTAACAAAGATGCCAAAAAAGGCCAACTTTCATCATGAAATGCAGTAATCAGAGCCCTAGTCTGATTTCCCACTTCCCAAACAAATGCATTCTCTCTAAAATGTTAATAAAAGTCCTGCGATCTGTATTTACCAGTAGTACAATAAAACAGTTAGCGTATGGACTGAATGTAGTTGTTGTCTCTTACCCCATTCTGTGTGTTGCAGTGTCGCGTGCCAACGATGCATCCAGCTTCCTCGATCATCTTGAGGATGATGCCACCGTGGACGTTTCCCACAATGTTGGCATCATCTGGTCGCATGATCCTGCAGTAAAGAGAAGATCAGTTAGCATGACTCTGAATCTTGTGTATGTGTTATGACTACAGCATCTTGTTTTAAGAGTTTTGGGGGAAAAAAATACTATGGATCGATAAATGTGAAAACAAGGCAGCTTTATTTGAATAGCTCATTTCATACACCAGGGAAATTCAAAGTACTTTACAGAGCAATAAAATATAACACATAATAATGGATACAGATTTACAATAAAAGAGTTAAAAAAAAGCTAAAATTAATTAATTAATGATTTACATTTTTTTTAAAATCACCATTAACAAGAGCAAAAGTGCAGACAACAGGTGCAAAGATTAAAAGGTTATTTAAAATAAGTTGCAGTCATGAAAGGGTGGAGTAGGCAGTTTTCAAAAAGAATGTTTTTAGCTGTAACTTAAGCTTGGTCAGAGTCAGGGCTCGTCTAACATCATCTGTGAGGTTATTCCAAGTTTGTGCTGCATGATAACAAAACGCTGCTTCACCATGTTTATTGTAACTCTTGGGGCAGTCAGCAGGCCAGCCCCAGAGAAGTCTGGTAACTGATCATTTCAGTGGGAAGCTGCGGTCGGTCGAAACTTCGCTGAGCAATGATTTCAAGAGAAAAAATATCTCTTCTTGCTCTGACAACATCTAGTGCTTTAACGGTAATTAACGTTTTAACAGTACAGGGCTGAGCCAACAACTTGAGACAGTTCTGGCTGTGTGGGCCAGAGGATGCTTTGATCAGCAGGTTAACAAAATGTTCTAATGTTTTCAGTTAAAGTCATTTCAAACACATGTATATTTAGTTATTGATTCATTCAGTGAAATCAGGCCAAGCTGAGGCAGGCAGATTGTTTGTTGAAACCCTATCTGTAAAAAAAGTCTTAAAGAATCTGACATGTTTCTTGACAAAAGGAGAACTATCTGAGAACATATCTGCTGAGATGTCCTTCTAGATAGTCACTCCTGAGTTGAAAGGACTTTGTTGTTTTCAGGTTGTTTTTTGACCCCCGCCTCACCTCTCCGTGTCTATCTGATGACTACATACAGCATCGTTTTCACTGGCAGGGCAGGATGTTGCCATGCACATCAGCTGTTTCCAATTCCTCCATGTGTGGGCTAAACTAGTCTTACCAGTTACGATCCAGTCTGCTTACACACTCCAACAGAGTCTGCCACAAACACACAAGGTATGAACCACACTATGATCTTACATGGATATCAGACGGTAAAACTTTCACAGGAATGTGTGCATTGCGCAATACAAAGATCCACATCTTGATACCATTAGCGATCCTACTTCACAGGAAGGCAGATTGTGCATCAGTCATGTTTAATGTTTGGTTTATGGTTACAACAACAGTTAACCATCTGATGATTACTACAGATGCCAGTTAGAAATGATACATGTTCATTTGTTTATATGTTTGTATGAATGGCAGTGTGCAGCAGACTTCCTCTAAAAACAGTCTGAGTCAGAGTAGCATGTAAACTGGTGGGGAATTTTACCGTTGCAACACCAAGAAACAGTTGTTGCCACAAATAAAGCAGGAGTATTACATGTGGTCACAGCTGTTATACTTAACTAAAACTAAACTAACACCTAAAACTAGATGTGAAAAAACATTGTAGTTAACTGAAATAAAAATACACTTTAGCAAAAAACTAACTGAAATGACATCGAAATATATGTGAAATGTCTTTAGTGTTAGCCTTTGTCACTCTGATTAAATCTGTCAACACATCAAGCATGAGGCGGCACTTCACTGACACTTTGATGTCTCCATGACTGTGAGTCAACTGCCTTCACAAAGTGCTGTGTTTGTGTCGTAATACCTCTTCTGAACTTCTTAAATCAATGCCCCTGACACAAACACAATACTTAAGTAATGTTCTTGGCATTGTCATATTACACATACAGTAGTAACCAGAAAAATACACTTGTATACAGCACTGTGATAAACACTATTGTTGTGAATGAAGGAAGATATCAGAGAGTTGCTGATTTACCTGTATGTTAATTTACTTTATTATTAATTTACGTCTGAAGCAAAAATGTTACAATCTGTTTATAATATATTTCAGTCCAATCAACAGCAGCAAAAGCTACAGCCTCAAAACTGGCCAGCATATCAATCAATCAATCATCAATCAGCACCTGTCTGACCCAGTCTCAACAATAATTATAAAGTTTAACAAAGTAAAAGTATTTATTATTAGTGCTTTTTTAAATATTGTTGTAATAACTTCAATTTTTCTTTTAACAACAAGTTTTTGTTTTAGATTAGATGTCCTTTATTGTCCTCATGGGGAACTAAGTCTGCTCAGATCAGCAGAACACAACAGACACCACAATAAATAACACAACTTCAATGTACAAGATAAATATCGCTGCTGTATACTGTATCACTGTTTTATGTGTGTGTGTGAGAGTGAGGAGAAAGAGTGTATTAGATAGAGTATCCTGTAAATTCAGCATCACTGGGTGTGTATGTGTGTGTGCGCATCAAAGACGAACTACCTGCTGAGTTGATATTTAGAGCCCTGCGGAGCTCCTGCCTCCCCATCTCTCATGTCATCTCTGCTGACTTGCTGACTTTGACTGACTTGGCGTTTCTCCACCACCGCTGCCGTCTCAGCTTTGCTGCTCCGAGGCATAAAGCAACGCATCTTTGCGCTCTGATTGACTCTCAGTCTTACTCTCTGGTCAACTTCCCTTTTAAATGATCTCTACATGCACATTCTCTGAGATTTTGGGCCCTGACTTCACTGTGGTGAGTGATGTCATGTGGTGTTAGTGATGACTCCGCCTAAGGTGTAGAGGAGTAGTTAAACTGGATCTCAACACACCCACTGACGTACAGACAGACAGCAGGTGACCAATATAATCTGTCGTCATCACACCTAGGTCTGTGTGTCACAGCTGACAGACTGGAAGAGTAGGGAATGTTTCAGTGACACTTTAGAGGCACAGTGACACGTGTGATTCCGACTTAAGGCTGTGCATTTTCTTTCTAAAACGCTGTACGTAATTGCTTCATTCATAAAAACATGTCTCCATGCCAGGTCACAGTTGTAATATATATTGGGGGGGACACATTCCCCGGCCCCAATATTCAAATATGCTCAAATGGCCCCTCCAATATATTGATTAAAAATTCAAAGTGAAAAAATAATAATTTAATTTAATATATTTACTTATAATTGTAAGTACGCTGTTAGATGGAGGAGATTCTTAGCTTTCTAATAATATTAGCATTGTTTTCAATCGGAAGATCAGCCGTTCGATCCCTGGCTTCTCCAGCCCACGTGTCAAAGTATCCATGATAATAATCGAGGAAAAGAACTACATTCGAACTTAAGGACCACTTTGGTGCTCTTGGTTTTCGCAAATCTAATCTAATCCAATCAAGCGTATGATGTGTAGCCTGTCAATACTGACAAAAGCTAAACGTTGCACATTAATATTTTGATGTGCGATGCTAAGCTGCTTGGAGCTAGGCTAGCTCACATGGTTTAATATTATGAAAGCCAACACTTTTGTACTTGAAATCAGACAAAACACAACACTGTCCTGGACCCTGTCTTGTTACTATAACGTAAAGCCTTTCATTCATAATTTCAGGTAGACACAGAGGGAGGGAGGGGAGTGGCACTGAGCAGGACCTGAGTGCAGCTGATTATAAGCTTCTAAACTGTGTTTATCGTCTGAATTTGGCGATAATAGTTTCATATTCTGGGAGATTTTGTTAATTTAAAATCAAACAAAAGCCCAAAATAACCAGAAATGCTGATGTCGTTATTACTACCAGCTCTAGTATTATGGTGTACTGCAGTTCTGTGTGTGGTTAGTGCAGTCGTGTTGCTGTGGCCCAGCAAAATGCGTTGCTCGACTGCTGTGGCTACAATCAATGTCACTGTCTCTGTATTTCATTACTTTCAAAAATATTAAAAGAAGAAAAACTAGGATGTAATGTGAGTGTTATGTGGGTTATATCACTGTAGGTGTTGACAGTATGTCATAAAAATGGCATTTAAAAAAATCATACATACATGCCACAAGACCCCTCTGTTAAAAAATTCCATCTAAACCTACTATAGGTTTTAGAAATATCCCACTGACAGACAAACAAACAAGCTAACACGGGCAAATACAAAGTACTGACACCCAAAGCCACTGATAAGGCTTTTATTAAGGAAGGGGAACTGAAAGAACAAACTGTTGCAGTGGTGTTTCCAGAGTTGATTTAGAGCTGAAAATCCAGGATTGAAGCCTCCTAGTCTTAAAGTGTCTCTATCATTTCATCCTGTTTACATACACCTTCCAGAAAGATGGATCGCTTCTATTCAGGAGTACGATGTCAACAATTTCTCACTGTGCTTGCTGGATTGTGATGTACCGACAACCTAAAGTAATCCACCATTAAGTTATGAGGTCTTGGCTAGATCATTAGAAAAACAGCAATGTATATTTATATGAATATAACATATCTAGACTCTGCGCAAGAAATGGTGTGCAGACATTTCAGTTGCTTATACAGAATGGTTTTGAAGTTTTAACGCCCACACACTACATCTAAATGTTGTGTTTTTTAAAATCGATTGTCATTATTTAGAATCTGTGCCATCAAGACAAGCTACACCACTAAAATTAAGCTTAAAAATAACAGTAAAGACAAATTACTGCCACAAACAACAGCATCAGTACAGTCAAAATCTTCTCACAGCTTGCTGAAACAAGCACAAAACACCTAACTCCTACCTGTGCAGAGCAGAGCCAACAGTGTGAAATAGCCTCAGAAAAGCAGATTTTGGCATCATGTTTGTCCCGAGCCCCATCAGTAACTGGGGTGGAGGGTTTTTGCATCACAAACAGGACTGAACTGTGTTTTAGCCAGACAATCTTACATTACCAGGTTAGACAGGTATTTGTCAAACACTCACAACTGAATGTCCACAAACGTTAAGCACACACCTCAATCCAGTGTATGTTTGCACGGACAGACACACACCAGCTGACTATTCATTATTTAGAAGTTCAGATTTTTCAAAAGACATGACTATTTACAAGAGGAGAAAAAATGTATTCACATTTTAGACATTTAGCTGATGCTCTCATCCAAAGCAACTTGTAAGCATTAGAAGCTGAAGCTTAAACCTAAACCACCACATTTGTAAGCTAGCAATGGTAAGCGGGTGTCAAGGGATACAAGGTGAGAAGAAAAGAGTAAAGCAGTCTGAGGCATTTTGAGAGCAACTAGAGTGACAGTCAGAAACCGTCGTCCATATATTTTCCTTTCCTAGTATCACCATTGTATGCGGATATCTCTCTTTTGGTTGTCTTTAGGTCTGATGTTGCGCGAGAGAGTGGATGTGTTGGGATTTGGATGAATGTTGTTTGGGGGGAAAAAAGGGGAAAAAATCTTTCCTTGTACAGTCACTGTTTTGTCCATCATTGATAAGTAATAAAAAGACCATTGAAAGAAACCTTTTAGTCAAGTAAAAGTTAATTCAAAACAAGGCTAGGTCCAGATGTTCCCAAATGACTCGTAAAACTAATGATGATGGGATATCTCCAGGCTCAGAGATGATAAATCCTATCTATTTACAGCGCAGTGGGTCTGTACTGTTTATTACAACTGATAATAAATAACACATATAATCGTTGAAATGTTGTATGATCTTTGAAAATATGCACCTCCGAAGTATTTCTGCAAAGGTAAGTGAACGGGATGTAATAAAAAAGTCAGAAAGGAAAGGTTCAGAGGGAATATTTAAGTTTGCAGCCCAGGAAGAGGTGACATGATAAAAGAGCAAAGTACAATCTGATGTCAGGTTCCTCTTCAGAAAAGAACACAGGACATGATTTGTGTTTTTCCAGAGTCGTAGTGGCATCTTATCACTGGGAGTTGTAGTGAAGACGAGTCTAAACAGAGCAATCACCAGGCTGTTTGGACATGTGTCTGTGTATTCACGCGTGACATAAGTGGGAGGAAGTTTGAATTTGATGTAAGCAGGTAAGGGCAGCCAACAGAGAGAGTGTAGGAGGGGAAAGTTTAGCGAGACTAAAAATAAAGCAGACTACATTATTTTAGGATATGTCATAGGTGCATAATGAATGTTTCGGGAGGAAGCTGCAGTGATCCAGAAAGTGGATCACTGGCAATAAGCTCAGCAAAGTCCCAGGTTAGAAAGGTTTTAATTTTGATTCAGCATGGCAGGAGAGTTAAGGGCAAATGTACACAAATGTTCCAGTAAAATTCCTCAAAAGACTTTAACGCTGTTAAAAAAAAAAATGGCTGCTGGTGGTGTACCCCATATTGTGAGGCCAGTGTTGGTGCATATAATCAATATAATTTCTGGTTAAACTACAGTGACTGAGGGGAGGGGAGGAGTCTCAATCATTGACAACTCTGTATATAAACAAACCAGCCACCCATCCACATCCATTTGCACACGTACACGCCTTTAGCTATTTAACTGTTTGAACTGAGGGTGAAGGTCATCATGGGCTGTGTATGAATTCTTCACTGAGGGCGGGTTGAAGGAAACAGATCATAAAATCCTCATAAAACAATCCTAAAGTTCTAGTTCATGTCCAGTGAAACAGTTTCTGTTCAAATTCTGTGTCAGATCTAGAGGTGACGTCTCAATCTGCTGCCATCGCACTGCATCATCACACAAATATGGAAACTTAATACACCCCATGACAATGTTGCTCATATTTCAGTCATTTAAAAACCAAGCCTAAATCACATTAAATAAAGAAGGCTTCACAGTTTCTACCCAGGCCAGAATCAACTGATCAACAGATATTCCTATTCTTTACAACACAATAGAGTGCGTACAGTAAACCAGCTTCTCTCATTGCGAAATACACACTGTGCATTCAGCCTATCAGGAGACAGGGCTTTCAGTTTATGACTATCTATTTTGGCTTTCCAGATATGTTTGCACAAGATTAACTTTTGCCAAACCCTTATCAGTAACACGGATATTACAACCAAACAGGTGGATATTTCATCGTTGATTTTACTGACAACAGCCATGACATGTTTGTAAGAGTTTCTTCTGGAGATAATTAAGGGAACTGTCTGATTTTTCTAACAGTATATGATGACAGACTCATAAGTAGAGTCTACTTTTAAGGCTTCTGATGAAGACTGCTTCCAATATAACCAAACCACTTCATGGAGTGACTGCGTCAGTAGTTGTCTTAAATCTCAAGTGGGTGGACAGTGTTTCAAAATGTGGCACTGTTTGCTACATTTGATGCAATTGACAAGACAAAACTGGACATATTAAAGATATTTTTACTAACTAATGCTTGTGCTGCTGTTTTGAGAGAAGTTAAAGCCATGGCACTAACTGCAAAACAAACTCAAACATTATGTTAAATTCTAACACAACTTTCAGTGAAGAGTAATCTTCATCTGAATTGTCAGGGTTTTTTTAAGCAGCTGAGTTCTTGTACTGAGTTATATGGCGCCACCTACAGGCGAGCACAAGTACAACACACTCTGCATGCAGCTGGGAAATTAAGCTTATTCATTGTAAAGGTATTTTAATAGGGGACAGTCATTACAGCTGTGCCACACACGTTACTGATTGCTGTCATGGCTCTTCTTTATTGTCTTTATACATAATAAAGGCTCGACCACACGTGATTTAACCGCACACTCCAGACAAAATATATGCATGCGCACAATTATCCAAGCCTACGCCTTGAAATTAAACTTTTATTGGAGTTTCGGTGAAATGATGGCGACCTTAATGTGTCCTTGGTCGTTTCAGCGCGTGTCCCCGCGCTGAGGTCATCACATACGACATAAATGGTCAGCATGTCTGCCGGTAACCCACCGGCTTAAACAAAACTGAAAACACACCGTTTTATGCACCATAACGCAGCCGACGTTAAACATGTCGACCACCGGCTGAACACGGTAACATTAGTGACGCTTTCTGTGTATTGTAACGGGACTCGGAGCGGATTATCTGGGTTATCATCCCGTGAGGACCGACGCAGCGACGCCGGTAGCCGTGCTGTTCTCGTCATTTGTCGATCAACAGCACGTTATTAGCATGTGAAGCTCGCTACTCGCTTGCGTATGTGTTGATGTGTCGTAACAAACGTCCTACCTGCATAATTGAAGGGAGGATGATGCCTCGCGCGCCTGCGGTGCCGACATGCTGCTGCTGCTGCTGCTGCTGCTGCTGATAAACTCTCGGGGTTTGCTGGTCTCGTGTTGCAGCAGGATACTGTGAGATGAGAGGGGAAGTCAGACTCCTCTGGTGTCCGCCGGCTGCTCTGTCTGGTCTCTTTCAGAATGACTCATCTGTAGGGAAAGTAGGCTGATTAGACTTCACTGAGGTGTTTAGGTAATGCAGCGAATTTGTTTTGAAAACATTCAAAAATGACGTAAACCAAACATAAACCATGTATCTTACGTGTAGTGGCCGATATCTTTCATAGAGCTGAACAGCAAAGACATTGTGCAGCGGAACTAGAAACCATAAGCACGTCAGTACCTGCAGCCACCGGAGGAGGGCAGCAGAGACCGTATTTCCTCCAGCATGATCAAAGCAGGAGTAGTATTTCATGTTTCCTGTGGTGGCCGCGTTTGACCACAACCTCCATCCTGAGTAACGGTTTTATTCTGTGGAAATCTGCTCGACAGATGTGTCACCAGGCCTTTGTTCATTAAACAGAGAGAGTTTCCATATAAGGAAGTATAACATCATGTTTGCAGCAACAAGGTTCAGTTCAAGTCTGGAGACGCTTTGGTTTCCATGCTCCTATTGTTGGAGAGAAGCATCATAAAAACTTTGTTTTCAATTGTATCGTAATGAAAGGCACATTCACTGTATCCGGTGTGTGAAGTGTGCCAAATAAAAAAAACGTATTCTTTTCATTGTCCATCGCACAGCTTTCATATAAGGTATGGCTGTGCGTAAAGATGCGTAATTACGCACATGACTGAAGACCAATGTTCTTATCCATAAGGTATAAAAACACAACACAAGATCTTACCACGACATCGCAGTTTTATTTGTTTATATAACATATATACAACATTTGCTGTAAATAGCAAAAATAGAACATCCCAACAGAGATACTTACAATGACACATGACATGTCTACAGAGTTCATCTGCACAGACTCAGGACACTGAAGTCTACGGTGCAAATTCATACACACTGACCCTTTGGGTCTTACAGGGCTGTTTCAATGGCCCTTCATCACTTAGTCCGCGGAGAGGACTAAATATTTACCGTATACATACATGCAGATTTAAGAAAATACGACTGTCTAAACTTGTCAACTTGTACAGGACAACAGACTCGTGCGCAAAACGTGAGTATATAATACTCAACCAATACGATTTAACGATGAATTCTGGCTTTTCATCAATCACTGTGTATATTTACAAGTGATGCTATCTCAACATGCTGCCTACATATGAAACACTTTACAGTTTTCACAGGCTTTTGAAAGACCCGGGCATTTTAACAAAAGACGTCTACCAAGGTCTCCACATGGCTGCGCTGACAGCCTGCGCGCCTGGCTGCGCTCGGCTGGGAGCCACTGCGCCGCTGCTGCTGCGGGACTGGCTCTCCAGTCTGGTGCTGAAGCTGGATTTGATGCTCAGGAGTCTCTGCTGGATCTGAGGGAGAGTCCTGGAGCTCTGTGCGCAGCAGTTCAGGCAGGTTGGGGTGACGCTGGCGGACATGGACTGCTGGACGAATTCGTTCACCCGCTGACACGCGTCTTGATCCAGGCTGGTTTTGGGGAGCAGAGTGGAGACGCGCTGGAGGCAGGCTTTGTAGCCTTCCTTGTAACTGTTTGTGGAATCTGAAAAGACAATGACCTGTTAGTTTGTTTGTTCAAATGTGTCAACAAGAGTCCACAGTTTCTATATCTATCAACAAACGCGTTTAACAAGCAGAACCATAACTCACTTTTGGTGTTAACGGGGGGAATGTCGCTGAGAAACCTCACAGTCATCTCCAGGATGTCGGCTTTTTCAAGCTTGGAGTAGCGTGTCTTCTGAAAAAATAATAAAAAGCAAATGTTAAACATATGAGCCTAAATGTTGCCACGACTTTGGTATTTCTGAAAAGTGTCCTGCATGGATTGAAATGGATATAATAACTTACATCTCTGCCTGTGAGGGGGAGGATGAGGTTTTTCAAATGGTTCAGGCTGTCGTTGATACGGGCGCGCCTTCTTTTTTCCATCAAAGGTTTCATTGTCTGAAAAAAATACACAATATTTAGAATTCATTCATCACATTAAGTGCAAATCATCAGAGAAAATATTTAAGATAATAAAGCAAAATTCAATGACTTCGCTTACCTTTCTGAGCTCCAGAGCCTCTTTTCTTTTGGCCACAGTTAGCCTTGGAGAAAAAGACTGGAGAGCTTCACAAGTCATGTTAGGAGACATTTTCAGCTTCGTCTTTGTGCCAGAGAAGTGTCCAGAACGAAAGTCAGTGGAGATGTGTCTCAAACGGCCAAGGGCTGCGGTATATATGCAGCTCCATGGCGTCGGTTAACGTGCGTCACGGCTACGCCCCCAAGCCAACACGAAACGATTTGGAGTACGGATTCAATGGAAACAACACAAAACCATCAAGTTTAGTAAGATAACCATCTGTCTTCTATTCTAATCCATGCGTAACAACTATAGTGCGTGTCTGCGTTATGATCCATAGACAAAATAAAACAAAACCTGCGTCAACAAGCTGGAGAAATGTGTGCGTAAAGAAGCTTTGGACGCACCGAATGCTCATTCACCAAATATCAATTCTGCAAACTCTTTGAACCCAACTTATATCAAATTAAATATCTCACAAATACGCTCATTATTTCATATATAGTAGACAGAATAGGTGTTTCTAAAATACACATAAATATATAGTTAATGGTGCGCAATTACGCAGTGCTCGCTTGGAGGTGGGTACCAAATATATAGGCTGTATTATAGGTTATATAGCATTCGTTTATTTTGAGATCTAACAAGGAAACGTAACAGATTTAATTTTAAAGAATTATATTTTCTCAACACCAACAATTTGAATATAAGTTTGTAATACGTTTGTATTAATAACATGGGTTTGCCTGCTGAATGTCATGTTGCTGTTCCACGTTGAGGTTTTACTGTATCATATTGTGTAATTTGCCCAAGTTTGATTTCATATACTTTACACTACATATCTGTTTTAAAATAAATATGCACACTTAGAACAGCAGGGTGCAATACATACATTGCTGGCGTAGGGGTCAGGCTTGAGTGTATGAACAAGTGTCCACAGAGATACAGACTCTTACTCCAATCTCATACCCAAGCCACGCTACTTTCAAATAACATCTGCTCTTAGATTTTGACAACAATAGTTTTGCATATGATGTTTTTATGCAGTTTCTGCCCGGGGGGGAGTCTTTACCTGAAGGGTGTATCCCGCTGCTGCCAGCGCCTCACGCAACGCGGCGGGGGCTGAAAACAAAGGGTGGGTAGCGGGGGCGCATGTACTTCAATCACAATAGACACTGCGAAATATAAAATGAGCCTGATGTTAGATTTAACTTATTATGTGTTATTAATATTTAGACTATTTATTTGTGGTGTTGTTGTATTTAATAACCAACCATGGTGCCATGTGAGGTTTGAATCCAACTTCGAATTGCAGCTTTGAGATTTTCCGATTTTAAATAAAAACTGGAGAGACATGACAACCCATCAAATACCACTGCACTCAGGGGAACCACGCGCGCAGCACGCGCCACGGGGACCAGATGGCTGTCTGTTACCGAGCCTCCATCCATCGACCCCACCCCCCATACACTCCTCCTGCACCACACTAGCATCCTGAACAGCCAGTCTCCCTGTCCCACCATAGATCTATCCACATCTCATCCATGCGCGCGCGCGCACACACACACACACACTGCAATGCATATACTCAAGCTCTTTTTCTATAAACTTTACACGCACGACACATGATCTCCACGCAGTTTTGGCGTGGGTGCCCCATCTGCATGCCTCTTAAGGGTCCATGTTGTCGTCCAACTGAAACAAACCATTCTCGCCCCCCTGATTGGAAACTCTCTTGCAATTGTCTCCTTCGGCTGGACTCTTGGATATTTTAGCGTCCAAGCTATCATGAAATGCTTGTTTATCAATATCATATGATGATGACGAAACACAAAGCTCAATCTGTTGGTGGAGATAAAGATGCTGGTCTGAAAAGGCAGATTGCACGATCCAGTGGACACGGTTCTTTTTGAAATTAGTACATTAAATATCACATAGTTCACATCAGAAAACGCACACTGAGAATCTTAAAAAGCATGATCTTATTCTGACATTGTAACAACTTCCTAAAACAGAGAATTAAAGTAGAATTAAAGTATTACAAATCCAAAATTGAAGAGTATGTTAAAGCAGTAACGCAAAGACAAATGGTTACGCAATGGGATTTGGATTTCACAGACACGTAGCCGTTATTTAAAAGTCTGTCAACTTTATACAATACATAGATTCAATTATATATATATGTAAAATATATTTGTATTACGTCAACTTTAAATAATTTTGCGAACCGTGCTCGTACAGTAGATTTTCCCCTTCTAATGGCGCAATATGATTTTGATAATTCACTATAATTTATAAGGAGTTGGGGGTGATTCAGCATAACTTCCAACTATGTCCACAGCTTTAAATGATGATAAATAAAGTCTGCATTTGAAGGTCAGCATCGTACAGACATGATCGTGTTGCGCTGCTTCAACAAAGCCAAGCGCTGCCCTGAAACTGAGAGGCACACTTGCTGCACGCGCCCCTCACCGCCCCGCTGGGATGGAGGGATGATGGAGATGGTGGGGGTTGGGAGGAGGTACACTTTTCCTCCGTTTTGCTCCTACGGTTAGAGTCCTCTTTTGTCTTTTCGAGCAAAATCGGCGTCGGTAACCCATCTGTGCAGGCCGGATAACAGGGAGCCTTTTGTCTGAGAATGTTCCGACACTTCATGGGAATTAAGAGTCGCATGTAGGCTGAGGGTGGGGACAGAAACAACGAGACAGACTCCACCTGACTTTTGCTTCAGCGTGATGTGAGCTGAGAGGAGATGGGAAGATGTGTTTTGTTTGTTTGTTTGTTTTGGGGGGGTTGTCTGAGTCTCAAACACCATCCAGCTATAATAGCCATAAACAAACTCCACACGTCACCACCAACCTGTCCAGAATGGAAGAGAATGTGTTAAAATAATGTATAAATGTTATAGTGTTTAGCCCTTATTCTTCTTGATATGTTATGAAAGAAATCTTGAGCACACACGTCAGTCTGCCTGCTCTTGTGGCAGTAAAACAGGTCAAATAGAGATAATATCCCAATTTTAGCGAAACGGAACGTCACCACTTTTTTCAGGTGAAAACCCTCTGCAGTGATCTTCCCTTTGTTTGACTGACAGGTTTGTGCTCACTCTTTATTGTATTTTTTCTGCTGCCAGAGAATTCAGTTATTTCAGTCCGTTTATGGGACTATACGTTGGTGTGTTCAAATGAAAATGGAATTGAATTTTACCAGAAAATTGGACAGAAATAGGTACAATATACAATAACATACATTAAAGCCTTCAGTCCTATACTGGGTCAGGTGGGTTTCTTTTTAACCGCAGCAAACTGGTTTTACTTGCAGCTTCCATGTGTCTGTGTGAGTGCAGAGCATCAAACTGGACATTACTCGTTCAATCTGTCCTTTTTTAAATGGAGTGAAAGGACATACTGTCTGTTTGCAAATGTTTTTTTTCCATATATTAACTTGATCAGCATGAGCAGTATGCTGTAACTTCAGTTGCTCTTTGCCTCTCTATACCAGCTGGACTTGGTGGTATCTCACCTGAAGCCTGTTACAACTGATCTGAATCAAACAATGTGATGTGATACCAAAACAGGCAAATACTCATTCAATAGCAAATCTCTACCAATTAAAGGCCGACTCCAACAATTTAGCAGTGCACTTTTCTAAAACATTCCCAGACTAAAAGAGACACATAAAAAGGATCAAAAAACGATCAAAATGGAAGCAGCAAAATATCCTGTGTCTATAGTGTGGAATAAGCTCCAAATCACTGGATCCTACAATTTCCGTAATGTAACTCAATAGCAGCTTTTATTTAACCCTCCCTGCTTCTTTCAAAATACTGTGCAAAATCAAACCTGACAAGAACTCCAGTATTGCACAATGCATGCAAAATCCCAGAAAAAATAAATGACAATGTTTTCTTAGTGCCAACATTTTAACTCTACAATGTGACACTGTAGAGAGAAAATGCTGGCACGTACCTCCAGCTGGAGTAAATACAGCATAGTTAAGGGTAGAGATAGACTGTGATTAAGAGGTGACAGGATGCTAACTCCTGTCTCCTGCACAAAACTCAGATGCACCCAACCCCCACCATAACCTCAGTTGGACCCCTACATCCTCAATTGCTATGTAAAGAGCACACTGCCTGCTGTATTGACACTGAACGTTGGTATTGGACATAAATGAGGAGCAGATTTCTCAAATGTACAAACATATTGTCATACAATGGTTCAGTATATAATTATTGGCCCGGGATTGGTATACATTACATTACTTAATGGAAAATTGTGTGCTTGATGTAAAGTTACGTAGCTTAGGTTTAGGAATAGAAACATGGTTGGGTGTTGTCACATTGCACAGTCTACTTAATGTAACATTAAATACTTAAGGAAAAGTTAGATTACCTTTGGGCAAGTGAAGTTACATAGGTTGGGGTTTTGGACAAGAAACATGGTGACAACGTACCTTAAGTTCACTTGGTTTCAAGCGAGACACAAACACCAGTCTCCTGGGGGAACATCCAGTGTTGTTTGCTCTTTATACTACTTCCATCTTTACTCTCATCAGCACATTGGTCTGTGATTGCAGCCTTTGTGTGCAACCCTTATATGGGTTACACACAAATAACCAGCTCATGATCATGTGGGTTATATACAAATTTTGGGTACAGCCTCAAAGAAATTCTGATAACAGTGCATGAGAACAGCCTGAATATACACATCATTCTTATTGGGACACCAGTAAAATCAACACAGTGCTCCTTTAACACAGTAATATCCACAGAATATATAATGACCTGAGGGAGCAAAAACACCTTTAATATATTTTGCTTTTAAACATTGAACAGTTTGGATCCAAGTTTCTAGATGTTATGTATTATAGAACTGTTTTTCATAGACAAAATCATTATCTGTAGTGCATTATAGCAATGTTTTCTGAACTGAAAGCTAAAAGTGGGCTTTTACTTTTGAAGTAAGTCCTGCCTTTATTTTGAGACAAGGAAAAAAAAGTCCTGTCTGTTCATACTGTAGAGATGCCTTTAACATCTTTGCTGCCTGAACCATCACTGTTTTTTTGTTGGTTTTTTTTACTTTTATTTTGACAAAATTAAAGCCATTCACAGGTTTGTCCCCCAGTGTTAACACAAAACCACCCTTGTTTGTATGATAGGGTTAGCCGGCCTTAACTGGTTTTCAGAGTCACAGTGATCTGCATATTTTTTCAATTTTGTTGTTCCAAATGAGGGCTGGGAACGCTGCTTACTCTCCACTCTCTCTGTTTCAAATGTGAGTACTGAGCCTCCATGTCTGCTGTCCCCTCTGAGTGGAACATGCTGATCCAACAGTGTTCATAAACTATTTATTTGTTTGGAACATTATGTTGAGATCATCATCTGCTTTGTCTATTTAAATCATTTTAATGTCCTGCATATCTGTTTTTATATTCCTCATTATGATATATTTGTTGATATTTATCATTCTCACTTTAACCTTTTGACCCTATGTGTTTTGTGATCAAATTCATTTCAAGTCTCTATTGTATGTTTTGCAACCTCTATGTTTTACGCTCTATCTTGCAGCTTAGAACATTCTTTAAAAGAGATTTTTAAACTCTGTGAAGCCCCTCATTCCTTGTTAAATAAGATTAAGTGGCCGATACTTTTGTCCAGTGCATTTAACCTCCACAGGAAAAACGATGATGATGATACTTAAACAACAAATGTGTTCAGTACAATCATAGCATTATAAAGTGACTGAAAAGGCACAGGCTGAAGCATAATGCTTATATTTAAGCCTGTCCTACTTAACAAATTAAGCTACCCACCAACATATGTTTTTTCCAAATACAAAAGTAGAATAATAAGAAGAAGAAAGTAGAATAATAATAAGAAGAAAAGTAAAAGTAATGCCCATGTTTTTTGATAACTCCCTTGCTAGCCTGACTTTGACATAAGAAATGGAGGACAGGTCCTCTTTGTGTGCAAATGTACATTCTTAAATTCAGCTGAAAACAATATGAGGCTTCAGCAGTCTGAAGCAAATCGAGTGTAATGCGAAATTCCCTCTTTGTGTTACCCTCTGCAGCGCAGCAAAGACACACTGTCTGAAACAACTGCAGGAGATACCCGCTAGATAACACACATCACTTCTATGGAGGTAGTACAAAGTACATCTCTACAGACAGCCACAATACTAATAGTGACCGGTTAGTTTTAATACATATGGTCATAAAACTATTGTTTTAAGATGAACTTCTGCTTTAAAGAATGCGGTTATGTATAGTAACATAACATTTGCATTACTGCTGACCATTTCCGACAGAGGACAATAAGTTCCCATACACATGTCTTACCTCATGGAGCCACTGGTTTCATCAGTTCATCCCAGTTGAGTCTGACAGTCAACCTGGAGAGACATAAACTGAGTTTAAGATACAGGCAGTAATCCAGTAGGGATTTGTTTCCCCACTGTTGTCGGTCCATTCAACAATTCTTCAACATCTGTCCATAAACAACTATACAGTCCAAAAAAAATTAATTCGTGAAAAGGGTGATCTGATTTTGTTTATTGAAAAGTGCTGTTCCTTTACGTTTGTTTGTTTGTTTTTTAACCTTTGTGAGAGTTCCCATCTTTTTCAAAAGAGACCTGGCCAAGACTGGCGGCATCATAAACAACAACAGTTACAGACAGAAAGCACAAATAAGTTAAGTTAAGCAAAAGTAAGTCAAAAATCACAGGAGATGCTTAAAAGAGTTTCATAACCAGGTAAACTAAAAACACTGACATCTTAAGAAATCTGCCTCTAGTTCTTTCCTTTTGGATTTTAAAGCACTTCACAAGATTAACGCCTTGAGTTTCAAAGTCATTCTGCAACATATTCAATGACAATGGGTGCAGAATACATATAAGTCATTTGTCCAGTTTCCATACGGGCATTTGAAACATAATAAAGTCTCACACTTTTCTGCATAATAAGGACACATATATGGTATGGGAGCAATGCAAGATTTGCCTTATATACATATTAAAGTGTGCCAATGACGGAGCCTACAGGTGGCCAGAGTAGCCACCCTACCCAAGAGTAGGCCTATAACTCAGAGTGGTGAGTCAGAGCTGTACAGCTGGTAATGAACCGGGGAAGTAGTGAGCTCTCTCAACCATATGAAGACACTAAGCAGAGGTACGCATATATAACAAATCACCATAATCCAGTTAAAAAAGTGACAGCAACAAGTTTACATTAAAAGGAAACCACACCTTACTATGAAAATAAAAACCCAGTTTTAGCCTTGTCTTTTTTTCACCAGGTTCTGCACATGTGGCTTAAAAGTGAAGAAGTCATCACTCAAAATACCCAGATATTGATAACAGTTAACAGCCTCTATCTCACCTCCCTCAAGAGTGACCACCAAGGGAATATTTTGTGGCCTGTTCCTGGTGTTGGTAAACAACATGTTTGCTCTTATCAGCATTAAGAATGAGTTTTAGCTCAAATCCAACCAACAAGGGGTTTTCAAAGAGTCCCTGCTCTCAGCTGCATTACCACAGGAGGATAATATCACGCTGAATTATAAAGATGAGTAGGTGAATAAAGATGAATAAAGATCAGGGTACAAGTCTCTATTAGATCATTTTCAGCCCATATTAAAGTGGATAACACCAATGACTGTCTAAAAGCCAAGAAATGAAACTCTACACTACTTTTCAGACCAAATATGTCACAATAACCAAAAATAATAATGCCTATATTCTAGTGCATTATAGGTACCTGCATATGGCCCAAGAGTTGCTATCAGCCTCCATTCTGCTTTATGGTGTTTCATGAACATCATGTGGTGTTATGAGTTTTTAAATATATACTAAATGTTCAACAAAATGTTAAAAAGTCTTGTTAATATGTTCATAATGCCTGGAGAATGTGGTTGGTTTGCACAGTGTACAGATAATTTTCTGCTTTGTTGTTAAACAGACAATATACCTGTTCTTCACTGGACTAAATGCATGTATGTGTCCCTTCACCAATACAGGCTTTTGAACATGACTTATATCTGGTAAAGTCTAGAGGGAGGAGGACAAGTAGTGTGTATGCTATGAATATGGGAAACAGAAGTGCTGATTTCCAATATCATTCAGTAAAAGTGGTAAATTCAGGATAGGCATCTTAGCCATTTAGCCCACAGATATAAGAATAGAAACTTATTGTTTGATCGCAAGTTTGCCTATAAACTTTTAAGCTTTCTGCTGGCAACCACTGGGATATGCTGAGTAATATTTCTTTAGGAAATGTTGCACAGGATATTGTAAAATTACTGAGAAACAAGTGTGTGTTTTTGGGGGAGGAAGTCAAATCTGTCACTGTAATCCCCAACTGCAGTCATCTCAGTGTGTGTCCATTCGCACAACCAGCCCAACTTCTTCCCACCGATTTGGCGGCAACTAGAGAGGCGCCTCACATCTGCAACAATAGAGCAGCTGCTCATCAGCATCAATAGGCTCAGGCTGACCTGCGGCTTTATGCGTTTGCGCGCCTTTTTCCATCCCATTCATAAAACTGCGAGCACTCATATTAAGACGTCTGGCTTTAAGATATATTTGAGACCCTTAGACCACCACGGAAAATCAAAAATCAAACAACACAACCATATTCGAGACATGCACATTTATTGAAAAGCTTTTGTCAATGACAAAACATTTGAAGTGTCACAAAACATTTTTCTTACATGACGTCAGGGAATAATAAATAATCCTATTTAACACATAGTGTTTACAGACTATTCTTTTGCACAGACCAAAATACTTTTAAGTCCATCGTGCAAACCTCACACAAAATAACCCTTGGGGTTTTACAAAAGTGTTGACTACAACCCGTATCTTTGAAACCCCAAAGAGGATTGCATTTTTAAAAAGCTCATAGACTTCCGTTTCTTAAAGATCTGTGCTCGTGTGCTCTCTGGCAATGAAGGCAAAATGAGCCAAATGCTGAATTAAATTACTGTACAGCAACTCCAACAATTCTTAATCGCTACGACAACGGTTATTGGAATACAAAAGCATAAACAACATTACAAAAATAAATAACAGGCATGAGATAAATGTCCATCTAATCTACCAAGGTCTCCACATGGCTGCGCTGACAGCCTGTGCGCCTGGCTGCGCTCTGCTGGGAGCCACTGCGCCGCTGCTGTTGCTGCTGCGGGACTGGCTCTCCAGTCTGGAGCTGAAGCTGGATTTCAGGCTCAGGAGTCTCTGCTGGATCTGAGGGAGAGACCTGGAGCTCTGGGCGCAGCAGTTCAGACAGGTTGGGGTGACTGTGGCGGACATGGACTGCTGGACGAATTCATTCACCCGCTGACACGCGTCTTGATCCAGGCTGGTTTTGGGAAGCAGAGCGGAGACGCGCTGGAGGCAGGCTTTGTAGCCTTCTCTGTAACTGTCTGCGGAGTCTGGAGGGAGAAGAGATTTGATCAGTGGCTTGAATTTCATATATAGCCCACAATCTCTGATAAGATAGTTTGTGCAATTCATATTGTGGTTAAAGAGATGATGCATACCTTTGACTGGAGTGGAGGGAAGGTCTCTGAGGAAACGGACGGTCATTTCCAGAATATCAGCTTTCTCCAGTTTGGAGTAGCGAGCGTTGTCTTTGCCAACCAGAGGAAGAATCAGGCTTTTCAGATGCCCGAGACTGTCGTTGATACGAGCACGTCTTCTCTTCTCAAGCAAGGGTTTAAGAGTCTGGAAAAAAACATGAAAATGCGTTATTCAGCTGCACTTTTAAATGAGTCAAATGAGAAAATATTTCCAGTAACATAAAGCGATTTGCAGTTTCTCTCTGTCCCTTACCTTTCTCAGTTCGTTGGCTTGTTTTCTCTGTGCCACGGTGGACCTGGCAGGGAGAGGCTGGTTGGCCTCGGTAGTGATGCTGGGACTCATTTCGTTTTCTGCTTGTTGCTGTGCTTTTTGAGTGGAGATACTTGCTCTTGGAGCAGCTGAGCTGAAGTGTGCAGAGGAGCCGGAGAGCCGCCTATTTATGTGGGTCCGGCGCGTCAGAGGGGAGGGAACACAAGCCATTATGCTGGGGGTCTGACTCAGGGGGGGCGATGCCTTTGGGAGATGAGAGGAGGTCCCGTCTGGACCATCTGGTCGCGTTGGGACCCTGCGTCTACCGCTGGTATGCAAAGTTTTGTGATGATGTTGCGCTTTATTGCGTTTAAAATTTAAAGCTTTAACGTTCATCCAAGATCCAGTTACGCATACAAAGCATTTGACAGTGCTGTTCCTCCATCATACAGGCTGTATCAAATGGCTGCTCTTTCTGCAGAAAAGATTGCTTCTTTATTCGCCTGGGTTTGTTTTTAAATTGTTAATTGTTCTGTTTATGTTTCTGTTTATATATTTTATTATATTTGCATCGAAAATTCACACGAACAGGGGACCAAAGTCGAAAAATATCAGTTTAGTTTAATGAGATGTCTGAAAGTAAGTTGCACTGTTGTAAACGAATAATAAAAATGTAAGATTTAAATAATAGCTAAAACACACACACAGGCATGAAATCAGTATATTTGTGCTTCTGGACCCGCCACAATAAAAAAGAAACACACAACCAGACGAGTGATTCAGAGGTGACAGGACTAATCTATTCCTAAAATTAATAAACCAGATACCCAAGCCACGCTATGTATGGATTAACATCTGCTTGTGGACCCTCAGCAGCTTGTTTCCAATATCAACAACACGGTGTTTACCTGCAGCAGTGGGGGAGGAGACTGGGTGACTGGACAACCTGCAACACACGCAGAGCGGAGCGTGCATCTGCAGAGTGCAAACGTAGGAATATATGTATACAAAGGAGTCATTCAGGACACAAGTCTGCTCCAGCACTGCCTGGATAACACGGTGAGGAACAGGCATGTGATTCAGTAAAACTGGAAACTTCTGAAGTTATACTCCCTTAAATTATACATTAAGTCAAAATTAAATAAAACAACAGGTTTCAGAATTAAACAAATGTCAACATATTTGAAGTATTCCTGTCAATCCCTGCTGCTGACCATTAAACCAAACACAGCGCAGTGAGCTACCGCCAGTGGGATTCACGCGTTCGGCACGCGCCACAACCGCTCAACAGATGGGAAACCCCCCTTCCTCTCATCTTCCCTCTCGACACACCACATACACCCCTCCCTCCTCTGATTCCCACTGCTGCACCACTCCGCTGCTGCTCCCATCAGCATCCTGTTCTGGTGCCCCCTCACCATCAACGTGCTCCAACTACATTTTGTTGTCTCTTTTGGAGGGGGGAGGTTTGCGTCTCAATGGAATACTGCGTTAAATCAAACCAAATAAAAACAACAAAGCAAACATGAAGCTCAAAGGACGCCCCATAACGATACGTTCACAGGAAAGACACCAAATACAACTTCATCTGTTAGTTAATGCAAATACGCACGCATTGTTCACTTCTCCCTTTTAAGGCGATAATAAAGAGCGGGAACTTGCTCAACACATTGAAAGATCAACTAAACTGTAGTTGATTTATTCACATTTGGAAACATATGTGGTCCAACAAGCTCATATCATTTTGGTGATGATAACGCTGCTCTTCGGCTGCAAGCTGTCCTGCTGTAGCTCCAGGGTTTTCATCCCTCTTTTATTTTTTCAAGATGCGCGGGTTTGCACGCGTCCTGCCCCATGGGGCCCCAAATAACTGCCATCAAGTCCAGTCTGGGAACGGACCCTTCGAGATGAAACTGAAAAAAAAATGCAGAGAGGCTTCGGTTGGGACCTTTTTTGTCCTGGTTTCAGCGTGGGTATCCATCTGTGCAAGCTGAGGGGACAGTGATCCTTTGTTGAAGGACGTACAGACAGAGTAGAGAACTTTTCCAGCAACTGTATGAGAAAGGGATATCATTATAGCTTCACTGTTTTCTTCCACTTTAACTACGAGCTATTGAATTCACACCTGATTATTTATGTCAGATTTAATTCAAATAAAGCAAAAAAACTTGCATTATATTTAATGCATGTTAGTACAGATTATTAAGAATTATTAACAACATCAGCACCAATGCTGTGGGACAGGAATCTGGACCAAAAGGTTTAAAAAGTGTTTTCAGTATTGCCAGAAAACACCTCAAATCTGTATCCTTAAATCTGAGAATAAAATTCGGAGTAATTTGGTCGTATGAACGGCATGAGACTGACACGAGCCAGAGCCTTCAGACAGATGGAGTTTATTGATGCGTAAAACCAAAAGCGTCGACTGGACGGACTCTGCCTTTCTGAAGATGATCGTCTCCATCATGGCTACATGGAAGCTTCTAGACTTTTTTTTTCCAGCCTTCAAATCGTGACTGTAGCTAAAATGATGTCTGGCATCCCAAGCCAAAAAACACGCCATTATCCGCATCACACTGAAGCATCTGTATGGACTGCTGGTGTTTGAGTACAGAGACAAACATGTTAAGTTTGATTGAACTTTGTGTTGTAGTTTGTCATTAAATCCGACTTGAATTAAAAGAAGTTTGATTAAACATGTTCCTGTTTCAAACCATAAAACATTTAATCCATTCCAGGTTTTGCATCCTAAAATATTCAGATAAAACAGCAGGTGTTCGCCTCAATCTAAACTGCAGACACTATACATTTCACAAGGGTATAAAGAATGACAGCTATCATTGTTATTATTCCTATGAAATGCTTTAAGTAGTTAGAAAATGTTATGAAAAGCTAGAGCGAGATATTTGATTTGCTATTGTTGGCTTTATGAGTGCAAGCTTAATGGTTCAGACTTTTGCATATGGGAGTGTACATGCAATGACAAATGTAGAAGTCTTTGTAAAGCTCATTATGAATCCTTTTCTAGTGACAAAAGTTGCAACAATCACTACAGTATTTCATTGTAACAGTCAAAATTCAAAATAATTGGTACTAATAAATGCTTCAGAAATACACTAAGGAGTAGATCATCATGTAATCATGTGGAGAATGACAGTTTAAAAACAGTTTTACATGATGATACCTAAAAAAATAAAAAGCCATTTGCTCAGTATTTTTACAAACATGTGCACTGAGTAATTAACACACTGAAACATTTAGAGAAAGACACAGTTATTGAAAGAATCATGAAGGCTTTAAAGGCTCAGTGTGGATTAAGGGGGATGTAGCAGAAATTAGATATAATACAATAAGTATGTTTTGTGCAGTGTATAATCACCTGAAAATAAGAATCATTTTCTTTTTGCTATATGAACTGTTTATATCTACACAGGGAGCAGGTCCTGGTCCATGACGATTGCCATGTTGGACTGCCATGTTTCTACTGTAGTCCAGAAAGGACAAACCAAACACTGGCTTTATATAGGACCATTCACATTTTCTCATCAGTAATTATAGTAAGCAGCCCTTCCATGACAAACAGCGTCAAAAAACACATATTTTTTTAAAGTGCAACTGCTTTATTCAGTGTTTATACTGGTTTAACTCACCAGGTCAGTTTTCAAGAGAAGACCTCTGCAGATAATTAGGCTCCATGTAGAATCCTCCTTAACATCTGGATCTAAAAAAGGGAGCACACAACATCAGAAAAACACTGATTTGAATTGTGAAACTGCTTTATTTAGTGTTTTTGCTGGTTTTATAACTCAGTCCGTTCTGTCAGGAGAGGAAGAGACCTCTGCGGATAATTCAGCTCCTGGTAAAAATCAACCAGACAATGAACACTGATAGAATTCTTACCGGGAGTTCATGCATAGCACATGGGAGAAGTTTAAGCTGTTTGCAATCTGCAGTCCTCATCAGTAGATGCCACTTAATCCTACACACTGACCCTTTAAGGCTCAGAATTCCCCAAATGATCAAGTCTCAAGTCTTCAGACACTGGACTAATCATTTTACTGAGTCTTATGGTAAGTCTTCTGTCAGTGACATACAGCAGTTTGTGTTAGATATAAGATTTTAAAGGAATACTTTACCTGCCATGTGATCATTTGTCTGTCAATTACTCCCCCCATGTTGAATTTGGGGGGAAACTTTGTTTTTCTTGTTGTGCCCACAATGAACACATAATCAAAAACACTTCCACATAAACAGTCTCATGCACATATACTGGGTTATACTGCACAAGTTATGTGCAAGTTTGTAAACAGATGTTTTTTTTTTTTCTGTTATTAAATGCAGAATTCTATGACTTCACAAATAATGTTGGCCTTTTTCAGGTTCTTATTAACTGAAAAAGCTTTTTATTTTCCCAATGTAACGAAACACCAGGTGAGTAATTGATATACAAATGATGATGTGGTGGATTATGAGACACAGAGTATCTGATTTCATAAGGCAAAGGGACTGGAGCATACTGATTTCAAGACTAGCATCTCAATAGTACTGTGTGACCGCATATTCCATCATTTCAACACATATTTTTCCCTTTGACTTTTCCTTGCTCTGAGAGGCACCTGATTCAACTGCACATTGGTGGGAGATTCACAGAGAACCCTTTCCACCTGATAACACTCACTGCTGATGTTATACAGGGCTGATCCACAGACTGTTACCAGGACTGATGGTTTTCTGAAAGGCTGTTGCATCAGTGAGTTCACTCCCAATTCACTTGTCTGGTCACAAACATTTTTCCGAGCTGCACCAAACCCCCCAAAATATCAGTGGCCACACTCAGACTACTGACATAATGGTGTCCTCACAAACTAGTCTTTGCTATAAGTGGCCTAAAACACTACAGTTTTCTTTTGGTATGAACCTCCTTCCATTCTCAATTTGTTGAGCTGAGAGCAGGATAAACAGCCAGCAGGAAATTCTCTCTGTCCCAGCTCTAATATCAATAGCCTTCCTCTACACTAACTCATCAGCAGACCTAACTGTGTGATTTTTACTCCAGCTTTCTCTAGTCTCTTTGGCACATCTCTCTACATTTGTGTTCCCAGGACTTAATGAGCTTCCAGCTCAGAGCACAGTGTAAAGATACTTTAAGACCATTTCCAGTATGATGGTGTTGCAGTTTTGTTGGATTTTGACACAAACAACAACACAGACAATGGGTGTAATTAAACTAAATAATAATTTCCCTCTTTTCCCTTTAGAATCTCTGCCCAACTTTTGGGGCACCTACCAGCTCACCTGGTAGAGCGGGCACCCCATGTACGAAGGTCATGTCCTTGCCATAGCAGCTACAAGTCGATCCCCTCTCTCTCCCCCTTTTATGCTAGAACTTTCCTATCTAATAAAGGCAAAAAATGCCAAAAAAAAGAATCTTTGCCCAACTTTTATTTTGAAGGGCATGAACTTCCTGATGAGTCAGTGAGCAACAAGATGTGTATCATGTCACCACGACATTGTGGGTTTGGATTCAGCCAGCTCTTTGTTGTATGCCGCCCCACACTACTTGAATAGCGGTCACTCTCTAATAATGACTTCACAGATTGGATAGTGCCACAAAAAGCAGTTGTATTGTTTACCAAGCCATCATGGCATTTCCTGCCAGGATAGTGGCATGGAAAGATGTTGTGTTTTACCAAAACATTGCTGCTTTTCTGGGATTTTTCCCCAAAAACGTGCTATAGCCAAGAGGGTTTTGTGCTTCTACCTATAATAGTAGTAGTTGTTGTTTATGTCTTGCAAAAGTGGCCTCTGATTGGAATATCCCAACCTGCATAGGTAATAAAAGTCTGTGCGGAGACTGGGGAATGTTAGCTGAACAATGGTGTTCTCACTGAGGACACCACTCATCCTCAGCATCCTAATCTTCATCATGCACATTTCCACTTTACGTAATCACTTCTGTTTATAATTAGAAGGATAAGATAGTCGCTTTTTATTTCCATGCGTTAACCACAGCATTGCTTCAGCATAAAGTTTCAATGTGTCAGCCTGATTATAATGTGCAAATGGTTTGCAGAAACGTAGAATGCTAATATTCCTTCTAGTGACTGGGTGGCTTCATTCCTAGCTGTCAACTACATCTCAGTCTATATCAGCAGATTGATTTTGCCTAGTATGATGCACACTAACACCAAAGCTGGTAAATGGACCTTGAGTCATGAACAAAGAAAACTTCATGAGAGCCTTTTTCTTTTCTTCCATTAGCAGGACAGAGAGCAGCATCAACATCAATAACATGGAGTGTGATTTTAGGAACCTTCGAGACACTCTCCTTCCTCAGCTACTTCTTAAGGGGCCTCTGTGGCTTTGTGTCTCTGGTCAAGAGGAGTCAGGTGTGGGTGACTGGTTGACAGTTTTGCTCCATGTAGTGGTTCTTAGCGACATGACCACTGTCCATGGTGCTGGAAAAAGAAGCAGGTGTTGTGACAGGGGAAAGCTGGTGCTAAATTCTGTCTTTGAAGTCACCCATCCAGACCAGACAGTACATGATATGTTGGTCCATCGCTGTGTACCACTGAAAGAGGCTCAGGAAAACAAAGACTTATCTGTCTTTTCTTATGTTAAGATGCCCACATTACATCTTGCTGACCTGAAAATGTGCATGAGATATGTGTTTATGAAATATAGGAGGGATTTATATGCTTGGACTTTATCCTGAGAGGAACTAACTGCAGCCCTGCTAGAATGAATGACCACTCCAACACCAACACACCAGCTCTATTATCAGTCTACATTATGGAAAGGGAATGGTCAAGATGGATTTCAATAGGGACCAAATAAAAAGATCCTTCTTCATAAAGTCTTACTCTGATCATGCACTGATTATGTTATCCTGCATGTGTGCACATACAACAAAGTGCTAATAACTGTAATACCCTGAAATAAACTAATCTGCAACTCCAGCGGATATTACTGAGCATTATATGCATGTGAAAGTGTTTCTAATATTTTGCCCTCCTTGTGTTTCTAAGCTCTGCAGAAGTGGAATTCATGAAAAGGCGTTTGGATTGGATGCATTAAAATGTATAGGTGTACCTAAAAAAGTGGCTCTTTGTTAAAGAATATGTTATGGCTTTGATGGTGGCCATATGCTTCAGTATTTTAAGACTTTTTAAAAACAAAATATCCTCATATCTTCAGCTGTAAACAATTAAAAGGGCATGTTAAATTAAAACTAGTCAAATATTTGTTTGCAAATGTTTTATCCATACTGTTTGTTCATTTTGTCAAAGCACTGATGAGCCACAGCCACTTCTCCCTCTGGGGATGCAAATGGAAGACCTATCAAAATTTGCCATGAAGCTTCCCACGCCTAAACCAACGCTAGTTTCATAAAGCATCTGCCGCAACAGTGACGAAAACCCAAACTTGTTTTCTCCTGCACGAAGTCCGTCTGACGTCACTGATCCTGTCACAGTGTCTGCTGCAGCATCCCTACAGGTCCCGGTAACAAAGGATGCTGATAAATTATAGAGCTCTCTAAATAAAACACCAATCAAGCAGCCCAAATGATGCAGGAAAGTTGACCTCATTATCAATATAGCATATTTTCCTTCCAATTAAAAGTATTTAAAATCCTGAATATAAATCAAATTGATGTCAAATTATTTCAACTGCATCACAACTTCTAAGCAATGTCATGACATTTTTTTTTCAATGCTGTGCTGTCTGTGGGTTATTTGTCTTTGAAGAATGGATTAGAACAAAGTCTTTTAGTTGCACATCAATACTGAACATACAAAAACAGCATGAAGTCAGAGATGAAACTGTGCGCTGCGCGTTTTGTTACACATGGTAGAAATCCAACCTCCTGTCCTTCTTAAATCATGAAAAAACACACTATACCATAAAATACAGACACAACTATATCAGTAAAATACTGTAAAGACTGAAGCGGTTTTGAAGATGTCATGCAAACACTAATTCTGCTTTTAAAACTCCACAGACACTTTTCCATTTAATAGATTCTCTTCCATTGTCCCCAGTTGAAATGATGTCTATGACGGTGCAGAGGATCGATTCTGGCGTCGTTTTCAGGGAAGCATTTTTGCATATAATTGTACATTGCATAAATCAGAGGGATAGCTCAGACGGGATTTGAATATCCAACCAAACCAAGCCAGAAGCCAAGCTGTAAGGCACAACACACATCTGGTGGCGCACATTTGTTTTGCTCTGCAAAGTTGACAAAGGTAAACTTATAGCGTCGCATAGTCTTCTCCACCAATAGCAGTCGTTTCCAGCTCTGACACAGTCATGCACCTCAGTGTGCCCAGTCTAACTCTCTGTTATTGTTTAGTAAACAGGAGTGAGTGATAAGCTATAGAGAGACTATAAGCTAAAAATAAACTGCTTATTTCATTTTATTTTATTAAATAGTTTCTTAAATAATCGAGGATCTTAGGGATTACAGCATCTCCATCTACGCAGGCGTGGCACTGGCAGGACAGGCTGCTTGTTGGCGGGTTTTTTGAATATTGGATTTCTGATTGAAGGGGATCCATTGTGCTGCCATATCAGGGGCACGAGAACAGCACGAGCCAGGCGAACAAAGGCAGCAGATGGCTTTCCTGCTCCGATGAATTATTTTGAAGTAAGACACAGGGGCCATTAAGAGCTGTCCGAGGGGGCATTAAAGAGTGTGAGGTTAATCATCAAAATATATTCACATTAAGATATTGTATATTGAAGCAATGTACAATATAGAATAAAAATATATGACTGGTGTGCAACTGTTATGTGTAGTGAGTGTTTTTGTGTTTTTATGATGTATGCTTATTTTTTTCTGGACTAATATATGAGGCAACAGCTCCTGAGTCCTAGACAAATTTTCCTACAGGGACAATAGAGCATATATCGTATCATATTGTATCCTCAAAGTGGTCTAATAATAATAAGGAAGATTTTATTTATGTTACAGAAAGATGACTGATTTTGCAACTGTTCATAACAATGGGATAAAATAAGAATAAAGGATTCACATTTGGGTAATAAGAAAAAGGTAGTGCCAAAATACAGGCTATTCATTGTTGTTCTAAGATAATGGATGTATCTCCGCCTCTCTGGCTTTCTTTGGAACATTTACACAATATATTGATGCTTATTATTACTTATAGCTGGCCTAAGTAATTATACCACTCAGCTTTTTGGTCTAGTATATCTTGCAGTGAGACTCAAGCTTGCATAAACAGCCTTACAAAGAATGTATTTAAAATCTTAAAATGTTGTATATTTTTCTAGCTGCATGATCCTGCACAGTGCCTCAGGAGTGCGAGCTGCAGGAGGGCGTGGCCTGCACGAGGTGTCCGCCCACACAGAGAACGCGTCTCTGTCATTTGGCCCCAAACCTCGTGTTGTAAAAGGGCGCTCAATACAAGTGCAGCCTTCAACCAGCAACGACCTGCGCGCACCGCTGCATGGGCTTTAAATGACGAGCAGAGGGGCAACGAAGTCACACCCTGGTATGTTATTTATTTAGCCTATTTATTATAATAACGTCATATTATATCTATGTTTGTGTGTTTATCATGTCGCTTGGCCTACATGGTGAATAGGACTTAATTTAATCTAAAAACAATGTGATTTAACCTGAATCTTAGCCATTTATCTTCAGCTGTTTTAATTAGCTGTTAAATGTTTATTATAGGTGAAATACTTTGTGCCAGTGTTTGATGTCTGAGCTTGAATAATGATACTTGTCCGACAAATTGAAAATGGTATCTATAGCGTGTCTTTACTGTAGCACGTGACTGTGAGTGTGTGGATTACATGTTATGATGGTGAGACACAATCTATCTGTTATATTATATATTTACATGTGTACAGCTATTCTAACTGATAAACAGTTATTTGGTGTAGGCTACAGTCAAATAAGTGGAGGCCTTCCCTCCAGAGTGGTCTAAACTTTTTGGACTTTTCACAGTGGACGCTGCATTGTCTTGTCAAAACACTTGTCCTGTTTCTGTCAGTCGTTATTGAGTCTGAGTGTGAGAAAGTCTGACCCAAGATATTCTCACTGCAGCTCACGGATGACTGGGTCCCTGTGGGAGAGACATCACGCCTGCACGGTGAGGTCAAGGTGACAGAAGACATCAACTTAGCCAAAATATTGACCATGATAAACTTAACATGTTTACTCCTGCTTTTGTTATAATGCTGTCAGATACTTCTAAACATTTGCATGCACTGAAAGTTTTGGGGATCATGATAAGGGAAACAAACACGAAAATATAACTAGTTATACAGAAAATGCTAGGCTATCTTTTGATATAGTTTTACAACAATATGGATGGTTTTTATATTTTTTTTTAAAAAAAGTCAATTTTAAAACGAAGGAAAACAGTTTTATTTCCCACCTAAAAGGCGTTTATTAGCCTAAATATTTCTGTAAGGAACACGACAGCGAAATAGACTAAATAAAAGGTCATATATTTATTTATGGGCTGAAACAGACAGAGATGGAGGCTTGTAGACGTTTGTTAGGATTATGATCTTAGAGTGGAGGAAAAAAAGGGGGAATCCAAATCACTGCAATGTGAGTAAAATCATTGCACACAGAAAGGTGAACTCAGATACAGTACAGACATTAGCCCACATAAAAAGTGTAGGTTACATGTCAGCATTTCAGGAAGCATCTTATAGTGCTGAATACAATACAGCTGCAGATTTGATTTACTGCTTATAAATTTGACTTGAAAGTAGCTGTTTGCATGTCCTCACGTCTCAAATGTAAATCGCAAATTTGTTCCAAATTTAAATATCTAATGTATTATAATGATATTAAGATTAGGTGTAAGATCTTAAGATGTTTTCCTGGTGATCTAAATTTGTAAATGAATTTCAGCTCTAGCTATGCCAATCCAAAAAAAAAACTGCAAGACAGGTTAAGGGAAAGATGAAAAGATGCAGCCTAGTTTGAGGATGGGAGGATTTAAAATGATAAATAAAGCAGTTTTCTCTCTTTGTGTGTGTTGTTCTTCTTTCAGCTGCTTAATAAAGTTTATTTTTTGTCTGGTCTCTTTTTTTTTATAAACAATGTGTTATGTCTTATGATCGAGTGTGTGACTTTTATTCTTTATGTTATATTAAGTACATGTGTAGCCAGTTCATTACTATTATTAGTATTTTATATCATACATTGGTAAAGATACTCTCAATGGTTAAACATGGACTGAAGGCATCCTCCCTGCACGCGCCCAGGTTTACTCAAGCGAAAGCAATTACTGTATAGGGCACGCGCCAACCAGCTGGGCCGTTGCAGATGGGCGCGAGGAGCTGCTCACTATAACACATAGGTACTCCTACTATCATTTCTTATAACCTTGTTTGAGGGTGGTTTTATATCTGTGATGTCTGACTGGTAAAGTGAGCTTTGAAAATAAATAGGCTACTATTATTATTATTATTATTATTATTATTATTATTATTATTATTATTATCATTATTATCATTATTAAGGTCTGAAAATTTAAATTCGACCTATTTTTTAGTGGTTATTATCGAGACTCACGTCATAAAAATGGTTCTGAGTGGGCCATGAAGGTTTTGATTAATAATCTGTGACAGACACACTAAGAACAGTTTTGAGGCTCAAATTTGATCCATAAATTAACTTTATATATTTGGTACATTTGGTGCTTTTCTCTGGATGCACTGTTTGAGTGTGTTCTGGGGTTATTCGCCGTTGCTAACAGACAGTGGGTTAGGTTATTAACAGCATGGACCCGAGTAGAAAATGTCCCAATTTGAATGTTCCCGCGCAGCAGCAGATGTGACCACACAATAGATGGGGCCCACGCGCTGAATAATTAAGCCCAATTTGAATAACTGTCTCACGTCTGACGCGTGCAAGAAATATCCCAGCTTTCCCATGGCTTTGAAGGAAAACCGTTGGCTGCCCCTTTCCAGTTCAATAGGGATTTAGCCTCTCTTTGCTTCAAGTTGTGGGAGCGTCTTTAAGGAGGCCTGGGAAACGACTCCAGATCACCTACACATGATTAAATCCTTTAATTATAGAGCTGCTGGGCTGCAGCTGCAACAAAGGCGAGCTCTGCGTTTTAGGTCTGGAACTTATTTGCCAAACTGGAGAATAAATAGTCTTTAATAAATTGACAGACTCTCAAAAAGACAGTATAATTTAACCGCTAATCAATACCCAATTTCATATAAAAACAGGCTATCCAAATGTTAAACCTATAATCATCTTGTGCCATTTAATGTTTTAAACTGGGGGTCTTTTTTAAACTTTAATTTACTTATTGCTAAACGAAAAATAACATAACTACGATCAATTTACTATATTGATAATACACCCACTGTCTTCCAGGAAGTCCTGCCTGGGTACATATAGCCTACTAGAAATAAAAAAAATGCCTAAATAAGGCCGTATCATAGATTTATTTATTTTAATTACGCCTATCATTCCTGAGTGTATAATGGCACGGATGTCGTGTCTCTTTAGATCGTGTTAGGGAGTTATTATTGTCCATTTCCCTCAGGGATTTGTACCATTAGTCAGACCACTCGTGGGAATTTCCCCGGCGCGTGGTGTCAATGACAGTTGGACCGGTGCAACAGATGGTCTGGAGAGGCACGCGCCGAGCACGAGACTCGCCCAAAACCCCCTCACCCCCCCACTCCGCAGCAAACCCACCCACATCAAGCAGAAGCCGCTGAAACGAAAAAATCAATCTGACAGTGAAGAGGCAGAAAGAACGGAACACTGTGTGAAGCTGCAAGTTATCTTATTAGGATGTTTGCTCCAAAATCAAGGCGTGAAAATAAAACATTTCACACAGATATGAACCTATAAACAACTCTAAACACGAGCCAGATACAGTGGCTTACATTTAAATGGGCCTCCTATTTACACAATGTGTAAAGATGAGCCTTAAAAGCATTATAATGTGCCCAGTGTTTTTATAAAAGAGCAGGTCACCTCTTTATTATTACTAGTTATTAGGATGGGCCTGTTAAATATCCTATCGTGTGAGATAGCAACAGTGATTTAGAGCAGTCCATACAAAATGATGACGTGACACCTGAACACCTCAGCAGGTGCAGCTTCACCTTGGTGAATATGAAGCATTCCTGCCACCGTTTGGTGATTAGAAGTATTACAGTTCATCTCAACGTCAGGTTCAGGAAAATATTTACTGTATCAATCCTACTTTTTTTTAAATATATAAAACTCTATCATTAGAGACAATGTCAGACCAAATTAATATCATGATGTGTATGGTTATTTTTTAACAGCATATAAACTGCTGGGAGTGAGGAAAACAGCTGTGCAGAGGAACGTTTTAACTGAGTAGACCTGTAGGCTTCGGTTGGGTTAATTGAGAGGGTGACTGACGTGCAGGCTTTGACTTGTGGTGGAGAGCAGAGCCTATATTTAAGAGAAAGTATAAATACCACCGTGCATATCCACTAGAGTCCTGCATGCAAAATCTTACTTGAATTGAAGTACCATGTCAACAACAAAAGGCCCTTAAAGTAGCTATCAAATGTAAAAGTAATCATTAAAAACGGTCCCTTTTCAGTGTTTTACTATAATATTCAGTTATTGTTTTGGATCAATCAATGCGTAAACAGCATTGTCCTGTTGGTGGAGATAATTTGAGGCACTTAGGGTTTATATCATCATTTTTATATTTTGCACTTTAAGTCAAAATCTGCAAAGTGACGTCAGATAATGAATTAAAAATCTTTCTCTAGCGTACCGAGGCTATACAGTTACATAAAACGGAGATAGGCAAATACATGTTTGTAGGTAATTACACTTAATAACAGTATTTGAGTAAATGTAGGCTGATTATTATTTTTCCACCACTGCATATTTGCATGATCATCCATTCGTCTCCAAGAAGAAATGTGTTCCACTCTTGGCAGGATTTATAAGCATCAACTGTGCTTCTCTTCACTGCACACAGATTAGTCTCTCTGACCACACAGCCGTATTTAATTTTGCAAAACACACACTAACCTCTACTTGTAGTTGGAGCAGACGTATTCTATTATGATAGAGGCTACATGTTCAATAGCTACAAAACTGCTTCAAATGCACAAAATTCAGCTTTTATCGACAGTTAAATAAAAGGTTAATGTGTTGATCCATCTGTTACCGAATTTGGTTTTTACTTATTTTTACTTTATGTTACCCAGGAAGTCCCATTGAGATTGAAAATCTGTCTTACAAGAGAGACTTGGCCGAGGTAGTACATACAATACATTCAAAATGCAACATATAATACAAAACTCCATAATAAAACAACTATTCAAACTTTCAACGCTCAATAAAAACAAGCACATGTCTCAGTCACCACATTATTTATGATGTTCTCAAACTATTTGTCAGTGCCCCCTTTGAAATATTTTTCAGCCACATACTTTCTGACCAGTGCAAAACCTTTTTGGTAGAAAAAATGCCTATAAAATGAGGTACAATACACTGCTGCGCCATCAGTGCCTGATTTACTGGAGAAAAAAAACACTAAAAGGCTATGTTTCAAACTATTAATTGTTTTTGTCATCATGCAATAACAGCAAGACGACATTTTAAATTGAACTGAAGTGTGTCCTTTTGATAAGTTGCACTTACAACTATTTATAATTTACTAATATAATTATTTGAGAAATTACGCATGACTGTATTTCTCAAATAAACTTTTAAAAATTTCATGTATTCCCTGCAGTAAAATAGGCAACTTCTGCAGTGGTAAACACAGCTGAGGTAAGTTTTATAAAAGGCCACCAGATGGACCTCTCCTGTGTACAAACTGTGGGTGCACAGTGATGCTGATTTCACTGCCATATGTAAAATTAATGCCGATGAGGCCGCATGCAAACAAGACTGGGCGTGTGTTCAAAAAGTCCATTGCTGAATTAGTCTAAAGCCCTGGGTCTATACTTGACTGACACCCACCACCACAGTTGTATAACTTTCTCTGTGGGGATATATAGCCTGCACAGTTTAAAGTAGCCTGTTCGTACTGCCCCTTTAACTTCTGAGCCGATTTCCAGAAAGCAACAACCTGTAACAGGCTCAGCGATCCTCCCCTTGATGGATTATTTAACAGGCGCTGAGTCCCATGTCGCCATCTGCTATAGGAAGAAAAACACGGCGGAATATTCTCTGAGGCACATGATACACGCTAGCAAACAGGGCCAATAAACAAATTCAACAAAAGATAGTTGACTGGGACACATAGAGCAAACCTGTGCAGCAGGTGTGTGAGAGAGAAGAAGCGGATAACTGAGCCACACCGTGGGGCAAATCATAAAAGCAGGTTAGTTTATAACTCTGATAAAGAATAATGGACTGAGTTTTGTTTCATCATGTAGAAAGGTCGCATATTAAAATGTGTATGATCGGAAACGGATCTTGCTTTTGACCATTTGGCTCTGAGAGGATGTGGAGCGATCAGTGAGTTTTCCCACAAGACTAACCGGGTGACTGAGATGATCTGAAGCTTTGTAAATACAATGCTGACCCCATTAGCACGGTGAGGTGATCGGGCTCAACGCAGGCAACCAAAGGAAGGAGTCGTCCAATCTGCAGCAGCGATGGTGGTGGAGGGGGACAGGACGCTGCTGGCCGCGAGGCAGGGGGATGTGCAGACTCTCAAAGTGCATTTAGCGCAAAAAACGCTCACCAGCGACGTCAAGGATGTGCTGGGGGCTTCCCCGGTCCACCACGCAGCCCGGGCCGGGAAACTAACCTGCCTGCGTTTCCTAGTGGAGGAGGCAGGGCTGCCGGGTAACTGCCTGGCTAACAACGGGGCGAGCCCGGCGCATGACGCAGCCGCCACCGGCAACCTGGCCTGCTTACAGTGGCTGCTGACCCAGGGTGGATGTCGGCCAGAGGTAAGTGACTTGAGCTTTAGTTGTACGTGTTCAAGTGTCGCACACAGAAGCCTAATTCTCTCTTTCCTCTGACCTGGCTGCAGTTTCTCAACTATGTAACCTATCTGCCAGCCTCATGGTCCAGTAGATCTGGAGTGTATTCATGCTTAAAACACACGTGTTTGCACTTAATATAAAATAACTTTTACAAGATTTTAGACCATAATAAGACACTGAACCCATACTGATAAAATTTAGCCCACCTGCAGCTGTTCACAGAGATAGTCTGTTGAATTTGGATTGACATATGTGACTAAACATGTTCACCTGCATTAAACAATGTTATGTTTTTGACTTGTTCAAACAGGCACTTCCACAAATACTACTTTGAACACAAGACAAACAAATATGGTTTAAACCTAATCATGGCATCATCAATTCAAGTTCTGTAAAACCAGGATCCTTGTATCTTGAGTGGTGATCAGTCAATAACTTTGGTGATAACAAACATCAAAACATGGAGACATCAGAAGATGGTGATGTTGTAGAAGAGCCTGGATACTTTTTTTGTTATTGTTCTGATGACATGTCAAACCTTTCCCACATGTGTGATACTGTGAGCTGAGAGACATTAGGTTATTTTTGTTTTGTTTTTTTGGCTTTTGTTGTTGTTTCAGTACAAACCCAACTGCACTGCCTCATGTTCCCATGGTAATGAAGTATGCAAAACTGGATTTGCAAAAGCAATATCCTTTTCACAGCACATACAGTAACTCACAAAAGGCATATATACAAATACATAGTTTGATGCGATAGCGGAGGTAAGGAGCCTGTAAGGAGTATACTTAAACCTTCACGATTCAACCTTATGAGCCTTTATGACTCGACTTCCACCAGGGAAGGAATGCAGCAGCTATTTTAAAGGAGTCTTAGTAAAAGCTGTAATACAGTTGTACTTTGGTGTTCTCCGAAGTAAACCCACATGTACCACTCAGATTATATGTGCATGTATTTGTAGCCATCGCAGTCTGGCGTGCCTCTAATTATAGTATTATCCTATAATTTGTTGTCTCTCTTTAGTAACACAATATAACCCAGTAATTTTCTACACTTGCTTATACTATGCTGGGCATGCTGCAAGATATCCCAGCATGCTTTGGGTGAGAGGCAAGGCACTCTCAGGACAGGTCACCAGTCTATCACACTCAGACCTGACACATCATTCACAATTATTGGCCACTTAGATTTTCCAGTTCCCCTTACCTGCGTGTTTTTTGTTTTGTTTGTTTGTTTTTTGACAGTAGAGGGAAACCCACGCAGACACATGGAGACCAGGCAAACGTCACAGACATGATCTAGTCAGCTCGGTCTGATTCATCCCTAAGACCGTCTTGGTTTGAGGCGACAGTGCTAATGACTAAGCCGCGAGCTGACCTATTTTACTCTTACTCGAGAATAATTCAGACCAACACAACACAGCCAGAGGTACCAAACCTGAGTCTATCGGGCACTCGATCTAACCTCTGGTAATCTGTGATTCTAAATATGAAACACAGTAATAAGAGCTCTATCATCTATTTACTGTCTCCATTACTGCCGCTGCCTGACAGACCGCAGAACAAAGAATACCCCACGCCACCAACTAACTGATAAGATACTTGGCTGACATTTGGTAAAACCTATCAATTACCACTTGCAATGCAATCTACTTGATGAGTGATTAATGTTAGCTTTCACTTTTCACCATTGTGTCTTAATGCTTTGTGTTACTGCAGTCTAATACAGATGTTATCTGATGTTAATGATGCTCATGTGAGGCACTCCACTGCCTTCCTTGTTGATAAGACTTGAGTATTGCTATACATCCGTCCACCAGCGTGCATCTACTGAAAACTGATGTTTCAAAAAAGTTCGACTTTGGTGTTTTTACCAAGCTGCAACCTCCAGAGCTGAAAAATGAAGCCAAAAACTACAGTTCTTTGAGTCGCCACTTGAGGCTGGCTCCAGAAGCCAGTCAGTCCCCACTGACACTCATGTTAAAATGCCCAACATTACAACAGCAGTAAACATGTTTACAGTCTGGTACAAAAATGGTTTTGGTCTCTACAGCTAATTTATGCCTTAATAACAACTGTATGTGGAGGGCATTTTTATATAACTCACCCAATAACATTTTATTGAGGCTTAAAGTTTTTAAGTTATGCATAATTAAGGGCGGACGCTTTGAGTAACAGGCTGGCTGCAGATAGTGTCCTCAGTTACATAGTCAGATCAACCCCTCGCTCCTCCACAGCACCAGCCTCTCACCCAAATATGGTCACTTCTGGCTCCAAAAAAACCAAGATGGCAACAGCAGTAATACCAAACTTAAGGCTTAAAAAAATGGGCTTCAAACAAACCAGTTGGTAATGTCACTGCAGCTACATCCATCATTTTTACAGTCACTTTTCCAGTGGTGTTTGTGCCACCAAACGTGGGTATTTTAAGCCAAAATCTAATCTGAGCCAAAACAAGGTGTTTTTGTGCATCGAGATAACACACATTAACCACAGTGTTGTTAAAAATGTAAAGTTTTAACTTATCTTTTATGTAATATTGTACAATTGTAACATATCCCTGGTTTAAAGACATGTACAATGCCAACATTTATTCTGACAGTTGGGTTACAAATGACCACTTACAGTAAGTCATGACAGGTATTTGGCTTTAATATCTGGGATCTTTAGATCATCTTTGCTTGTTATGGCTCAGCTGATTAGGCTGTGGGTTTGAGTGCAATTGTCGGTTTACACTGTGGAGAAATGCAGCGTTATAAACCAACTGTAGATAAACATGTAAAATCAACATTTATTAACATTGGATATGACCCATTTATCTCACATAGCACAGAGAGGTCTATGATTTATTTCCTTTCTCCCAGTTTCAACAGTGAACACTAAAACATGGCAACAAATAATAATAGTATACAATTAGTTTCTAGTAATTCTTAAATTGAACCACGATGGAGCAGCACCAGTAATTCACACAGATTGCTGACGTTGTTCTGGCGTCTGGATGCCAACCACTATATATTTCAGCGCAGTACAGTTTTCATGTTAATTAAGTCTTTAATAGGTCTGAAATTTGCTGGTGGGTCCTGCTTTAAAAAAAAAAAAAAACGGATGATGAAATGTCTGAAATAATAAATTAAAAAAAAAATTGGAAATGTAATTTTAGAAACCCACATTTAAGCTGTATTTCTTTTTGTGTGATTGTCAGGACAGGGACAGTTCTGGTGCCACCGTTCTTCACCTTGCATCCCGCTTCAGTCATCACGAGATCACTGACTGGCTGCTGAAGAGCGGCGAGGTGGACCCCGGGGCCTCCACCGATACAGGTGCCGTACCTGTTCACTATGCTGCTGCCAAGGGAGACCTGCCCTCTCTCCGACTGCTACTGGGGCACAGCCCAAAGTAAGAACAACTGGTTTTGTCTTTGCAGCAGCCTGTAAGCTTGTTTTTACCATGTTCAAAATCTGATCTGTCAGTGTGATTTATCAGTCGTTGATTTCTTCTTGCTGGTGTCTAATAATGATTTAGTATAGTAACCTGTAGGATTTAAGGATTGTTTTTGCAGGGAATGTAAATGCCTTTGTATAGAGCACACTCTCTATACAGCACTCAACACAAATTATACAAGATTCATCTAAATATATCTTTTTTTAAACTAAGTATATTTGGTAATACACAGGAACAACAGTATTGACATTTCCTGATGGTGTGCATCCATAAAACCCTTCAGTGCTAAAATGTGGTGGTCTCTAGATGTTCTTGAAATCTCCCCCTTTCTATTATTCCCATCCTGATTGTCAAGCCTATTCAAAGACATGTTAAAGTATAAATTAGGAATTTCCAAATTGAAATGAAAGCCTTTTTCTTAGCTGGTAAAACAGCAGTTAGGATGACAGTCATGTCACCTGTTTAACAGATAAACAGCCTAAATCAACGTGAATATACAATATCAGAGTTACTTATTTCACATACAGTAAGATATGAAGCTAAACTCTCCCACCTAATCCACCTCTCTTTCTTTAACCTGTTGCTCTTCAACACGTCCTTCACTTGTGAGGACCGCAGTACAGATTTGATTTTAAAAGAGCCTTTGGGCGGTGGCAGGTTTTATTTTTGTCGGCTCTCGTCAGTTTCCTCCTACTGTTTGTAACTGAAACAGGTTGCAGCAGATCCACTGCTCAGATTCAGATTTCAGACTGCTGCCACTTAAGCAGTCTGACATTGATAAATTATCTACCAGATTTCAAAGGTCAACAAGTAAACTCTTACATCTTTTCAGATGCTTACCAAACCAGTGATCAGCTGTGGGCTCAGGCTGTAGATAATATTTATGGCACCAACTGGCCCTGATGGGAAGCAACCTGAACTTTGCTTTTTTGATATGCATGGAGCAATTTAAAAACTTTCTATTTAAATCCCATTAGAATAAAGAAAAACTCTAACTGGCTTAATTTTCCATTAAAAAACTGCACAGTACCATAACCCTGTGTGCTGCTTAAGTAATACATCAAGGACAATTTCCATAATGTTGACACAAGTCTGTATGAGAGCCATGTAAACAAATTAAGTGTGTGGTCTGATATTAGATTAGATTTCAGATTTTGTTTCAATTGCAAAATTAGGTCCTATGTAAGTGTGTCACCTTTTTTCTTGATTGATCATTTAGTCTGTAGAACATCAAGGAAACCAAAAACTGGCCATCACACTATCCTAAAGCACAAGGTGGCGTCATAAATTGTCAAACAGCTCTGTCTCATTGCAGTGTGTGCAAATGAACGGTGTTTGGCTTCCCCCTGTGCCACAAGCGCAGTGAACGCCCTGCTCATTGCCAGCGAACTTTTGCCAGTGGATGCTGGGTGAGCACTCGTGGCACGAGGGAATGCCAAATACATTCATCTGCACATGCTGCTCATGCTGCGATGACACAGAGCTGGCTGAAATTCTTGTTTTATACACAGTCCCTAATTTTAAAAAAATCTGGCTAAATAAGACCAAAAGAAGCAGCAAGTTGCCAAATTTAAGAACCTGAATCATTAAGTGTTCGTCATTCTTCATGAAAAAATTACTTACACAATTAATTCATTATCAAAATACTTGCCAATTAATTTTATATCAGTTGACTAATTGTTGCTGCTCTAGCAAAAAGTATTCGTGTTTGTTTGAGTGTTATTACCCCATGATTAATATTATCCCTAATCAGTTCAGTGTCAGACCCACCAGTGCCCTGTAGAGATAACACCCTCCCATATTAACTATTACATCTACATGAACAAGAGTGATGTGCAGTTCAAGGACGGGATTAGCATGAACCAACACTACAGACTCTTCCTAAGCAGGAACCAGATTGTTCATTGGTCACATCTGCTTTAAAAAACGTATGCACAGATTTCGCAGCATCGACACCGCAGTACACAAGTTACAGAACTTAGTAGTCGCACTGAGCCACCAGTTGATATGAGAAAATACGCAGCTCTGGCACTGTGACCTGCAGTTTTGATGTACAGAGTACTATCATCAGATAACTGTGAATACCTTCTGTATTTCTTGAGTATTCACATAGATTTTGTGTGTGTGATATTCCCTAGTAGGGCAGTGGGATGATAACCAGTTAATCAGAGCCCCACTAACAGTTACAGTCATGTTATGACACTTTATCTTTTGAGTAATTGTTTGATTCTGTTTGTTTTTTTAATATGTCTGCACTGCAGCATTAAATACAAATTTATTTAACTGACACATACAGGAGATGACCAGGTTGGGTCCTGCTCAGGGGCGTCTCAGTAATATGGCTGTTGACTGATCCCTCTCTACAGAGAATGGTGAACAGTCAATGCTACTAAACTTAAATTAGTCGTTGCTATTTTAGTGATATCAACGTGAATTCAGTGTATGACCAGGTTCCTCTGGGTGACATTAAATTCTAGACTGTGTGCCTTGCATGGTTTGTTTTCCAGTTTATTGATAACAACACCTGTCTGGTTGTAAAAGAATAAAAAAGGTAAATATGGAGATAACCGTTGAGCTGATGGATGTTCTCTGTGCTGGTGTCTATGTCAGCCATCGACAGTGATCACTAACTGCTGCCATAAAGAAGCTCATTTGCAACTTAGTCCTTAAGTTAAGCAGTGTTGTCTGTTGGATTGCTTTATCTTTGATGACCTGAGCAGGATGACCAGCTTGTCCAGACACTAACCTTGTGCTCTGCACCTCCAATATTGTGTGGTTGCACCCCAGACAGGTGCATAGCTGCTGAAAATTTAATGAGCCTGAGGGACATGGTAGCTCCCTGATAGCTGGGCCCCATTCACTCTTCTCCGCAACCACTCCCACTGTTGCTGTTTACCACCATCTCCACGGCGACACACACTAGCGCCAACCGGCGATAAGATAATGAGGAAAACAAATCCGTTTGAATAGACGGGCTGCTTTCTAGTCACTAGGCTCAGGCATTGTTTAGAATTGAACTTTGCAGAGGAGAGATAGCATTCTTGTTTCAGGGTTTATTACAAGCTGCAAATTTGTATCAGTGAGTTTAAGGAGGTAATTGGATGGCTCTGTTTGTTCTGCTTGAAAAATCGCAGGGACAACATGACCTCCTCTGTTACATGATCACTTTAGCAACTATGAGAGTGTTGCTGCAAGCAAGTAACAAGCAAAACCAATTACATTTAAATTCTTTTGTATCATTATACTAAACCAGCTCTATATCAGTCTCATGCCTGTGCCATCCATTTCAAGACCTCCACCTTGGCTTTGACTAATTTAGACTTTTGAATTCTGGTGGGCTGATTTGAGGATTGAGGCTTGGTGCCAGTATTTTTATATTTGACATCTATATCTTTATCCAATCTGACCTTTTTATGACAGAAAGAAAAAGGATCTGCAAGAGTTCCCTTCTGAAATGTATTCTTGACACTGTATTTAGAGCAACTACAACCACTGAAACGCAACAGTAAAATTAGAACATATCCTTATACAGCTGTCATATAATATCTTGTGAAAATGCACATACAGCTGTTTGTGTGTGCTAACAAATTAGAGCGAATCAGCACCCTATAAATAGCAACATCATGTTATGTACTTATTATAAAGTTATGTAGTTAAGATTTAGGCAAGTAAAGTTGAGCAGGTTAAAATAATTCAAAGTTCAGTTGATTTTACACGAGACACAAACACCAGTTTACTGGGAGAAAGTCCTGTGTTTTTTTTTTGGTCCGTCCACCAGCCTAGCCTGCTTCCTTATGTAAACTTTCCCTCTTTATACTACTTCCTTCTTTACTCCTGTCAGAACATTGGTGTTGTGATGCAGCCTTCCCGATTGTTTGGTTTACATATGAATTACTGGCTCATGATTACAGGGGTCATATCCAAATTCTGGTGTGTTACTTTTTATAGGTATACTTATGATCTGTGCCTGAGAACAGCCTGAAAACTACAACTACCACGTCTATTCATTGGTTTGGTAAAATATGTATAAAATGTAATGAAAGGTCAGTGCTGATTTAACTATACCTGAGGTACCCACTGAGTTGGTTGTATGTTTTGTTCCTTTACCGTGTAGTTGTTATCTTTGGATAACAGTGTTACAAGTGACACATAGCAAATTAATTTTATGTTGATTGACATGCCTAGGTCAGAAGTCCCCTGTGAAGTACAGACAAGCACTCAGGATGGAGGTTTTACCATAAAATGGCTGCAGTACTCGGCTGTCTGCAGTGTTATACTCATTAAGCAATCACAGTCTTTTTGTGTTACAATTAGCACAGCACAGATGTGGCTTTGTTTCCCAGTATTTTAGTGTTTGTTAGATTTTTAAGCTAGCATCTGAATTGGTAGCTCGTTCGCCTGTCCATCCCAGAGAACCAAAACCAACAGGCTCATGTGCTGTGCCTCTGCTGATAGCCTCGGCACACAAAAGAGTGAATGAATGAGAGAGAGAGAGAGAGACTGAGAGAGAGGCTACAGACAGGTTATGCAATCAATTAGTGCAGATTAAGATCTTTGGCCAAGCCATAATTCCAACATGCAGTTGAAAAGGGTACACCTCTGCAGTAGTATATTCTAGAAAGTTAGCCATATAAAGTTTTGTGAGAAACACACAAGGTGGATACACAGGAAAGTCTTCTAATTTCTTATTTAGTCTTTTCTCATTTCTCTTGTTTACAGATAAAATGCTGAACAGGACTATGCACTGTATAACTCAAATGGATCATACGTTCCACCATGAAATTAAAGACCGTCTTTTTAGAAAACTGGACTTTTTATGCAGTACATAGACATAAATACTTTGAAATTGGTGCTACATGACCAGAGAAAACAGAGAACAAGGGCCGTGGCATTCACTTTAGCTGAGGGGTTAGAAAATCAACAACAACTAGAATGCACTGCACCAGACCACTATAGATATCAAATGCCACCCGCTGGTGGGTGACATAATGTAAACTTGTCTGTTTTGACATAGGAAACAATATGTTGGCTGGGTGGTATCAAATTATCTCGAATTATGGTTTAACAGTAAGCTAAAATATGTTTCTGAAAACATCAGGGGCGAGAAATAGCCAACGCAGTAACTGAATCTTGGTTTATATTTCATCAGCACTGCCTGTTTTCAATGTTTGATCTCAGTATTTTAAGCCTCTGTTTTTACAATACAGGAAACAGTAAGGCACCCACTTCCTGCTCATGAACTCTTGCTAACACAGCTAAACAGTGCACTACAATATGTTTCTGAAAACATGTTACGTGAGATATAGGCAATATGGTGACAGACTCTTGGTTTAAATTTTATCTGCACTGCCTAACGTTAAAGACTTTATGTTCATGGTGGCAGACATATGAAGATGCAGAAGTATATCTATAGTTCAGGCAACAGCCCTTGAGTCACCATAACATGTCATCCATTGGATTTTAGCTGCGAGATGAAGGAGGGAAGGGAAGTTTACCACAGTTCATTTACACATACCATCCACACTGTTATCAAACAAAGCTGGTTGAAAATTGGCACGTATCACTTTAAGTTAGGTGGCGTTCAGCATTACGTTTACACGTGGAGGGTAAGGGGTAAATAGGAGAGTAAAGTTTTCCATGCAGGCAGTGGCTGAGCTGCACCTTATTTTCTTTAACACTAATCTTCTTAATAACTTCTTGGTACAAGTTGGATAAAAAATCCTTTCAGTTCTGTTTTACAACAAGGGGTTTACACTGGAGGAAATGCACTGTAACGTGCCATTTTGAGATGCTTTCGGGCAAAGGGCCCACAGCATTACAACTGTACACTTTGTGAGAGTATTGTTAACAGGTTAAAATGTTAGACGTGCAATTTTTAACGTGAACAATTATTGTACTGATCATATCACTAGATAAAGTGGTAATATGTATGGATACTGAGGTGAGCACAAGGCTCATTTATCTAGTTTTGATTATGCATAGCTTCTGTGGGAAACATACCCTAAAACCCTGATGTGTTCTACTCAAATAGGACCACATCAAATGTCCCTGTGTGTCCCTTGAGGTTTGTTGTCTGTTTTTTCATTTTGTTGCCCCTTTCCCACTGGACAAATAACCCGCTAACACTTGCTAAGATCTGGCTTTTGTCCTTAGCGGGAAATGTTACAAGTAGTATTCACTCCAGGGACAAATGACTCTGCAGTACTCACAGCCATGGCCCCTGCTCCAATTGGCCCCGATCGGCAGTGATGGAAATACAACACCTGGGTGGACGTGCTATTTTTAGCAGGCACTGAGTTTGAAAGACTGAATAAATAACAGAAGTAAAAAAAAAAAGAAGTAATCACTGTATAATTTTCATTGGTGTCCATGTTGCTTTTTACCGTTTACTAACCTGCTTTCCAGCCTGTCCATAATATTGAACATGACACACCAGAAAAAACTGAAAGGCATACTTGTCTGCTGCATGGCAATGGGAAAGCAGTCTGTCACCTATTTTTTAACAGCTTTTCTGCATTAAAACAAACCTGCATACAGGCACTAAATTTTGTGGAAAAAGGGTATAAGATATAGACCATATCCGCATACTATGTTATCAGTAAATCTCCATGATGGGAGACATAACATCTTTCAAAATTCTTACACAAGAGACTTGGGTCACCTTGTTAAATAAAGTGCATTAATTCTACCACAACATTCTTTATTATTTATACAGGAAAAGCCACTGAGAAGCTAACAAGCCTCAGCTATCAGACAAGAAGACTATTAGTGTGACATCAATTACTCCACTAGTAATGAAGATAACCTTGCTCTTTGTTACTGTGTACATGGGGGAGGGGAGGGGACAGTGCACAGACAATTACTGAGGTAAATTACTCATCGGAGCTGAACTGGAAATATATCAAATGTCTCCTTCTTTAAAGTGCATTTTTTTTCTCTTTTCAAGTGACAAAGTGACTGACAAGGTAACGCCCATTGGACCACTTGCAAGTTCTGTTGTCACACAAGGCTAACTTCTTTCTTAGCTCTTTGAAATCCACACCTGTTCTCCAAAAGCACCTCTCCAGTGGAGTGTTCAAGCCTCTTCACTTAGAGGGTTGTGACAAAGGCTCATGTGCTATGTTTGAATCGTATCTTTCTTACCGCGAATACTCTAGACTTTGTCGCTCTCACAAAGTCTGTGGTTAGGATTAATGATGAATGCAAGCTTCTCCTCTATATAGACCTCAGTGAGCTGGTGAACTTCAGCCCACTTTGGTTACACTCAATAATTAACAAGTCTGCCCACTTCCTGATGACAGATCTGTAGATTACTTCCCCTACTTATTTTCAAATATTTTTAAGTGTGTTTACTTGTAACTTTCCCCATAATTTATTCTAATATTTTTCTTAAAAATCAAGCCTGAGCCTCAAACATGTTCACGTTTGACAAAATTAATACCATAAATTTCCCCAGATGATTTTATTTTAAGAATGTGTATCTATTTTCTGGCTCATAAAACGACCTGATTGATCATAGGTACGATTTGGACCAGAACATCCACATGTTGTTTTAATGCAGGGTCTTTAGTCACAAGAGTTTTGGCCTTGAGCCACATCCTTGGGAGGGAAAGTTTGGCAGGGTCATGTTTGTGTCTACAAGATCCACCTGTCCACTTAAGCCCAGCCTCTCATTTTCCTCTTCTCCTCTGCTCCTCCTCACCTACTCAGTCTGTCTTGGTGACTGGCAACCCTTGGATAAGCACAGAGCAAGTCGGGCAAAGCCAGTGGAGTGATAATCCTCTTAGGAGACTCATTGCTCGTTTGTCAGTGTCCAAATAAAGCACACCCTTATGGGATTTAGTGGGGAAGCGCTCATTCACTCCCTGACCTCCCACTGTGACTGAAAAGATCTGGGACAAGCAGGGATACAAGCAATGGATGGGAGGCGGGGCTAAGGGCCTTTTGAAATAGGGAAGCGGGATTTGGCTCAGCGTCACTGCTGTCTGCTCTCAAAATAGCCGCATGTTGACATTGACAAAGGGATGTTTTTCTGTCACAGTTGACCTTTTAGATGAATGTGTTTCTGTCATCCCACAGCTGAAAGAGTGACAACAATCATTTAATTGTAGTGACTGAAGAGCACAATTTGCTTATGGGATAATGAGTTGTAAGAGGAAGTAGGCAAGCCGCCATTACTGTGTCAGTTGCTCACTAGAAAACCAGCACACTGTACTGTGATATATGTAAAGTTTTTTTCCTTTTTAAGTGCTTTTGGCTCGTATTATATTTCATTTTCATCACATAAAAGTGACATAAGCAAACAAACTTACAAAAAAAACACAGAAAAACCTGACTAGACGGAGATGAATACAACTATATTTAGCCTATTACATTAACAAAAAGGAAAAACAGCTAAGAATAACAAAACATTGGGGTCTCTTAGACTTCAGCTAATAGATGGTAAATTAAGATGCCTAATTATCGGGCCTCAGGTACTCTCAAATTTATCCTGCAAACTCGGTGTATTGTTTTGAAGTCTATCTAGCTGTATCCCTGAGAATAGCTCCCTAAGCCATCTAGAGAAACACAAAGCTCTAGTAGCCTTCTATTCCTTGAGAGTTATCCTCTGTCCTACTGACATGCCAACCATCAGAGCCTCCTGTACAGTATGTACAGCAAGAGAAGATTCAGAGCAACCAGACAGGGCAACTAATGAGTCATATTCAATTGAATATCACACATTTTACAATATCAGGAGAAGACATCCTGCCAAAAAGAGACAATCTAAGGACAAAAGCAAAAGGTTTGACCTAGAGGGCCTTTTGTGAAGTAACATCTGTCCCAGATATCAGATACATGAGGATACATTTTAGAAACAACGGCACAATTTTGAGACTAGATGTTTAGAGCCAGGATGTTTCATCAAAGCATAAAAAGACTGTTCCTTCAGTGGGTTTTCAAAATGTTTAGAATTATTTTTAACCAAACATCTGACTCGTAATTAATGAATAAAGTGGGCTTGAGGAAGACAGAAAGTTTCTTTCAGCTCAATATAAGATGAGGTGTCATATAAGTCATTATAATTGTACAGATCTGCCATGATTGTCAGGCCTTTGTCCTTCCACATCCTTTTTAAGCACTTTTGCTAAGAAGTCTTCCCAGCATATTGTGCACAACAGGTTATGTGTTGAAATATAGTCATGAAAAGTCATCAAAAAAAGTATTGTAGTCTTTAAAGAGACGAAGACAATATTTGAAATTTAGTCCAGTTTTAAAAGATGGCACGTTGTTTCTGGGCTGTGCTGTCATCAACTGCTCCAACAACAAACTGAGAATGAAAAGTAAAAGCTACAATAATGCTCCATGAAATAAATTTTACTTTCTTATATCTCCATTATTAAATCCTTGTGTTTTGATTGTATTCTTAGTGGTTTACCACCAAAACACTGATCAGGGACGGCTAGAGACTGCAATGTGGTTATGGGCCGATGGTGGGCCGCCACCCGACCTATCTCTTGCTGACGTGGTGCTGTGTTTACTGGCTTAATTTTCACTTTTACAGGATGATGTGTTTTTTTTCCAGTCGTGGTCTCAGTGTAGAGTTTAACTGTTTTGTGGTAAAAATATCATGAACTGAAGCCTGGTGAAACACAGCATCCTTTGAATTTTGGATGAAGTTAAGGATTTAAGGAAAGAAAATAGTTAATTTTTACATAAAGCACAAACTGTACTTCGTGGCCACATTAAGTGACACATGTTAGTGACTGTGACCGTTTCTAAGTATGACAACAGAGACAAATTGGTGATTTGTTTTTTCACAGGCTCTGTGTAATGGTTTTGCATTCAATTCAAATGTTGCCTTGTCAAACACATGCTCTGCTCTTAAGTTTATTTACCCCCGTAACAGCACATTATATAATAACAAGACAAAAATTCATTTCACTCCATTATGTAATAACACCCGCATTTTGCAATAAACAGCCTGAACGAAGTATGAATTATATTCCCCACATTTTATAACATTACAAATGTTATATATTACACACACACTGCAGTGGTTATTACAAAATGTGGCAGTTGCACTTTTTACATGAAAATGTAATTATACATGCACTATGTAATGACCAACCAAGATGGATGTCTTCATTTATAAAGATTGTTTTTATAACAACAAGGTTCATGTTATGCTTTCTAGCATGAATCATCTGTAAAGATAAAATTAGTGCATTGGCCAAAACTACTACAAGTGTCACTGTGTTCCTTAGCTTAACAGAAACTGTACTTCAGGGTTCATAGAAACATAGAAACTGCACAACACTCGGTGTTAAACTGACACAGACATCCAAGTATTGGTACACACAAATGTGAGTTGCATTTAAAATCCACAATTGTAAAGTATCTATTTCTGGGAGTCAGTAGATTTTATGGATGTAGACTTTTGTTTCTTTCCAGCCATCTAGTTTTCAGTGATGACGGCAGGACTGTCTGCAATATACAGTGTCTTTTATAGATGCTGGGTCTTCATGTGTCTCTTCATTCACTATGCAGTTTAATTCCCCTACAGCGTTGTCAACTCCCAAACTAAGAATGGTGCCACACCGCTCTACCTGGCCTGCCAGGAGGGTCATCTGGAGGTCGTCCAATACCTGGTCAAGGATTGCGGGGCGGATCCAAGCATCAGAGCCAATGACGGGATGACACCTCTGCATGCTGCTGCCCAGATGGGCCACAACACTGTCATCGTCTGGCTGGTATGTTGCAATGTCTTGATAATATAGATCAAATCTTGTAAACAAATAGAGTACATTGATCTATTCCATATACCATATTTAATGCAATTGTGTTTTTATCTTAAAACAATCTGATAAAAATGTAAATAATAAACTCACATGTCTGTGATCAGGCAAATTAATGTTGGATAAATGTTTCTGAATGGTACTCTGAGTTCCAGTCAAAGTCTATTACATATTTCATATCCAAAATGACTCTGTGTAAAGGCAGAGTTTTCTCTTCTTTTTTCCCCAAAGCAGCTCTCATCAATTCCTAACTTGTATCTATCCTTTCTCCTTTAGATGAGCTTCACAGAGATCAGTCTGACAGACAGGGATGGTGACGGGGCCACAGCCATGCACTTTGCAGCTAGTCGTGGCCACGCAAAGGTGCTCAGCTGGCTGCTGCTGCACGGAGGAGAGATAGTCACTGACAACTGGGGAGGGACCCCGCTACACGACGCTGCAGAGAACGGTGAACTGGAGGTGTGTGTTTCTGTTTTGCTTTTTAAATAATTTGGGGTTCAATGTGTAAATCTGTCTTATAAGACGATGGAGTGACTGTGCAGAATGTTGCCTGTCCGGATCCTTTTAATAGCGATGAGCAATAACAGACATGAAGTAGCCTAAAAATACACAATTACATGCAAACATAACTATGTTATGTAGGAGCATTATGGTTATTGGTGCTCACATATCCACACTGAGTTTCACACTTAACCATCTGTTTTGAATAAATGGCCTTTGGCTCATAGTTTTACCACCACTCTCACCTTCTACTTTGACTAACGTTTAGTTGTGTCCAGCTCTGGTCAGTCAGCTGTTTCAGCACACAGATGACGTATTTAAACACAGAGAAAATTGTAATTTTGGGGGGGGGTCCTGATAGTTGCTGCATAAGAATGAACTCAAAGGAAGCTGACCTGACTTACGGGGTGCTGGCCCAAGTTTTGGACTGGAGAGAGCATTATTAAGAAGCTAACACGTCGAGTCAATGTGGCAACACAAAGCTTTCTCAGTCTGAAAACAAGCAGCTTAGTCTGACTTCCACCTGGCACTTGACAGAGGTGTTTCAAAACAGATGCTTTAACCTGTTCCAAGTTTATTTTTATTACCAGAAATGCTTTGAATTAAAGAGGAAGCAGTGTTCTGCTTTTAAGGAGGATATTTTATTCCTGGTTATCAACAACTGTCATTTATGAGCAAGACAGGTCGTATTCAGCATCCTCCTAGTAAGGGTCTTATTACTAATTTAAATGTTGATTTAAATTTCAGATTTTTAATCATTGTATAATAAGTGTAAACATGATAAAACAAATTAATGCATGTTTTATCTTTTATATGATTTATTGCAGTGTAAATTAGCAAAAACTACATCATCTGTCAACACTTTGGTCCACATCTGAGTCATGTAATTATTCAGTAAATGCTAATACTATAAGTTTTTATACAATTTCCACAGAACTAATCATCTGTAAGGATTTTTGCAAATTAAATATAATCTAATTGACTGAAGCTGCACAGCAGTCACTTTAAATGACATTGTTATTTTCTCCATCTTATTCATATCTGGCTTCTACCACTGTCTCTGTCTCTCTCATGTCACTCTCCAGTGCTGTCAGATCCTTGTGGTCAATGGGGTGGACTTGGGCATCAAGGACCAGGACGGCTTCACAGCAGCAGACCTGGCTGAATACAACGGCCACTCCCAGTGTGCCAAGTATCTGCGCACTGTGGAGAACATGGTAAGAGACACAGCTGTGCGTCCTGACTAACTCTAACCTCCCTGTGGACAGGGCCAGACCTACAGGGAACTGATCAGTAAGGATCAAAGTGTTTTCATTTACACAAACTTTTAATCATATCTATAAGAGATACAGCATTATTGTTCTATTTTAATCTAACCACTGGGTGTTCCTTAAAGACATTTATATCTCATAACATCGACATTGTCATTATCATGAAGACAAATCCGAGGGGGACAAAAAAAATAACTGAAGAGATGAGAAAGAAAAAAGTATTTGTTTTTTTCACTGTTTTTGTGAAATAATGGTATTTTAACTTTTGTAAGGCCTGTAAAATTCTCCAGATGAAGCTATCTGAGAAAGAAAAATCACTCATTTCTGTTCATAATTTACATCCACACTGGGGCCGTAACCCGTGACGGGGGTCTTAGGTAGACTTAAACTGATTTTAAAGGGTCAAAAGCCAGTTAGTTTGGAGCCACAGCTTCAGGTGCTTCAATGTTTGTCGAATAGTTACACAATATGTCACACACCGCTGGTTAGGTTCTCATCAAACATTTTCATACACTAATTGGTCTAATGGGAGTTCTACTCAAAACACAGTATTTGTTCTAGACAGAGAACAGCATGTGAACTGTTGCCTTGTTTGTTGTATCCATAGGACAAAAGCCCAACCTCCACTTCATCCCACTCTGAGGGAAATCATGATTAGTTATATTTCTGTTATAGTAAATCCCAAACTCTCCAAATACTGTGTAATACTAGTCAAACAACTGATTTAAAATATTCTAAAAATTAATATTCAAATTCTTAGTCGGTCCCTCAGGGCCAAAATGTTAAAATGCAACCTTGGAAAACACAAGACAGTACACATTTCAGCAAACAACAGCTGTCACTGACCAAACATGTCCCTTGACTGACATCAGTTTTTCTCTGCTAATTACCAGAGATATCAACTCTTGATATACAGCTGACTCTGCGTCTTCCACCCACTGGTATCCCCCAAGAGGCTGGAGGAATAATAACTCCTTCACAATGAACTTTCTTTGGTGTGTGGGAAACATATTTCCCCCCTCTTGCATTCTTCCCATCAGGGACATTGAGCCAACTGGGTCCTGCGCTGTGGGAAAAGCAGAGGGCCCCAGAGCCTTTTTGATCAGCTGTGAGACGTTTCATTAGTGTGCAGTAATTAAACTCATAATGCTGTTCTCCTCATGTAAGACATCAGGGACTGGGGGCTGACGGGATTTAACGACTGATGAATGAACAAGTAGATAATTCAGATTAACTAATTCATGCATCTGTTCTGTGCAATGACACTGCATCCTTTTACAAGTAACTGTAATTAAACAGACATGTTTTAATAACAAGCAATTATTTAAAGGGTAACTTTTGTAGTTTCCAACCTGGACCCTATTTTCCCACTTTTTTGTAGTTAATGAGAAATGGGAAAAGTACTTTTGAAACTGGTCCAGTATTAAGCTAAGGGGCTGCAGCTGGCAAGCTGAACTTTAACAGGGCATGTTCACACCATGAGTGGACATCCACTACAAATGCTTGTTTTGCCACTGACAGGCTCAGATTATTGTTCTGAGGGTCTGACAACAGTATGGAAAGGATCCCTACAGATGTAGACCTTTTTTTTAAAGAGTAAAATCCTTTTTGTTAAAACAGAAAAAGCACCAAAATTGTTATCACCAAACCCACCAGACTCCATTTAATAAACTGTGTACTTTAAGCGTGCAAAGAGCCGACAGTTTCATATCTAAGTGAATGAATGAAGGGTTTATTTCAACCAAACCAGAGTTTGTAATAATTGGAACCATGGAAAGACGAACCAAGAAGATTTTTGTGAGTTTTATTTTCTTGTCTTGACTTTGTATGAAGTGTGTTTTACCAGGATAAAATTACTGTTTATTTAAATGGAGTCTGGTGAGTTTAGCGAGAGCGATTTTGGGTCTGTCTCTGGTTTAACAAAATAATCTTACTCTTTAACAAAAAGATCTATCTCTGTAGGGATCCTTTCCATAATGTTGTGAGGCATTCAGAATAAGTATCTGAGCCCATCAGTGGCAACAAGCACTTAAAGTTGACGTAAATTCATGGTGCACACATGCCCTGAATGGTGACATTGCAGCCTGTTTTGCAGCTGCCGGCTGCAGCAGTCTCACTCAGTCCTGGACTAATTTATGAAATAGTTGTTGTTATCAGTCACTTAGACACAAAATCTTTGGAAAATAGGGTCCATGTTGAAAAATATCGAAGTTACCCTGTAAGAATGAATTAACAGATGAATGGTTTTACTGCTGTGGAAATCATGTCCAAACTTTGGAAAGTCCAACCAAACCAATGTAATGACACTTGTATTTATGAACTGCATCCTCTGACAGAGCGTGGAGCACCGTGTTTTGTCTCGGGACCCCTCAACAGACCTCGAGTACAAGCAGCCAGACTCGGGCCTATCGTCCCCGAACACCACGATGCCCCCTGCCAGCCAGGCAGCACACTTTGACATCAGTTCACCATCCAGCTCCCTGTCCAACTACGACTCAGCCAACTCCAGCCAGTCCAGCACTGGGGAGAAAAGGAGCAGCTTAACAATGTCACGAGGCCCGCCTGCTCAGCTGAACACAGTTGCACACACAGGTCAGCAGCGCATGTAGTAAAAATATGAAACTTTTTACACTAGACTAGAATCTTGTTTGAGGTGAACCAAAAAGGTGGCTGGAAATGTATGATGTATTTCATTTTTATGAATTCCCAATGATATCCCATTCTGTTTCTAAATGAAAATATCAAATATGGTGAGCACAAATGTCAAGTATATTTATTTTTTGCCAGCTCACAATCAGAATGTAATTGTAGATGAAACAAGCTTTGCTGTCTTCAGTCATCTAGTCATGAATTCTCAACTGCTGTGTCTTTTATGTGCCAAATGTAGCATCTAAGCAATGGAGGAACCCTCCGCTTTTTACTGAAGTAGAGTGGACAACATACAGCAGGTTGCTACATTATGGTCTATGCCACAGGTGCATGGTATACTGGTGCTGCACCCTAGTGGTCTAAGTGCACACAGTTTGTTTTGGATGGAGAGGTGGAGCATCATTACAGTGGTGCATGTTTCTCATTCATGTTAAAAAGTGTATTAAGCAAAGCAAATGGAGTAAATGTTGAAAACTATACTTAATGTTTTCTTTTGTTCTGTTAAATGGACCATGTCTTTGTCACAGGTGCATCAGAGTCAGCCATTTCAGACATGCAGGCCTATATGGACATGCTAAACCCAGACATCGGCACTGACACACCGAAGAAGGAGATACCTGCTGAGGCTGCCTCCAAACCCCCGCCACCACCGACATATCCACCCCCGCCTCCCCCGCAAACTCCCCCGGTGCCCCCTCCGCCTCCAGGCTACCCAGCACCAAAGCCTCCTCAGGAGCCAACGTCAGCTGAGTTCCTGAAGGTGAAAAGCAACTTGCGACACGTGGAGAGCGCTACCAGCAAGACGGAGGTAAGGACAGAGGCAGTAAGGTCCAGCCTGACCTCACAAGTTGAAGCTGTTTGTATAGACTTCTTCATCTAAACATAAATCACCAAAGAATTTCTGACAATTACATGTTTTATTTGATCATTTTTTGTGTCTGTCCATTAAACAGTTTCACTGTTCAGAAATAATAAGTACAGAGTCGCCCAGAAATATGAAGTCAGACATGTTACACATTAGTAATTCCTACTGTTTCTTAAATGGGATTATGCACAGCACATGGCAGTATACTATAAACACTAGGTTATCACGGTGTAACAATACATAGATCTGGATCAATATATCGATACAGTAATCAACGATCCAATATTATTGATGCAAACATGATGCAATCAATAATATTGCCATCTTTATATGCGCCTTTATTTTGAAATTACTACGGCATGTCTGTCACAATTTCTATCAAAGCACACCTCCTTCCTTCAATTCAAACAGGCCACATCAGGCAAATAATGGTAAGCAGCCAAGAAAAAGACGATGAGGATTTTCAATAATATCGTCTCCTGTCAGTCACAGGACCCTGAATTGAATCTAGTCAAAATTGTACCATGGCAGATTTTGTATGAATCTTGTGATTTACACCCCAACAAGTTTAAGTAACTGTTGCTCCCAAGTTTAGGGAAAAATATTGAGAAATGTGTTGCTGAATCTGTGACACGATGAGTGATATGGAGCAACCCTAAAGAAGCAGAAGGCTCGGGGTGTTTGGGATAAATTGGCCATTAGCTGCCATTTTCACTTGTGTCTAATCAGTTGGTTATTGCTCCAGTTGGGCGATTGCTCTTGTGTAACAATGTGCCTTGTCTGGGTGCCCACAATGATGTTATTGTGTTAGCATGGCTAACGAGGCTAACAAAGGCGCTCATTACCGTGGCAGGCCTGACATACACAATGGTTGTTGTGATGGGTTTGATCTTAATTTCAGTAATTAATCTGGCTGCAGATCACTCAACAGTGTGTTTAAAGAGCTGACAAGGAGCAGCAATTAAAATTGGCATCAACATTAGTTTCAGAGCTGCTTTTGGTGGTTCAGTGCTGCTGTGAAGCTGAAGACGTTGAAGCTGGTAGTGAAGTTATTCTAATTTAATTGTAATTGAGTTGTTCAGAGAACAATGTAATTACGACAAAGATAACCAATCTGTGAGATCACTTTCACCTCATGAAGAATTTATCTCCTGGTTGTTGCCATGACTTCCAGTATGACGATAGCAACACACAAGTCTCTGTCCAGTCGTATGAACAAAGCTGCTTTAGTTTCAGCCAAACACCACAAATGTGAGAGATTTTAGAATATTTCAAATAATTTAATATTTATTTTCTGCAACTACAACAGACGCAAAATGTTGAAATGATATTTTTATGTTGCATTGTAATTTGTTGTAACACCTCTAAATCAGCCTAAATTAAGTGTGTCAGTGCAGAAGTGCAGTATTGGTGGAAAAATCAGTTGTTCAGACAGAAAAACAGAAGCTGTGTGTGTAGATCTGCTATGCAAAATCAGTTAATGTTAGTTGCTATAAAGTCCACAGGTAGTGAGAGTGTCCTGTCTCCAGGGTGAGCTCTGTGTGTGCACGCATGCGCCCACAGCCATATGGGAGAGAGTTTTTAATTAGTGCCACCCCCTCTCTTCTCTGTACCCAGGTGACCAGCCCGGGGCGCGCCCTCATTAACAATTTAACAAAAGCCAATGCTCAGATCACACACACACACACCAGCACACACAATTAAGATCAGTGTCTACTATATACATTGGGAAAAACAATCTACCTTGGGCGCCATAGTAACAGGGAACAGTAACTTCATCCAGGGACACAGGTGATCAGACGGACCACTCTTAGATGTATTGCAGTTTGGTGTGTAGTAAACTTATTTTAAAATTCCTATTCCTAATCGCTAGGAGCCTGTTGAATGCAGTTGGAAGTTTTTTGTTTTACTACACAGGCTCTCTCTGCTTCAGCTGCTCCCCCCTCATTTGTCTGTATTTGCCTTGACTGAAGTCAAATGTTTCGTGTGAAGCAGCCAAACAAATGAGTGCTTTGCCTCCCACGCTTTTATTCTTCAGTCCTACTATAGTACCTCCAGAAAACTTGGACTTTGAGATCTCACCCGTGATTAGTACACTTTCTGTTGCTAATTCAGGGCACTGGAGGCGAGAATATTCTCATAATCCTAAAGCCTGAGAGATTTGGTCGACCGTAGTGAGGGCAGCACCTGGGTCTTTGTGTTTTGCATAAGAGGCACCGGGGCAGGGTTGGGGAGTGGTTGGTCTGCGGGCTGCTAGTGACATCATTGCCATGACTGTGGCCGGCCTGATAGGTTATTGATGAGGCCTGTGGGTAAAGTGAGAGGCCAGGTAGAGTGACAGGCGTAGCACTGAGCGGAGAGGAGGTGACACTCTGGATTTGGTGACAGCTACTCTCTGTGCTCCACTGGGCTTTGTGGATGAGGCTCTGCTCAGAGAGGAGGAGAGCTGCAGGAGAGGATTCTTAGCGCGAAGGTAAGGTTTTATTAAGAGGAGTGAGAGAGCTTTGTGTCTAACGAGGCAAAAGGATTGTCAAAGATATAACAAATTGCTTTATGTATTTTGGCAAATCTCTGAGTTCTGGAGCAGTTTGAGCTGCTTTATGGTTGAACAATGAATGTGTTGCATCTTGTCATGTTTTAATCGTGTACTTTTCTTTGTGTGCTAGTAACTTTTAACTCATTTTAAAACGGCCAGAACAGCCTAACTGTGCGTGACCTTTGATTATCTGAGGCTTCTGCAAAACCACATGCAGATGTGCTGGACCATTTCAAACTGCAACCAGGCTAAACAACCTTTGATAATGTGTACAAATACATTTGACTGTAAAAACAAATATATAACAATGACTTTATGCTAACAGACAGATCCGTGTAATGGGGAGAAAGGCGGTCTGTCTGTGTTTATACATCAGTGTAAGGGATGGGCAGCGGGGGGGCTAAAATGCTTTGTGCATTTGCTTTTGTTGGCCCACTTCCCTGGAGGATGACAATCAAACCATCTGTAGTGCTCCCCTGCTCACATTACCCTCCCACCTGATGAGTGCTCAGGGACCATTTCTTTGACAGCAGACATGAGTCAACAACACTAAACAGGCTTATGAGAACTGAGAACATGACACCACAAAAGAAGCAGAGGTCAGAGGTCAGCTGTCAATTATCTCCACCTACGTTAACACTACACATCTGCTTGATGTCTGAGGCTCTTGGCTAGATTTTGTGAAAGGTCATAGCGTTGGTAAGCATTAAAATGTAAATGAATTCAAGTCTAATGCTGATCCACGGATTTGAAAGGCAAAGTAACGAGAGACCAAATCACTGTGACGTCGCACCAATGACAGCTGGCGATTGATTTGAGTTGCGAAGGTATGTGAAAGTGACAACGTTGATTATTTCTGTGGTCATTTTCAGCTGTAACATATTAAGATGTGCAGTTAAACGTGGTGGTTCAACGTATCTGATGTTTTTGTTGAGCTTGTTTCATGTACTGTGTTGCTTTGTAGCATCTTTGATAAACCAAATCCACCAGCGCGTAACTAAGCAATGTACTGCTGTGGATGAGAACCACAGCAACATGTATTATAGCCACCTAAAGAGGACCCACATGAAAATCTAACACTGTTGGCTGCTGGCTTTGAGCTTCAGTACCCCGTCAGAAAGGGCTGTAAGACGGCAAGGTGAAGCAAATACTCAAAGTATAGCATATACTTCAACTGATACTGATTTTTTCAGGTGGGCATATTTTAGCTGGCTAAAAACAAAACAATGAAGGCATCGTTTGCTCAGCGCCATTTTATATATACACATGACACTGCAGTTTTCTATCCATAAGTTATTGTAAACAGTAGTTGTGATTTGGTCTGTACATTTTGCATTTTGACGAAGTACATGCTGGTAAATGACCGCTGTCAAGGTTACAGGTTCAGTGTGTATTTAGGGGCGTCTGCTGGCAGAAACGGTATATAGTATTCATAAATGTGTTTCCATTAGTGTTTAATCACCTAGGAATCAGATTCGTTGTGTTTTCATTACATTAGAACGAGCTGTTTATGTGCATATGGAGCGGGGTCCCTACAGTAGCCCAGAACAGACAAATCAAACACTGGTTCTAGACAGGACCATTCGCATTGGCCACCATAGTTCTCTGACACGCTTGGCACGCAGGAGAAGCTTCAGTTCTGCAACCTCACTGCTAAATGCCACTGAATCCTGCACACTGGACCTTTAAATCTTGAGAGCATACAGTATAAAGAGGCTTCTTTTTTCACATTTGCACATTATTTTTGTGAAACACTGTTGGAAAAAAGTAATGCCTAGGACAAGATTTAATGCAAAATTTTTGAAGTCAAATACGAAATGCAAATACAAGGCTTTTGCATTATGAAAATGTCTCCACAGATTGACCTGAAGGCTTAGTTATTTAATGCAAGGTGAGTTTACCTACAGCCTGACACATACATCTTGTAATAGCAGCACACAGTGAAGAATCTCAGATTGACAGGTGTTTGATATCCTGCCTTTACAGGTCCAGTTGCCAGAGATAGATGTCAGAGTGGAAAGTGAGAGTGCTCAAATGAAAGGGTTAAGTTAGTGACCCCTCACCCTGCTCTGTGGACAGAAGGGTCTCTCTTACATCGGTGCAAAAGCCGCATGTGAACTCTTGTGTTCTGTGGCCCTGCAGTCTTTACGTGAAACAAAGCTAATGTTTTACTAGAACTGAACTACAGCCTTATTATGGTATTCAAATAAGGCTGCTCTGGTCACACGAGAGAGCTAATCTGGCAACAAAGGCTACTAGGAATGTTTTACAGTGCATTGGCCCACAAATGCCATAAGCAGGGTTTAGCCGCATTAAAACCATTTTCTGCCAACCACCCCGCAGTATCTCTCAAACATCAATGATTCTGTTATTTTGTCACTGCTAATAATGTTGGCAACTATCATTGTAGAATCATAGATTTCATCATGTTTAATTTGTTTTATAGAAATGAATACAAGACTGTATATTCCTACAAAATGAAAACGCTTCATGTTTTGCAAACTGAATTCTCTGAATACCCTATTTTACCGTTACATCGCTGATTTATTATTTTTATTACTGATTAATATGCCTATTGTTTTCTTGATTTTTTTTCAAGGTGATGTTTTATATGACAAACAGTCCCAAACCAAAGAATATTCTGTTTACTATCACGTAGGATACAGAACTGAGATAAAACCTCACATTTAAGAACCTGGAAGCTGGAATGCTTGGTTAACATTAAAACTAGGACTGGTCAATATATCCATATTGAATCAATATCATAATATGAGACATATATGGATATTATAATAAAAGTCTTTTCCTGGTTTTAAACATTGCATTACAGTAAAGTGATGCAATTTCCTGTTCTATTATTTGTCTTTGCCAGTGTTTGAAAGCCTTTAAAATGTAACAGGTTACAAATTAATAGTAGTAGTAGTATTAATAGTAACTCTTTTAATTACGTCAAACTGGTTTTTGATTTCTTTTCCAACAAAATGTTTAAACTGGGCAATAAACCTGGAGGATTTCTAGAAATACGCCCTGCCAAAAGAAGACATTCGTGCACAGTGAAAAGATCCAAACCAACAGGATTAATGTTAATTCTACATATAAGCTTTTTACCTGAAACAATATACTTTGATGTAAAGTAGAAAACAATTAAGTCAGCACATCAAGCAGCTCCCATTCAGAAGGAATTTAATGCAGAGTGACGTTTCGAGCTCATGGCTCTTCCTCAGACTTCTGATAAATGACAGAAAGTCGTCATCTCTGGGTATATAAGATGGCGATTTATGACTTATTTGTTGTCTACTTTGCTAGACGTGTCTTTGGTCAGCATTGGACGTTGGGATGTGCATGCCTTTTGTACTGTTTTTGATACTTGGATGTAACTCACAGTTGTAATCATCAACCTGTGACTGTAATTAGTAACTGTAATTCAATAACACTGTTTTTTTCTCTGTAACTGATCACAATTATATTTTTTATTTACTTACATGTCACTTGATACTCTGACTTTCATCAAAAAATTATTAAGTATTTGGTCAAAAATATTGTGATATTTGATTTTCTCCATATCGCCTAGCCTTAATCAAAACTGTTGACAATTTAATTCAATTTACTAATCAATGGCAAAGTAAAATTCTTACTCATCTCTTTTGAGTCTAAACAGGCTGAAATTTAATTAATCCTTTCTAGGCCAACCACATTTTGAAAAACATGCAGATGGAAGCTAATGACTAGGTCAAACCAAAGCTATTCAAAGCTACTAATTTTTCTCACACACATTTTTTTTTTCTTAAGAAGCTGAATCCTGGAGAAAACCACAACAAACTGCGACGTGTGGATTCAAACAGGAGGTCAAGGAGCTTTAGCAAGCAGCCCAGCACTGGGGACTACTACAAGACCCTGGGCAGCGACACAGCCGAGCCCCGAGGGAACAAAGACATGGCGCCCAATGAGGAGGTAAGCCAGATCTCTGCTGTTTATGACAGCAATATGTTGTGATAACAGTCGATTCATTAAATCAACTTTATGGATACATTGTAAGTTCAGTATGTTTGTTACATGAAGGGTTCCCACCTCCATCATGCTAAAATGCTATGTTTGGAGAGGTTACCACAACAGAAGGTCTGTGTTTCTCTGTATCCACCTTCATTATCATAAACCAACAATAAGCACTGACCTGATGGCCAAGAGGATAATGCCACCATTATTTTAAAGTTGTAAATGTAAGTGGTTTATTATACTGTTCATGGTTGTGGATGGGGATAGCAATATTGAGATATGATGGCTTACTTTTTCCATCAGAGGGCCTTTGCTGCAATATATTCAGTTTTAAAAGTATTTTAAAAATAAAATATATGTTGGTGATGATATAACACTGTATTCACTGCTCAAAAATTTAACTGTCATGTCCTTTTTATGTGGCACAGCTTTGTTTATCTGGGCAGCAGCTTTTTTCAGGAAGGTTAAATATTATACATTGATTTTTAAGATTAACTGTAACATGTATTGCTATGTAATTTAGCATGTACTGCAAAGTGTAGGGCTTTATCCAACTCAGAATTATGTCAGCTGAATTGAGTTTGGCTGTTCAATACAACACAAATATTGGACTCCTTTTCAGAGTTTGAGAGTTTGAACAGGGTTTAGCAGGATGTTCAGCGTGACAGTGATGTGAACGTAATATAGTAAACAAGCCAAGTTAGCCCTCCCAGCTAATGCATGCTAACTATGCTAACGACCAATCAGAAATGTGCAACAACAATTTTTGCGCTCACATTGTAGCTACGTCTGATCGAAACATCCCCAGAAATACACTGACTGACAAATAAAACATCAATAAATAAATAAATGACTGCTCAACTTGAAGGAATCTCAGTTAACGGAGGGGTCTCCAACTGATGATTCAATTTTCAAGGAGCAGCCCTGGCAAAGCAAAATTTCAAAATAACAGCATACTGGTTCTAACTCTAATGCATACTGGCATGTGGCTCATAAAAGGTTAATATACTGTGCCCTGGTTATACTGTTTAGGCTCCTAATAAGGTCCTATTCAGGTTTAGGTTTAGCGGAGTGATGGTGTGTTGGTGTTAGGTTACCACAATGACTGCGTTATTTGCCTGTGCATTATGCCACTCAGCATGTTGCATTATCTTGTGTCCTCCTGAGCTTTTGTTTGCCACCTGATGCAAACGTCTCCCTCATTTCCATTGCCTCTTGAGTCTCCACCCTGTTGTGTAAACTGTCAAAGGAGCAATAGATCAAACTCAGGTCGGAGCACACAGCAAAAAGTCACTAACAATCAGACATGAATACCGCTGACTCTTGTATTTTAACTTAGTTTCTTTAGCCAAAAATCTGTATATCTAAGCTTGTTTTTTATAATCTGTTTCTATTTGTATTAATTAATTCTAGTTATGGTATTTTCTTTTTTTGAGGACGCTACCCTACAAACAAGTCTGTGAGATAAATTTAAAAGTAAACATGTAAAAATGTTAAAGGCATATTTAATCCAGACATCTTGAGTAGCAAAAAGGGACCACGGCCTTATTTCACTGTGCAACCCCATGTTGTAAAATGGAAATAAATGGAGCTTGAATCTTCAGGTTTTTATGTGGGTAAAATATGGCAATGTTTTCAGTGATTTCCTGATCAGCACAAATGCTGAGATTAACTATATTTCCTTTCATTCAAATTTCAAAGCATATAAAATGTAATGAACCTTGTCATTTTTATTTGGAAATAATGTAGAGCCGTAAAGTAAACATTTTGATAAGGCTTTTACTGACTAATGTGTTACTGATTACTGTGGTGTGTAGGCTTAAACAGCTTAAAAAGCCATCAAAGCGAAACAGAATCCTGGTCATAAACCACCTGTTTGCTGCCACATACCTGCACAGGCAGCTGAATGAACAGAGTCTGTTAGACTCTCATCAGCGTCCCTGGAGAGGTGTTCCTATAATCTCATGGGTATCATTGGTGTGGGCGTTCTGGGTGATACGGGGTACAATCCACATTGAGCCAATTAAGGTCTCAGCGGGGCCCCTCCTGGTCTCAGAGGCACCCTAGCAGATGGACCGGCTAATCAACGGGAGCAACGGCACGTGCTGCCAAGACCCATCTGGACACAGCCCTCCCCTCTACTCTCTGGGGGGGTTTGAAAAGTAAAGGGGGCAACAATGATGAGCACGCGTCAGAGGAACTAAGGAGGGGCGGGGTGGAGTTAAATGTCACGGTCCATTAACTTGCTTCCAGCAGAGTTACGGCACGCTTTCAGAGCGTGTCAGACACGTGCGTGCTGGGGGGGGGCGCTGGGCGTGGGGGGTTAAAGTACTATCACTTGCAGTGGCAGATGGCTTCTTCTCACTGTTTTCCCTCAGAGTTTCCCCCAGAGATTATTAGCTCTGTTATTATCAGCAGGGTATTATGTCTTTATGAGTTGATTAAGGATGGCAGGAAGCAGAGGGAGGACACATCTAATAGGGCTGCATACATCTGTCACTGTTGACAGACTCTAAAAAAGAATTCAATGCTCGCTCAGCCCAGCGGGAGTTTCAACAGGCATGCCTATGCAAGCAGGGAAAACACAGTCACCATTTCATAATTGATTATTTTTAACAAATAAATCAGTTTAAAAATTATTTTGTTTGTTTTTCACAAGTCAGAAAATGTATTTAAAGATTTGGATATGTTGATTGTTTAATGTGTTTACATGTGTTCATTTTTTAAATATTATTTTACACGTTTCAATAATAAAACAGCTGGCAAATATAATGCAAAAATCACACCCACTATGAGAGGCAAAAAAAGGCTTTGGGATTTTAATTATCAGTGTTGAAGTGGTGTTTAAATTTAAGAAGACAATACCACTCTGTGGGCCACCTGTCACATCCCTGTTATCAGTGACCAAATATTGGCTAATAGAGTAATACAACAACGTGGTTGCTAGGAGACAGTTAACGGGTATAAAATATGACTGACTAATTCTGCTCTGTCCCTCCCTCTTCTCTGATCAGGGCTCCGCGTTATTGGAGGAGCCTACCGACAGCCCCGCCCATAGCTCTGAGAATGGCACCACGGAGGAATCAGTGGTGCCCCCACCTCCTCCACCTCCACCTCCTCTTCCCCCAAGCAACCCGATGCCAACACCCCCTCCACCTCCTCCATTGCCCCCGGAGACGCCAACCTCCCACAATCACTCTGCCAGTAGCACCTACAGCAACCAGCGGCGCCCATCTTCCTCATCAGGAAGTGAGTGCCCCTTAAGTTTTTTTTTTCCTCTTACTTCATCCTCTCAATTTTTCCTCTTTATTTCCTACTTTTTTCCTGGTGCTAAACATCTGCTAAAAGTTCTTAATAAAGATAAAGATAATACACTGATACACATATTTTTTCTGGTAAAATCTATGCTTGTACATTATTGTTCAATTATTCCTGGAAAGCAGAGCCCCTGGTATTAATGGGCACAATGTTATCCCACTGTGTAAAGATGAATTGGTTCTGACCCTAGCATCCTAAATAACAGATTATAAATTAATGATGTTGGGCTACCATTACCCTGAGAACTGGTTTAGTGTTCATCCATTTCCTTAAGTGCCCCACGCTGCCCTGGATGCAGCTGTCTGACAGCGTACACGCTGTTCTAGTTTCAGGGAAATTTCAACAGATCTGTCCATGGTTTCCATAAGTCTTGAAAATGCATGCAAATTTGAAAGTAAGTCCTCACTGTAAGGTAAGGTGTGGCAGTTTATGTCCCAGTACTTCATCCAACAAGCTTTGAAAACTGAGAAGTTGTTGAATTTAATTAATAAAATGTGTGATACCTTATAAAGTCAAAGATCATATAACTTACTATCACCATTTCTCACAGGCATGCCAAAGAAATCTTTAATTAATTAGTAATCAACAAGACAAAATAGATCATAAATTATATTAAAAGTAACACACTTGAAAGCAAATGAAGCACAAAACACTGTCAAAGAAATCAGCATGCCTTCACCTAGCCTGTAAAGCACCATCAACAATGAAACCTCAGAGGAAAACGTCCCAAAGTAATAATTACGTGTCAAAAAATTAGAAAACTGGAGTAGGATCCAAAATGGCTGGGCATGCTGCAGGTGCTCAGACATCTAACAGCAGCAACATGAGACATAAAACATAGTAGTAACATATAATGTTATAATAATTTATAATATTTTACTAATGTAGTTCTACTCAATTTTTGGAAATGGCTGGCCAACACTGTTCTTCTCTCCATGTTAACCCCTTAATGTAAATTTCTGTTTACACGTTCATTCTTTCATCTGCTTCATCTCCACCTGTTTCCTCTCTGTTTTTTTTTTTTTTTTTGGTTTTGTTTTTTCCTCTCTTTTGCCTGCCATGGTCTTTCCTCACTGCTGCCCTGTCAAGGCTCGGATGTGTCTGCCTCTCAGGCAGAAGAAGTGAGACTAAGACTGATAAAGAGTAAGTACAGACTGCGAACCAGTTGTATAACAGAATCAGTTCACTCATCGTAAACACATTGAATCCATCAGGTTCACTATAGGCTTTTACACTTTGCTCTCATCATTTAAAAATTATAAACTTTAGTATTTTATGTAGATAATTTGCCACTCTGTTGCTGACTTAAATGAGACAACAGTGACTCAACCTGTGTATCCAGCTTATCACAGCAGAAAGTAGTTGTTCTAAACAATCAGTGTCCAATTAACCTCTTTTGCAGAAAACAAGCATCTCATCAGTTATAAAGAAAATTATGTATTTTCAGTGGGAAAAAAACATTGTTCGGGGTAAATGAAAGAACTGTGTAGACTGGCTCATATCCACCAAGGTCACACAGATAAAGAGCAGCACCTGTGTCACCAGCGATGTCACCCTATATGTGCCGACAAGTGACTCAAAACATTTCACCGCAAATTTTAAAAATATTGCATGTGGTACACTCAGAGTCAATACTTCTTACACACAATGTGGTTTGAGAACAAACTCTAAAATCATCAGCATTTTAAAAACAGAAATATCAGTCATACCAAACTATATATGACAGATAACTTCAGAAAGAAATGTTTAAAGCAGAATGCGTGGTGAGACGCATATTTGTTGGGGACACTGCATGTGAGGAAGCTCATTATCTCAAACAAAGTTTAAGTGTAGGATCAATTACAGTATGACTTTTCAGCTTGTGTCACAGCTGACAAGCAGCTCAGGGGGCAGTATACAGTACAGGCTGTTTATAAACCAGTAATAAACTGCAATCAATAAAGCTGTAAACTATTAATTGTTCAATTTAGGCACCCTGTTTACAATCAATGTATTTTTATCTTTACGCTTTGTTCACAAAATATCCAACTGTCTCATCTACTTATATGCCACCTGTCACCTAATGGTAGGATACCAATAAAATACTTAAAGTTAAAGAGCAAAGTCTGCTCCCTAATGGCATGATTTGTGCTATAGCGTTAATCAGGTAATAAACAGGCAGTTAGGTGGTCATAAAATTAAAAGCGACCAACACATCTGAGAGCTCATGATGAATTTACAGCTCATTGTGATGACAGCAACCATCCAGGTGGCTGATTGAAAGTGCTGCTTCAACACTGTAGATGGTTAGACATTCTCTATTGTTTCCTATTGATCAACAGGGGGAAGAGGATTATACCTTTATACTGTACAGGACACATCTTTATCTGAAGTGCTAAGGAGCAGTGTGTGTGCTCCTTAATGATGTAATTTGTTCTATGTCGTTAATCAGGTGATAAAAAGGCTGTTAGCTGGTCGTAAAATTAAAAGCCACCAACACATCTGAGAGCTCACGATGAATTTACAGCGCATTGTGACGACAGCAACAAACCAGGTGGCTGATTGAAAGTGCTGCTGCAGCAACATAGGAAGTCAGAAGTTATCTATTGTTTTCTATTGATTAACAGGATGCAGAGGATTTAACTTTTTATACTACAGGACACGTCTCTATTCGAAGTGCTTAACGACAGTTCAGCTATTACAGCTGCATCAGCTTGACACAATTTCTAACCCAGAGCAGGAAACCTTTTGTGCTCTGATGTCCATCATGAGAGCCCATTTGTCAAATGTTCTTTACCTGTCACAGCTCCACCCTCCTTTACACCCAATCTGGCAGACCTGCTGAGTCCACACCCCTGAGCCTGTGCAAACACAAAACCTTTAACTCAGAGAAACGCACAAATACTACGGCGTATTCACACAGATATAAATACGCCAACTTCAGTCCAGGGTATTTTTTTTACTTATTTAACATGTCTGCCTGAGAATAATCGACTGTTTCTGCTCTGCAATGAAGATTTGTCAGGGGAGCATGGATGACGGTAGGCTGCGTTTATTGCCAAAATTAGAAATCATACTTGTTTTGTGACAGATCCAGTTACATTTTAAGTAAGAACATTTCGAGAAGTAGTTTTGGTAGCACTTATTGCATGACTTTTAAAATGTTTTTGCTGTCACAGACAAATTGTTTCAGAATAAAATCATGAGTGTTTTACCTCAGTTGGTGCTCGCTCCTGTGATCTCGATCATTTGGTGTAAGGTGGTGATAAAAATCAGTCGCCGCTGTCTTAATTCAGTACTTTTCTTGTCTTCATCTTCCCACAAAATCAAATGTGTATTATTTTATGTATTATAAATATTAATGTAAGTTTTTAGTTTTGGCTGATGCAAAAACTGAAGTTCAGTGGTGTGAACATTTTCAATAGTCAGTGGGTATGCTCTTTCCAGCACCAAACAGGAAGCAGTAAACCTGGTAGACAGTAAACATGAAGGAGACTCCATGGAGGCACAAAAATGTGAAGAAGTCTCGGTTCTCTTGTAGGAGGAGGAAGAGGAGGAGAAACTGGTGGAGTTGTGGGGTGAACAAGAGTCAGTGTTTAATTTGGTGTTTATCTCATACACCAACCGGCACTTTAAGTTTTGAAATGGTTCTCCTCTCATTCCCAGGGTCTCCTTCCACTAAAATAGCACCACTAGTTGAGGTGACAAAAATCCAAAATGTGAAGTTTGTGCACAAATACAGTTTCTACAGAATACTGTCAACATAGGGCGCTTTTTTCCTGAGTTATGTTTTATTGCAGACACATAAGGAATTGTTAAATTGTCATCTTTCTTGAAGGGAGTTTGGCTATTTTCCACCAGGAGCAGGATGGGAAATAAGTTTAGAAGGAATCTAGTTATAGTCTTGCAAATAGTGACCCTGCAGGATCTCCAGTCTTTGCTAAATATTATAGTATGTGACTCAAAACTCACTTGCCTTTGGATGTGAGAGGGTGTCAGTTTTTAAAAAGTCCTTTCAAAGTCTTTATTACGGTCAGTATAACCCTAAAGAGCTGTCACATGTTGCTGTAAAAGTGTGTCAGGATTCAGTCGCCATCTCCTTTCATATACAAACTTTTTACAGGCCACAGTTTGAGTTGTACAACTGCACACTGTAAAAGGCTTGTGAGGTGTTAGTCAGTCTCTCTTTCTCTCTCTGTAACCCAGTAAATGTGAGGTGAGACTGTATCGTACTGTGAATGGTGTGTCAGGTTTGCTGCAGTAAGGATTGGTTTGTTAGGGTGGACTAACAAGCTGAGGATTGAAGGGTGACTGTGCGAATGTGTGTGTATGTGCGTGTGTGTCCCTAACTGCATCCGTCCACTTGTGCGTGTGCATGCGTGTTAATTCCTGGCCGGCTTGCCAATAGCTCGCTGTCACTTCCACTTACTGGTGATTCCTTTAGATTTCCCCCAACTGTGATGATGGGTCTTTAATAGAAAGCTGCTCTCTCCTCCCCGAGAGAGAGAGACAGAGAGAGGGAGAGCAAGGGAGAGTGAGGAGGGGTGGCAGGCTAGCGAGGCTTTGTGTCCTGCTAGACCATTGTGGTCGCCTCGACAGGGAACATTTTTACAGGAGGACTTTTTTTATTCATTCCCAAAGTAGAAAATGAGTGATCAATGAGGGACTGAGGATACTATATTCATTGGAGGTTTACATTTACTAAAACAGGTGAGGTAGCTGTTGGCTCTTGGTGTGTTTGGGGCCAATATATGTGCCATGTAAATGTTTAAGAAATAATTATGTGTAGCTGCTATTCATAGTTAGTTGTACATTTCATTATCACATTTTATCGGGGTATTTTCAAGCAGCATCCCAAAAGTTTGTTGCATAGATACAACTAAAATAAAAGCTACCTCTGTCTTGTTCCATATTTTGGTACTTTCCCACTGACGTTACAGTTTGCTGTTTAAATATATTTGTATTTTGTTATTTGTGCCTTAATGTTGCCATTTTAAAATGCTGATGTTTGGACAAACATTTACATAAACATCAGTAAGTAAAGTGTACAAAAATTTGGCTCACATGTAAGCTACTTTGAGATAGTGAGATTGACACTTATATCTTCTTTCATTTTGTCTGTACTAAAAAAGGGAAAACAAAGTTATTTGGTAATGGCATTACAAAAAGAGGTCATATTCAAAGTCTATCTGAATTTCTAGCTTTGTTCACTAAGCAGATTAGGGACCACGGAAGTTGAGTGTATACATTTTACCATAAACCTACTTTTTAAAAAGTTAAAAGTTCAGCAGTAGCTTAGCTGTGCATATGTCAGGTGACACTCTGAGAGAGATTGTGTGGCTCCTCTGTTTGGGTTCACTGTAGTGAAATAATTATGAATTGCTCCTCACTGCAACTGCTGATTGATACACCAGTTGCCTGGGTTTATTTGTCTCTGAAATATATAAAATGGAGTTTGGTAGCTGGAAAGCTGCTTGATTAATCCAAATTGTGTTTAAGAAAGAGAAATACGTCATAAATCCTGAACCCCAAGAGTTATAAAGCAAATGCCAGTCGAAGTAGACAAATCTACAAAGAAACTTATCAAGCTTATCCATGAGAAACAGTGGCTCAGTACACCATAATGACCTCCCATCACTGTGAAACATGCTCCAGGTCAGCATTGTTACCTGCCTGATCGGATAAAATATTTAACACTGAAATGCCACCCAACCCTCCTCTCCCTCCTTCTTCTTCAGTGTATCTCTCTCACTCTCTCCATTTCTCTATCCCTCTGTTTTGTCTCTCTTTCTACCCGGTTTCACTTTTCTTCTCCATTCTTTTGTCTGCAGGCACAAAATCTTTCAACATGATGTCCCCCACTGGTGACAACTCAGAGCTGCTGGCAGAGATCAAAGCAGGGAAGAGCCTCAAGCCAACACCTCACAGTAAAGGCTACACCACTGTCTTTTCCAACAGCGGACCCACAGGCAATGTAGGTCCACAGCCGTCCACCACTACTGATGACACATTTATGCAACAGTCTCTGAAGAGTACAGAACAGTTCATTTTAAAAATTCACTGTGTTTACACAGTGAGTTTTACACAATAATCAGGCTATAGGGCCATTAAGAAGTCTGTTCTTTATGCCACCCCTTCATTTTTACACTGAATCAACAAACGGCAGCATCATGTCACTCCAGTGTGTGATTTTAGACAGTATGCCGGCATCGCGGAATCAAAAGAGGCGAGACGGGCATGACATGTAACACAACAGCGTTGGCCTCTATTGTGACATATAACATACACTTTGGCAGCACTTTCTGAACAATATCAATTTCATTAACAAGGCAATAACAATCATTTACCATCGCTGTTCTATGGCGCCTGATCTTGTCCTCTGCTCAAAGGTCTCATTGTTTTCCCAATTTGCAGACATTTCCGGCGGCATAACAGCAATATTGCCCCATTTTAAAGGTATACTATGCAAGATCTTCCTAAACACAATAAACTCATACAAAAGTAAGCCCTTTCAATCATCACTTGACCCACTAGAAATGTATAGAGGTGTACTTATCTGCAGAGACCCTGCCCTCTACCTATATTTCTTATTTTCATCTTATTTTGCTATGTTAGGGACATTCCCTGGCACAGTGCACAAGTGAGGTCGGGAATTTATGAAACAAGTAGCAGGGAGGTGCCTAACTATAAGCAGATCCAAAGGAAACTATGAAAATCATCGACACAGCTCTGCAAAAAAAAAAAAAAAAAAGAGAAATATAGTGAGGCAAAACGCCAAGCGGAGAAAGCTTGTTCCAAAACAGGTGATATCATTTATAAAAAGTAACCGATAATTCCTGCATAGTATACCTTTAAATCAAGTACAAGTACATGCAAAGACACACTGACTTGCATGATTCTGGAAAAATAGAATTAAATTAAGCAAAATAATCCCAAATCCGTTAAAAGTGCGATTATGTAATCAGGGACATGTCTGTGACAACTCTCCACATTATTGCTAACCAGTGGACCCCTCAGTTATGCTTCCTTCATGATCACATTAGTACAACTTTATATAAGTAATTCACTGATGATTCAGGGTTAATACCCCAGAAGTTTTAATAAGTTTGAAACCTGTGCACAATGTTAGCGAGAGGACGTCTGAGCTCGATGGATAGATCTCGTCAGTTATAGAAACTGTAGTACTATACTTGGCTCTGTTTAGAAACCACAGTATTTCTATCCCAGTTTCTAAGTCTAGTATAGCTTTGCAAAGAAACACACAGTCTGAAACACCTGATTTGTCTTTTACCAATAGACAATACCACATTCAATTATCAACATTGGTCCCTTAAAAGGAAACTACGGTATTTTTCAACTTGGTACCCACTTTCTCATGATTTTGCGTTTAAGTGACTGATGGAATGAGTCCAGTATTGAGAGAGACCACAGTGGTAAAACAGGCTGCAGTGTATTCACGTTGGCCAACTGTGCACCGCCAATGTATGTCCATTAAAAGTGTTTTGTTTTTGCCACTGACAGGCTCAGATTATTATTTTACGTGTCTGATAACATTATGGAAAAGACCCTACAAATAAATGAAATGTTTTCCTTACCTTCCGCTGGTCTGTTTGTTATTGTGACCATGTTTCGCTCAAGGCTTGACTTGTTGCAGGAAAAACAACAGTGGAAATGTTAGTCAGAGTTGATGAGAGGAGTGCAGAGAAGAGTTTGTTGTGTTGGAGTACAGAAAGCGCACCTTAGGGTTATCTCAAAGGTTTTTAATGTCCAGGCTGACTGTTTCGCTAATATCGACAATGTGGAAAAGTCTGCGAGATTCGACAACAAGACTTCTCTTTGAGCAAGACTTGGTTACACACACTAAGAAACAGACCGGTTGAGCAAAAGATAAGGGAAAACATTTTATTCGCGTGTAGGGTCTATAATCAGACATTTACAATAACAATCTGAGCCTGTCAGTGACAAAAACAAGCACTTTTAATGGACATAAATTGATGGAACTCAATTGTCCATAGCCTGTTACACTGCTGCTGCCTACAGCCCTCTCTCTTGATACTGGACCAGTTTTAAAAATTGTCGTCTCCATTAGTCGTGTAGACACAACAACATGCAAAAATAGGGTCCTGGTTAAAAAAATACAAAAGTTTTCCTTTAAGGCTGAGAGGGAACTGGCAATCCAGGACCTTAAATACTTAACACACATTACAGTTTCATCATTAATGCTGAGCAAGTCATAGTCAACGTGGTCATACACGGAGTTAAACTTAAGCTACAGTAAGTAAGAAATTGTGCAACACATTAACTTTCCACAATAATGCCCAATACTGCCCTTTAGTCATAAGTTTCTAAGGATGTAATTAGGAAAGAGGTTTAAAAAGATACATGGTTGTCAGACTTGTCAGGCCACCACCAATGTTCTCCTTGTTGTCTTTATTTTTATCCAGGAAAACACTGCATCTCCACCAGAGACTCGCACATCTAGCCCACCAGCCAAGCCGTCATCCCCACCACCATCCAATACATCTGTCATCTCCCCACCCACCACCCCCAGTCCCAGCCCCAGTCCTACTGGCTCTGGATCTGCCAGGACCATGTCGTCCTCTGCGAGCTACGAGCAACTGTCCTCCAACTCTGTGATCAATGGGAATAGTGGCAGCTCAGCAGGAGCAGAGTCAGGGCGGAAGATGAGTCTGGCAGATGTGGAGGCGCTAGTGCCCACTCATGACGAACAGGGGAAAGCGATCCCCGAGTGGAAGAGGCAGGTGATGGTGCGGAAGCTTCAGGTCAAGATGCAAGAGGAGGAGGAGCACAAGCGCAAGGTAGGCACGGTGTCGCAAGGCTGTCGGAAGAACTAGATGTTTTATTATGTCTTCGCTATCCCATTTGTGGTGTGGTAAATTTACAACGCTCTGTAATCTTGATTATATATGGCTCCAGTTTGACAATAATAATCAACAACACAAAGGGGATAGCTGGTGCGTGGATTTGAGTGTGGACTTTTGTGATTTTGAACAATAATGTGGTGTGAATGTATTAGTGTTCATGCATGACGTAAGTTTTGCTGTCATTTTGACTCATCATTCAAACACGAAGTTAGGGTGAAACATCTAATGGGAGACGAAAAGTTAATTTAGCATCTATGCTTTCTCGATGCAGAAGAGTGTTTCTGTGTTATCAAATGAGCTGCACTTAGGGACTGATCGCCTCTGTGCATTTTTGCAGTTTAGTCTTAATTGCCCTTATCTGCCTTACACTTATCTTTCAACCAGATAGCATTGTCACATTTATTCACAACGGTTTCAGTCAGCATACTGAACTTACTTTACAAACAAGCTTTGTTTCTGAATGTATTATTTGGCTTAAGAATGTATGACATATGCTAATCTATCTAGCAGTCACCGCAGTGTGTGGTAATATTATGTGTATTTAGACAAGGTGTTAATTAGTAATTCATATTGTAGCAATCTGAACACTTGTTAGTCCAATGTAATACAAGAAGGACTCTATTTGGTATGTGATTTGATTGATTAAATTTGACTGATTAATAATTTATAATTATAAGGATTGCAATCGTATAATGATCCCGCAGGTAGAAATTTGTGTCCAGTGTCCTATAGTGATGGTGACATGTAACGTCACCTTACAGTAGTACACCAGGCCTTACAGTAGTACACCAAGGTAGTCATACAGTATTTTGGTGATATATTTTCCCTTGTAAATAACATATTGAAACATAATTTAAAAGCAATTGCATGTAACAGCATTTGATCTAACTAGCTCTAAATGTAGACATCCATGTGCTCATTCATATTTAAGGTTTATTTTTTGTTTCTTTTCATCTTGATGCATGTTTCTTTTTTCATATAAACAGTCTTTAATAATAGCAAAAGACTCTTTGTGGTGCAGTGACCTGAATACTTGACTACGATGCCCATCACAACATTAACACACTTGACTAATGCATTCTCAGTGTGGGCTGGTGTTTGATGATGGAGTTTTGTGGCTCCAAGTTGTTACATGCTGATTCAGTGGTGTGATGCCGAGCCCGTTCACACTACAGGTCAACCAGTTATAATAACAAAAATACTTAAAACTGGGTTTTTCGGGGTTGGTTTCTTTTTGGAAGAAGAAGATCACAATATGTGAAGAGTAACTCCATACGAAGACCCTTAATCAGAAAAACCTTTGCTGCACTGACCTCTTTGGGTTGGCAGTTTCAACTCTGCTGCACCTCCAACCACACCCAGTGCAGCTAGAGGTACAGACATCTGTACAGTGATGTAACACTGCATTATAATGTGGTGTTACATCATAATTGGGTTGCAGACAGATGGAAAACTCAACTGCTGGATGGCAGTAAAAGCAGAATATTCAGCATCTGTGCAGTTACTCTTTACACTGACCAAGACCATAAAAAAAACTGATTCATAAAAATGGCGGAGAGAAACTGTTAAAGCGGGATAAAGCAAATATAGATGTAAAAGGTCTGCAGTGTCAAGTGCCTAAAAAAGTACAAATGTTGTAAACCTGTAACACTAATCAACATTCTGTATTAATATATGCATATACTGTATATTAAAACTGGTATAATTAATGTACAGTTTGCCAATTTATTAAAAAAGGACAGCTGTCTCTGTTCTCTTTGATTAGACATTAAAAGTAGAGACTTTTTGTTTGTAAAGAGGCAGTGCCATTGCACCACTAAATCCATGTAAATCCTGTGTGTCAAGATGGATTTGCATTGAAGAGTGTGTTCACACCAGGAACCTCAAGCTGAAGGAATCCCCCCTCCTTCCCCTTTTCTTGTCTTCTGGTCTCCTTTGACCTCTGATTTAGTTTGCGGCAAGCGGACATTACCAGCCTCAGGAATGGCACTACTCCCACACCCACAATGCCATTTTAGGCCCATTTGGGGAACTGATGACTGAGAGTGACCTAAACCGTATTGAGAAGCAAATTGAGAACCTGCAGGTCATGCACAAGGTCTCAGAAGTCGAGAAGGAGCTGGAAGAACTGGAGCGGGAGCTTCACCAGCTTCTACCAGTTTCTGCTGCCCTCAATCAAGGGCACTTCTCAGTCAATCCAAAACAGGTACATGGTCAAGCTGAAGATCTTCCAGCCTGGTGCAGCAAGATCTCTACCCTGCTCAAGAGTATGGCCATTCTTCTTGCCACCCTGGGGGGAAAAGAGATAGACATCTTGGATCTAATATGTCCTGGATATTCTCAAGAAGGGGCAAGGAATGGGAGCACAGGCCAGTCTGAACCAGCAGGATCTGTTAGCACTGGCTTTATTGGACGATCTCAGTCCTTCTCAACAAGAGAGGATGTGGAGAAGGAGATAAAGCAGTGTGGAGTTTCAGTGAAGAACCTCAAGGCCAATTATGAAATTCAGAATCAGCAGTCTGCAGATAACAATGCAAATAGGGTGTACAAACGCAAGAGATCTCTCCCTGTGGTAAGTGAATCCAGTTATCGTCCAGAAACAATTCGTGAGGATGATGTCCCTGGTTCCTCTGCTGAGGTCCTTCAGCCCCATATCAATGGAGATTTACCTTCACTGGAGGAATCAGCGTTACCACTTGTTGAGGAGCCAGTTATAATCGCATCTCATGCTCCTCTGACGTATGTGCCCTCTGAGGCAATGGCCCCGACTAACATTGAACAATTCAATCAGGTTCTTTCTGAAGACCCCATTTTAAATAATGATGAACTTACAAGAAGCTTGGAGGTGCAAACCGATCTAAGCTACGTCCAGGAATGCATTGAAATGAGGAAAGAAAGAATTGTCTTCCTTTTCCTTGAGCACTGGCGGAAGTACACAATCTCTGAGTCCTATCGGACTAAACATACTGGAAGGAGAAGAAATCATTTAGATGTGAGCTGGGAGGACTATGACCAATTCAGTGCACAGGTTGGAGGGGAGATGACGAGCGAAGACGACAAACTCCTCCTTTTTATGAAGTCAAAGCAGGTAGTAGGGAATCTGATTGGCCACTGGAGGACAATTATGAGTCAAGTGCCCACACGCCAGATTCGCAGACTGAGTCGGGCCCAGATGATCTACTGGCCAGAGCACTTCCTGCCACATATCAACGGGTCTCCTGTGAGCTACGAAAGCCTAACTCTTGACCTGTTTATGCTCGGATACTTCCAGTTGCTGGAAATGAACATGTCTCGCAGTGAGCGTAAATTCCGCCACCTCTTGTGCTATGAGATGTTTGACCGTCTTGGCAGCCATAAATGGGAGGTCATAAGGCAGTTTCACAAGGAGGTCATGGAGGAAATTGAGAGGGGGAAGAGAGACTGGACGGACGGTTTTGAAAACATAAAACTCAAATATTTCGGAGACTCGAATGATGGGGGAGGTGTGATGACGGCTTCTCTACGCTCTATGTCTCCTGACGTGTCTATTATGCCATTGCAGGAGTCCCTCCCTCCCCCACCTCCTCATCCTCCACCTCCTCCACCACCTACCCATCCTGCACCTCCACCGCCTACCCATCCTGCATCCCCACCTCCAAATGTACAGTCTGCTCCACCTGCACCATCACAACAACCTTCCCCACCAGCACCACAATCAAATGTTTCTCCATCATCATCATCACCTGCTGCATCCCAGAATGTCATACCTGAAAATGGCCAGTGTGTGGAGGTGGGAACATCGAAGAGCTCATTGGAGGACAATACTCAGGGGGATGTAAAAAACAGTGAGCAGACACCATCAAATCAGACAGTGGTTTCTAATGGAAATAGTTCAGAGCAGGACCATATACAGAGCCTGACAACTGAAACTGTACAACAAACTGATGCAACAGCAAAAGCTGAGACACTGCAGGACACCACAGAAAGCTCAGGACCAGATCCAGTGAAAGATGTTCCACCTGTCACTGTTAAAATCATAGAGGAACCTCATGTTGACAAACCCCCACCCAGGGATGAACATAAAGAAGACTCAATTAAAGTTATCTATGAGCTAAAAGAGTTCAGCAATGAGGAGATCATCAGATACATTGACAGAAGCTTTGCTTTTTGGAAAGAGAAGGAAGCTGAGCTTTTTGATATCTGACAACTATGTGGACTAAAGGTCCGCTAAAGGCCCAGTTCACCTGTACAACCAAAGAGGAAATGCATAAAGAGCAAGATCAGGGAAAATAATCTGCAAAGTGGAGTATGCTGAGAAAGGAAACTAATCTGGTGTGTTAGCTTTTAGGCCATGTCACATAAGGGACTTAACTGCGGAAGAGCAAAGAGCATCCACTTAGCTGTACCGACTTTACAGTTTGCATATATGCTGAAGCAGATGTAAAGAAAGCCTGTGATGTCAGAAGATGCAATTTTAGTACAACCATTCAATTTTGAATTGTGCTGAACTAAGAGCTTGTTGAATATAGTATGATTGGTTGCCATGGCACACTGCTTCTAGGGAAACACATTTTTAAAGGGAAAGATTTGCCATAAAAGTCATGTAGTGTGTTTGTTCAGGTCATCTTTGTAATGAAGGAAATAACTGGTAAAACTCTGCACACTTTGCTTGTATTGAATACTTCAGGGTTCACTTCAAATCAAACTCTGGTTAGACATTTACAGGAAATAAAATAGCGACGATTGATTAAAACTTTCCATTTATTCTTGATACCCAGAGAGGGGGGAAAATATCATTTTAAGGGATATTTGTTGTTTGAAATCAGAAATGAAGAAACAAAGTCTTCAGTGGATTTGCAAGAGTTCAAGCTTACTAAGTTTCACAAATGGCCCTTGGGTCCTATCTTGGGCCAGGCATAAAGTGCCGCACAACACAGAGCAATAGTCACTGCTAGTCCTACTTGTCATTGTCTTGGCCAGCGCCCACATTGTTCAAATGTACATGCACCCATCTGTGCACAAATGGGCAAGTAGGTCTGATATAAAGAGCTACTTGCCCATGTTATATCAGGTGTGGTCAGGTGCACTGTTGTTGGACTGCTATTCTGATGCAGAAATAAACCGACTACACTATTGTCCTATAACAACCTGGTCAAAAGTCAGTGGCTCAGTATTTTCTGCTAATAAGGACGCATTATTTAGATAGTAAGCTGCACCTACATAGGCGGGTTCACAACGTGGGTATGCAGGTAGGTGAAATAATACATCATTTATAAGGAAAATATTTACATTCTCTAAAATGTGAACAGAGCAGAGAGCAGAGCTGCAGGGCTGCTGTCCAACTCCCCATTAGGATAAACACTGTGCACATTTACACACAAGTAGCAGTGTAACTTCATTATTTCAGAAGCTAAAAGTTTAGTTCTGTTCATTCTGTCAAGTTTATAACTCCAGTTTTTAATGTTGCTGCTTGAATGTGCCCCAACATTTGGTGCAGTGACATAACTGCTCTTACTGCAGTACTCTCAACAGAAAACCACTCGCTTCTCTAATGTAATAGCACTGTGCTAAGTGCAGGCATACCTGGCTGAATTCATGTTACACCTAAAATAGGCCTACAATTAAATAAGGGACAAAATACAACCCCTTTGCCCCTTAAGCCTGAGTCAGCGCACAGATTATGCGCTGTTTAACAAACACAAGTGGAGTTGGACACGCCCTAAATGCACTACGCCACGCACTTTAGACCATGTGCTATAGATTGTTTAAATAGGGCCCCTTGTCTTTAAGCCTGTGACCTCATGATTTTGTTTATACAATATGTGCCTTTCAGAATAGATTAAGAGATTAACAGGTATGGTAAATGCAGGGTCTGGAAAAACCAATCAGAGCTTTTTCAATCGTCATTCAGAACTCAAACATTTAAAATTTCTGTCGGCAAATGACAGCTTTCACTCGACAAAGCTGTCATCACCTACATGGGACATCAGACTGTGAATTTGAAATTGTTCCACGAAGTTTGTCTTTTTGGTACTTGTTATAATTTGAGTGTTTCTGGGAGATTTGTTTAAACTTTCCACAATATAAATATGTGTTTGTTTATTATTTGGTTTCTACATTGCTGTTGGAAATAAAGTTTGTTGACATTTTTGTGATTACATAATTTCAATGGTTCTTTCCTAAAACATCCTACTTTGATTGTTGAGGTTACTCAACTGACACACAGCCACCAGAATATCTCAATTATCTGACTTGAATTCAGGCCAGATTAAAACATCTTAAATAATCACACTGTTAAACGTACCAATGAAAGAGCCATTGTCTAACGCCAAGCTCTCGAGTGTGTAATCCTCTGCTGCAATGCTCATAGCAGTGAAGAACCACCCTATTCTCATAGCGTCTCTTCTGCAGCATCGAGATTACCTTCAAATAACCCTCTTAGCACCACCCGCTGTCATGCTATCCGTGGCTTAGTGGAGCCATAAGGAGGTTACAGTGAATCTTGATAGACTCACGGCCCAAAAGGGACGGCAGTCAGCTGGTCAACTTACAGGCACATATATAGATTTGTATTTACAGTATTTGTTTCAGATTTGGTGAATGTAAATAGCACAGTAATGGGTGTGTTGTAATGTTTTTATCAGTTAAATTAAACAGTGGAAGTCATGTACAGAACTATAATTTGTTCCACTTTCACTCTGCCAAGTGAATATTTGATATTTGTATTTACAGTACAACTTGTACATATGCAACCGACTGTAACGTCAACACTGATCCAGAAAATGGAGATTATAAATATCAAAGACTGCTAAATTTGTTCAATTGATATTGTGGGTTGAACCAAAGTTCAACAGAATGTGTCCAGACTATACTGAGGTTTATCTACTACTGGTTTAGAAAACCATATGGAAAGATTTTACTCAGTATAAACTATGAGTACAAAACTGGTAACAGGTTGTGAAACTGTTTATAGTTAAGGAAGTTGTCTGCTCAGGCATGAGATAGACTCCCCAGTCTAACATGTAGCATCAAGACTCATTCATGACCTACACTGGCCCAGTAGCAAAAAATATGAGTAGCACTTAAGGTATTCCTGTAACAGGTTTAATGGCAATAACATCAGACAGATTGCCACCAACTACCAGCATAGGATGTCTCTAATGTCCTAATCGTAAAGCATCCGCCTTACCTGTAAATAAATATCATGGTCAACTTGCTTTTTACGAATAATAGCCAGATGAATGTGAGAGCTGATGAGCGTGAGTTCAGAACTTCTTACTCAGAAGAGCCTAACAATTCAAAGTCGTTACCCAGAACGATGTGCTGGCACAATCACAGGTCCTAGGTCAAGTTTTACCTGAATTCTTGAGAATTTGGAGAAACTTGTCTATTAACAGTTTATATTGTGTCTATTATTAACTGTAATAGATGCTTGGCAGGCTGCAATGTACTGGCGACACTCTCTGGGTCTATTGGCTCAAAGGACGACATGAACCTGCTCCAAAAACTAAGCAGCAGAACTTTATTTTTAATGGGACCAGTTTGATTCCTGTGCGGCGTTTGCACACTCACCTCATGTTCATCTGGGTTCCATTCAGTGCTCTAGTTACTTAGTGAAGTTTATGGAAGATTTTACTCTTGATCTTTAAGGAAGACTTCACCCACAAAATGGTAATTTGTGTATCAATTATTCAACCAATGTTACATTGAACTCATGAAAAACATGGTTTTCTCACATATGTCCACAGAAAACAAAGAATCCAAAAACAGAGAATCTTTGATGATTTGAAGTAAACAGGGAAGGCATTTAACAACAGCAAAACTATTTCAAAACATCCACTAACAAACTGTCGCACAACTCGTGTAGTATTTAAGCCTCATTAATCCAGTCCTGCGCTCAGTACTTTGTAAACACATGCATTTTTGCAGGAACCTTACTATTCAGAACACCGATTCAGCTTTTTCAGTTTTGATACCGATCCCGATGCTGTGGCTTTGAGTATCGGCCGATACCTGATACTGATCCGATACCATGGTTGACCTAAAAAGCTATATGCCTTGGAGTGTTCAGTTTGAAATGCCTCCACACAGCAGATTCTCTCCCTCGCTCCATGTTTTGCCTAGGTAGGCTAATCAACTCTTGCAGCTTGTGGCTTGCGGCTTGTGGCACATGTGCTGCTGCTGACATATGATGTAGCTTGCGTCGCAATAGATTTAAAGGGAAAGGATGGGCACAGGTATCTGATGCATTTTCTGATACCCGATCCATCTATTTTGATGATATCGGGGCCGATATTCGATCCAGATATCGGATCGGTGCATCCTTAACATGTTTACAATACTATAATCTTTTGTTATCAAGTCACTTTCAAAATACTTTTAGTTTACAGTGTCAGGGAGAAACTTCTTCTTCATTCACATGAATTGTTGCGAGTTACCAATCATTAGCATTGGGTACTGCTAACGAGGTACATGTAGACTGTGGCTGTAAGTGCCCATTAGTTTGGCTGTATACAGGGCTAATACGCTTTATTTTGGGGACTTCGCAAAATGTGACAAAAATACGGGGAAGTCACTGAATTTTAGCAGGCTTATATGACCCATTTTCAAGTACCAAACACAAGTACATCTGTGACTTGTGAATGAGCAGTAAAACCATGTGAATTAATTACCAGTGCACACACACACACTTCAGCACTGCAAAGCAAGTCCATCAGCTAATTTTTGCTTTGATCGTTTTTTTTTTTCTTGCTCTGCAATTCCCAGGGGAATCATTAAAAATTAACCGTGTAGATAATCTTACCTGGAATAATGTTTGCCAGGGCAACAGAAATGCTTTAGTCAGAGGAATGCAACAGGGTAATCTATCTTGTCAGGTGAAGATGAGAAATCCAAGATGGCTGCCTTTTTTTCTCTCCTGCTCCATCTCCGATTACGGCCTGAAAGAGAGAAAAGGATCCAGTTACCATTTGTGTGTGCTGTCTGTGAGAACATCCTGATAAACAGTGTCCTGTCCATTTAAATGGCTTTATATTATTTTAGAAGAAACAGGAGATGAGTACCTATTGTGTGTGTGTGTGTGCTTTATTTGCTGTTGTAAGTACATACAGTTTACACAGTATGCTCTATATATGCTCTTATATAAAGGCTACTTTCAAAAAATTTGACATCTGAGATTGTGTATATTGGACTAACAGGCTGGACTAATGTTTCATTACAGTTTTTCTGTGCAGGTGTTTTCCTGCTCTCTCCAGCATGCAGACAGGCTTTATGTGAGACTACAGGCATGAAACACATCCATATGAACTTTGTTTTGATGATGAGTTTAAAGCCATTTTTAAGTATTAAAACCACAGAGAAACCCCCAGTTAACCCAAGTGCAGGTCTACTGAGTGAATAACTTTGCAGAGTAAGACCTTGGAAATGCCAAAAAAAAGCAAAACAGCTACACAAATTGATGTAAGTATTTCACAACTAAAATGAATGTTTAACTGACTTTGTTTTGCTGTTGTTGACTTTGTTTTACTCGGGTTAAGTGTTTGAGGCAATACATAATTGTGCAAAAATTGTTTCATGTGATTTAGATACACACTGCTCTAATAATTTGTATATGTAATGTATTGCTCAGCAGTGACTCACAGCATGAAGGGCTTGAATGTTTCCCCATAAAAACATATAGACGGCCCGGCTATCTTGACAGGATTGATGATGATTGAACCTGTGACATCACAAGACACTGATCATTTCTCTGATGGTTAGAGAAATAATCAGTGTCAATAAGCATGTGGTTAAAGTCTACACATGCTCATGATGGTGTGCTGCCACAATAAAGTCTGTGGTATTTGTAGAGCATTTCAGAAGTAGAGGAGGGTTACAGAGACAATGTATTTGAAGCTGATGCTGATCAAGTATTTAGCATTAGATCCATAAATGATTAAATTTCCCTTTACATTTATCAGAGGGTGATTTCTTCTCCAGCGGATGAGGTCATGCAAAGCAGGAAAGGAGGGCTGCTGTTACAATTAAAATCCTTCACTGACTGGTATGGGCCCCTATCTCTGTCTCCCCCCTGACCCCTCTGTCCCTCCACAGGCTGAGGAGGAGGCTGCACGCCTGGCATCCATGCCGGCCTGGAGAAGAGACATGATGAAGAAGAAAATGGACGAAGAGAGGTGAGTAACGAAGCTGTGCTGCTCTGCATGACTGCTGTTTAGCTTATCTTGTACCATGTTTATTATATCCTGGACCAGTAGGAGGAGATTGTGCTCATTGTGTTTACCAGTGCGTTGATGTTTGGATGGCTCTTCACCAAGATAACGCTGGAAACAAGAGAGGGGAGCTCTTCCTAAAATGGACCATACTTTGTACTATAATAGTTTTTGAGACATGTCCTTTGGGGCCACTACATTAGGTAGACTGAGCTGAGTTACTATACCAGTGAGGATTCTCTCTCGCCTGCAAATAAGCCTGAAGATTTCAAGGAGATTATTTAACAAAGGCTGGAAACGATCCTGGGATTTTAGCCTGCGTTGATGCAATAGCATAACACAGTCCCTAATTTGAATCGATGCTGCCTCATCCAAAGGTTGAGATCTGGAGGCTGTATGTGCCAAAATAAAACTAATATACCTGAGATGCATACAGTGTTAGATGGCACAGTATGTTAATAGAAGCATACATTATCCACTGTTTGGGTTAGCAAGTGCATCTCTTTGTGGCCACTGTTTAGGTTAGCTTTGGCATTTAAACAATGCAGAGTTGGACTAAGTGCCAAGAAACATTTCCTGCACCATTACACTACCAAAACATCCCATTAATTGCAGATAGAATAGACCCATGGACACAACAGGAAGTATATGTTGTTGGTGTTTTCACACCACATTTTGGGAAATATTTATATTTTTTAAAGTATTGTATCAGAGCTAAACTTCCAGTATCATAACACTACTTGCCTGATAGCTTCAAACCTGTTTTACACAGGAATTGTGCAAATTTGCAGGAAAGCCCAATCCCTCTTCTTTCCGCATTGGCAGTATAAAAACAAAATCGGGGAGTGCGGCAAATTGCCGCCTGCTTACTTTTGTTTAAACATACGTTTATCATACGTCGGCCCGTCCTTCACGTTCCCGTCATCCGACGGTTAATAGCCTCCTCGTTAGCGAGGGCAAGGAGGGCGCGCAATTCTTTATCTCCCAGTTGTTCATCTTCTGCTTTGCCTCTGCTAGCTGCTCATTCCTGCTATCACCTGTTTCCGGGTTTGAAGTCTACGCCAGTGAGTCGAACGTGCGACGTCATCAACAGCCCCTCCCGAGGCGGAAGGCCGCCTCGCTCTGTTTATACTAAAACCGTTCCGCCGATATGACTGCCCTATGAGGCGGAACATTCGCGGAACATCTGGCAGTGTAAAAGGGGCAAATGACTGATGCAGTTTTCCTGACATCTCTAGTCAGTGATTACACTCACTCAAAGATATCCTGCTCTGTCAAACTAATTCACGGTAGAGCTCAAAGTCTTATTTCTGATACCGGATCTAGCATATCTGGCACCATGATTCAAAGAGAGGTGAGTAACAAATAACACCTCTTGCCCACTCTAATGTAACTCAAGCATCAACTGAACCTACACATGAGATTTGCTGAGACACTTTATAAACAGAAAGTTTTCCTAAAAAAGACGCCTGTGTCCATTTAGCTGAGGGTGGTAACCATGTTTACAATGATATTTTGAAATCTAGGATACTTACACTAGGGGTTAAGTGACGTAATCAGAGCTGTTACTTTGACTGGTGCAGTTTGGTCTTAAGTATTGGATGGTCTTTAACTCAAGAAAGCGTTATTATGAGAGGACAGAATGTTGTAGATGTCTCCTTGTTTTTAATGTATCTAGAATGATTGCACCTTTTTTACAAATTCTGTGCTACAGTCTTCATTAAAGAACCTAACCTAACCTAACCTATCTATCTCTACAGTGTTGTACTTAACGAATTACTGATTTGTTTGGGAAGATGTTTTTACAGCTATATAACTGTTCAACAACAGTCACCTCCATTTAATGCTGGTTATGAACAATTTCCTTTTATTTTTAATCAGCAAGCCTTACAGCGATGTCCTAGTTGCTTTAACTTATTGAATAACTGTTGTTGTTTATTTAGATATTTACTCTTTTTTTCTTGTGCTTATGTCCTCCTGATGTGACAGGGAACAAAAAAGGTAAGAAAACATTATTTACTCCACATGGTAATGTTTACATAACACTGAACATCTTGTGAAACATGTTAAATTGTTAGAAAACAAGTCTCCAGATTTTAACAATTTTGTGAGAGACTATGAGTTTGAGATCAAGGCTTCCATCTAGTGGACAAAAATGGTCACATGTTGTCCTTTAGAGAAAATAAATCATTAATAAAGCCGGGTAATGAAGATGAATCAAAAGTGACACGTGGGTAAATAACAGAAACAGCTCTTGGCCATATGTTAATAATAACTTCCTTATATATTGTATCAGCAAAACACTAGAAAATAAGCCTGTGCGAAAACTAAAAGGGGAAAACAAAAAGCACTGAACAAGCTGTATGACGCAGACATAGTAATTACGTCATGTCATGTTGCAATGGTCAACGTCCTTTTCTGTTATCATGTGTGACTTGCTTTTTGAGGACTGAGGCGGACGTGTTATCTTACACTAAAGACTTTTTGGCATGTCATAGTAGGAAAAGTACAGGTAACCGATAAAATAAAATAAGATAAAATAACTACATTCATCCGTTCCAGGGTCCTGGTATAGTGCATGCTGGACAAATACATTTAATGTGTGCTCACATGTCCTGCTATGACAAGTCAAAATGCACACATACTTTAAAGGGATAGTTTCGATTTTTTTAAGTGGGGTTGTACTTATCTATGACAGTATATTACACATATTTTGACAGGACATTTACACATGACACTGGCACACCCCCAGTTTGGAGACACAGGCTGGAGTCCAACATGGAAGATAAGTATTGCACTGTTGTGGAGGGGTCGGCAACAACACATATTGTAGCCACCTAAAAAAACAGTCCCACCTGAAAAAATCTGAATCAGTTTAAGTGTGTATATTGGGAGTTTCACTGCTCTTATATAATATCAGACAGTGATTTCCAACAGGAAGATGAAGCCATTACACTGCTCTCTTAAAGGCCAGACTCCATTGAGAAAATCAGTGATTTAACATTGCTGAATACAGGAGCCACTGGTCTACTGCTGCCTTGAACAGTTATTGTGTTTGTGTTATTGTGTGACTTTGGCGTTTAAAAGGGTTAGTTTGGATTGACCAAAGTCACACAATAACACTAACTTAGTGACTGATCGCTGCAGGAATAGAGCAGCAGCTCTGTGTTCAGTGAGCTAAAATGACTGTTTTTGTCAATGAAGTCTGGTGGCTGTGATGAGAGCATAGATGGGGAACTGAAGCAGTTAACAGCTACCCCATCAGAATGAGCTGTCTGACAGGAGGGTTAAGAAGTGAAGATACTCCCTATATAGCGTACAGTTAAACTGATATTGATTTTTTTAGGTGGGACCTTGTTTGTGGCTAAAATATGTTTTGTTGCTGACCCGTCAACAGCAGTACATTAGTTAGCTTCTATGTCAGATTCCAGACTGCTTCTCCAAACTGAAGGCATGCCGACTGACATCTTCTGTGTGTTATGCACTGTTTATGGATAAGTGTACAACCCCACTTCACATGGGACACATTGATCAAACTAGAGTACCACTAACTGTATCTGTACTCTCACCAGCAATTTGATTTTAAGTATATTATTTTGTATTATCTGTTAAAATGTGACATTGTTTTATTAGCTGGCCTATTAACAGATTTCATTTGAAGAATTTCTTCTAAAAAAGCTTATGGTACAATCTAAGTTACATTCTGTTTCTGGCCCTTTGTCCACTTTTCTTCATACATCTAGAAAAGCGGAGCAGCAGGCCAAACAGGTCAAGGAGATGGAGGAGAAAACAGAGCAGGAGCGACTACGGATCCTGGGCTATGACGAGACCAAGCTGGCCCCCTGGCAGCGACAAATCATTCTGAAGAAAGGGGATATAGCCAAACAGTGAACTGGGCCGTCTCCCCCTCCTCTGCCCCACCGCACCCACCACCCTCACACACCCACCCCAAGGCCTTCACTGAACACCTCCCGATCCCTGAGCCCCTACCCTGCACTGTACACTGGACAGTGGGGAAGAGCTTGTCTCCTCTAAGCCCTGTCTCACTCTTCGATCTCCTGAAACACAGGACCATGCTGTAGTTGCTGCTGTCCACACCGGCTCCGAGGCTCAGCTTTGATGGCGTGACCCGCCTCCGCCCATTGACAGTCTACTGGAAACAAACTCTTGGTCTGTTAGTGCTAACAATAGCTGTGACATGCACTGATTCTCCTCGCTTAAGACGATTGCTCTAAATGCATGTGTCCTTAACTAAATTAAGATTATCTGTTATGTATCTATTTGCTTTCCAGCAAACAACAAAAGCTATTTCACATAGATTTACTCAAACAAAGAGGTTTTTGATAGACGGAAAGGGGCTACTGAGCATTTTTGCCATGGGGAAAAATCCTGTTATGTAATGAATGGAAAAGTAGCTCCATGGTCATACTCAGCAAAGGCTTATTAAAACCTGAAGCAGCTAATGCGTTCTCTGTGTAGACGATATCACATCTTCATCATGTTATATACTTAGTCCTGAGATTTTTGTATCAAGCTCGTAGAAGCGCTTTCTTAATGGCTTAATTTTACTGCCAGAGTTGTAATGCTAACACTCACACTAATCACTTTCTTTAGATAAGCTTGTTGTCATTTCTCTGTGGATTTGGAATATTGATATATATCATATTTTAAATAATGTAAAGATAATCTAGCTGTGCAAATTGAATTTTACTAATTATCACTGGGGGGAAAAAAAGCCGCAATTTTCCAATTAAATTTTTCTATATGTGACCTACATGTTAAGCTATTGTGATCATGAATGTGAAATGTTGCGTGCATGTGTTGCATAATGTCTATCGAGCATGTTGTGATGTATTATTGAGCACATTTGACCGCAGGACCCTGGATTTTCAGTGAAACACAAAAGGAAACAAAGACACACAGTTTTAGTACGTTCCTGCTAGGCTTCTGTTTGAACATGGCCTTTTCTTTAAATAAAAAACATGCACGTGTGAAGAGCAGCATCTTACACCAGACGTCTCATCTGCACACTGAATGTTGCAAAAGTAGAGAAAAGACATCAGTTTGTCCCGTGTCCTCTTCCGGCCTTCGTCCCACTAACCTGGAGGATAAATCTTTGATGAGCAGCTCTGCTTACAGCGTACAGAGTGCGCTCTGTCTGCCAGAAACAGCCGTAACATAAAAAATGTACTGTTCCTTAGATAATGCCAGCTGGTTGTTCTGCAGCCGCTCGTGTAAAGAGTCCAGTTGTGATTATAAATAAGAGAAGCAAGACTTGTGCAATGAATTGTATAATTCACATCCATGCAGATACTTTTTACAAAACAGAACTGACACAAATACTAGGTTGATAATTATACAGCTAATTTTAACCATCATTTCCAAACAGTTTCTTTTAGGTCCAGGTTTCAAGCACTCCTAGGATTCACACATTTGTTGGGAGTGGGGTCACCGACTTGCGGCTAAATATAGAAAGGTGGGGAAATCTGTGTCGAATGTTTTTGGAGAGACTGAGGAGACACATTTGAAATGTTAGCAGAGCGTGAATCTGTGGCATTTGAGAGCAACTGAACCTCACAATCATGCCGGATGTCTCACATGAAGTATTCCCTCATGATGGAAAATATTCTCTATGTTTACTACATTTATGTTAGATGTACATTTTTGCAGATGTAGGGTATCGAACATACGCAGACATGGTCCTGGTTGGGGAATCATCTGGAAATATTCTAATTCACTTTCATCGGATGCCATATGATGTTGAAATTGAAAATGATGTAAACGTCATTGCCATTTGATTTTCTATATATATTTAAACTCTGTATATAGTGACCCTCTCAGATTTTTGTCGTCTCATTGTTTCCATATTGCATTATATTACATGTCTCAGCCTTGCTTGAATAGAATGATGGCTAATTCATGTATAATTATATTTTCAGACTGTTAAAAATGAAGACAATAAATCTTTAATCACCAAACAATGTTCAGTGTTTATGTTGCTTCTCATAGAAACACATGTAGAGTTAAATCCAACACTTCAGGGGCCACATACAAGACAATTTTATATCAAGTGGGAACCAGTAAAACCATTGCATAATAACCTATAAATAACAACACATCCACATACTTTCCTTTAATGTAAAGAAGTACATTCTGAAAACTTTTAATCAGTTTACAAAACAGACTATTCTATTCACAAATCCAAAGTTTTGTCAATGCCTTAGTAACATGTCCACTAATACTGTTTCAAGATTCTTCAGTGTTAAAGCTGCTGATTGACAATATTTCACACCACGTTCATCTATCTTTAAATATGACCATAATAAGTACTCACTGATATTTCAGAGAACTGTATTCTGGTCAGGGTTGAAAAGCATCTGAAGCAGCATTTCACATGAAGTACACTTTTTAACATGCTTCTGAAACATGACACTTCTTCGCCTTAACAAGTGCATCAGTATTAGGTGTGCAAAGTCATCCAGTGGGCCACATTGAACCCTTTGGTGGGTTAGCTCTGGCCCATGAGTTGTATGTTTGACACCCCTGTGTGCAACAATATAAATACATTAAATAAATGCTGCCTGAAGCTTATAATATTTAGTTTTTTAAGAGGCAGATTCACCTGGGGTGATTTTAAGGCCACAGTTTGTGCTGTTGTATTTGTTTGAGTTATAGCTCTGAGAAAAATGATGTGTACAGAGTTTTAACTCATATAATATCATATAATAACATTATGTAAAACAATGTACAATCACACATCACAGGCTCAACAAAAGGAAGGAAATTAAATATCAGAAATAGATAAATAAATACAATAAATAGAACCAAAATATCTCTAATGACAAAATTATTATAATAATTATTAAATAGAAAATAATGGTAATATGAAATAGAAGAACCCAAAACAAAACAAAACAAACAGAAAAAGTGGCACATTTGGGAGTAGCCTAAGATTTTCACAAGATTTTATTTTAGACACTTTGACATTTATGTATTGGTTATTGCTTTTAAAGTATGACTGTAATAAGAAAACTCAAACAAAATAATCCATGGAATGTGGATAAGATGTTTGTTTGATTTCTTGACCTTTTCTTTCTTTTCATTTTTAATTAATTTTATCAAAAAGAAAGTATACATCAGTTATAAATCAAGTATCATGTCAACTGTGAGCTGTTTTTTTAGGAAGTAAAAAAGTTAGTCACCCTAGATTTCACATATTATTGAAAAAGTGATAGACAAAGACAAATGACAGACTAAAATTAAACATTAAGGAAACATAAATGTAAAAAGGAGATCACCAAATGATTGATTATAGTGATGCATGCTAAAGTGCATACAGACTGCATAAGAATTAACAAAAAAAATCAATGTAAAAAGAAATGTAAAAAGGAAAATTTGAATTTGTGTATATGAAAATTGCCAAGCAGTGTGTACTGTTTTCTACATGCAGTGTAGTGGCCCGTATTGGTCACCAGATGGCGCCAATAAGCTATCAGGTGTCAATTAAGTGGCAGGATGTCAACAAACATCAGAAACATAGAAACAGAAGAACTTCGAAGGGAGATCAGAAAAGGAGAATCATATGGTCATGGCTGCATGGACAGGTCCAAGTCACACTCTGCCTTTAGTTTTAAATGCATTTGATTGAAAACTAGTTTTATGTGAAGTAGTCCAGCGTCACAGAAACAGCAGCTAAATCCAAATATTAAAGCTGCTTTTCTGTGAGAAGTGACTTCCACAGCTGTCAGCCTTCACCTGCTTTAATCTAAAGTGGCACTTTTCAATACCTGATTGACACTCACCTGTGGTGACGTCAGCAGCAGAGCTTAATGGGCGCCTGCAAACAGAGGAGGAAGTGAGTGAGTAAGAAGAAATATGTGACAGAGTGGAGCGGAGGACTACATCTGCTGCCAAAGCTGCACTTCTCCACGCACCGGACAGCAGCTCTCTGAGGACCGCGGGACTGACTGGTGCTATCGTTTAATAAGAAGGCTGGTGTTTGTGAGGTCACCTCTCACAGGTAAGACAGCTGCTCTCAGCCTCAGTGTTTGCTGAACTGCGTTTCACCTCGCTGTTATGAACCATGGGAATGTGAGGCAGACATTTTTGCTCCCACCCTAATCCGTCCTCTCAGGCAGCGAAGTTATTGGGAATTCAGACTGCGGCTCAACTGGAAAAATAAGCAGATAATGTGTTTAGCTGTAGGTGTTATAACTCCTTTACATTTTAAAACTGCAGTTAACGCTTTTTACTGTTTGTTATAATGTCATTTTAACACTGTCGCTGTAATGACATGTTTGTAAGAGTTAGGCCTGCTTAATAACGTGCCTGTGTGTCTGCTCTTGATAGTATCCTCTGTGCACAGGGCAGGTTAGGAGTATTGTCAGAGGAAAAGTGTGAATTTGTTTTCCTGTAGTTTGTGTGGCGCACAGATTTGCTGGAGCAGGTCCGTGTGTGTGCTTCTGTGTGGGCAAGTGCAGTGTAGGAGTGAGCGGTGAGTCACGGGTTGAGTCCCTTGATATGAGTTTGAGGACGGACACAACTGGCTGCTCCGTCCGTCCGACTGACTGTGTGTGTGTGAGAGACGGGTTATGCTCCCCTCTTTGATGGGAAGAGATGTGGAGCCCCACTGTAGGTCACTGGTGGTATTTCAGGGTCATCCAGACATCATATTACCCCTGCTGTTATCCCATGTCTCCATTTAAGGTGCTATACATCTTCCCTGGCTGCATGTTAAGTCTGTAATTTTTCCCTCCTCTTCAGACTCCTTCAATGTTGTAGGAGCTGAAGAGCTCAGCAGACCCAGCCGAGGTGACGGTGGGAGGACGCCATGTCCCAAAGCCAGTCAGACAACTGCACGGGGGACCAGGCCCCTCTAATTCTGGAGAGCTGCTTCACCACCGAACTCCATATATCTGAGCCGGGCGATGAAGGCTACGAGCCGCAAAGCCCCCCCACACCCCAATCTGAAACACCCATACTCGAGGAGGATGAAGTAGACAGGATGGTGTTACCTCAGAAGGTGGTTTTGAGCACCCAGAGTCCTGCAGCGCAGAAGGTCGGCACCCACCAGCTCATCCCCAAGAATTTAGCTGCGTCCAGCCGGCCTAAAAACCGCCACCACACCACAGTGGTGACGTTCCCAGTGGGACTGGAGCACTCCAACAGTGGGTCCCGGAGCCGTCACTCAGCCCAGGGGCCAGATGTGTCCTGGGAGGATTATGACAGTGATGGAGAGGGCTTTGCTTTGAGGAGGAATCGCAGGAACAAGTCATACAGAGCGGCTGTGACCAGCCTGGACATTGAAGCCATGGCGGCAGGACGAAAGGGCGCAGCCACGCTGAAACCAGTCAGAGAGGACAGAGCACCCAGTCCTAGTCCAGCTCGCAGCCCTGGACGCAAGGTACATATACCAAGGGGTTCAGGGTCAAAGGGCAGTATTGTACTAAATCCATGTACCATAAACGCATTGTTGGTTATTCTGAATTTCTTGTTGCAGTTGGCTCATTAATAAAACTGTAAAAAGAATATTTTATCTCCTTATCTGTTGGATATTGTGAGTGTTGTGTAACTGAGGACTATCAGAAGCAACTGGCTAAATCAAAGTGTCAGTTTTGATGCCAGCTATGCTCCTCAGATGAAGACAGAGCCCAGCTGATACAGTTTTGTTCTTCCAATTTCCTCATAGGTCACAGCCAGCACAGCCAGTAGCGTTGGCGGTGTCCTCTGTCAAATTCTCCTTTAGTCACAGTGATGATGCCGTGTTTCCACAACTGTTTCCTATCTTCCAAACCAGTGCCAGTGTTGTGGAAGTCCCCATAGGGTTTTAACCAAAGTATACCAGAAAATGCTACATGTAAGGATTGAAAGAATGAATCAGTGAGAAAGAGAGATAATAAAATGTTACGAGATAAAAGATAAAAAGTAGCATTATTGAGGCACATGCTTTCCACAGTGTTAAACTCAGGCTGTGCTGCTGTCTCCCCTCTAGCGAACCTTGGGGAGAAAGAGGAACCAGAACCAACGTGGATCCTTTAAAGACGGTATGTTCACTAATGTGTCACTCTGTCCACTTCTCTAAATTCGGCTGCAGGACTACAAATAGTTAGGAAATAACAATGAAATGTGCCTTTTTTATATCACTGGATTGCAAAGCAATTATGTGTTGAACAATTTCTCAAAGAAAATTTAAAAGAAAAAAAAAAACTGAACTTCGATGCGTGGATGCAATGAAATCTGTGTCATGGCTCAGAAAAGGTCCCTCGAGGCAACAGTGGAGGACAGAGCAGGAAATCATTCACTGTGAACGTTCCCAGCATGCTAAATGTCAGATTGTTGAGTCTTGAATGTTAAAAATGTGATGTCCTGTACTGTCACTGCCACTTCTCCACTTTGGATTTAAGTATTGTACAGTCATGTGGATTTGAGAAGGTTTGATGAAAGTTGTTTGTCCACTTGTAGAGCTGAGAGATGCATCTAATCATTTAATTTCTTTCTCAGTATCATAATCAGTTTTCTCCGGCACATTTAACACTGCAGGAAGCAAACCTGTGACCTTTCATTAACTTAGTGGTCTCTGTATTATTCCCATAATGACACAGTGCAGGCAGAAACCTGCATTTAAATCAAACTCACTAGCAGCTTTTTTTTTTGTCAAACAGATGCGTTCTCACCTCCCACGCTTTAATTCTCAGAGTGGCTCTTGTTATTATGTTGACAGATTCCAACTCTGCCTTCGCCTTTCAATTTTCACACTTAACAAATTACCTACAATTAACTTCTTTCAATGCATGTGACAGATTCATGGGGAAATATCATCAGAATTCTTAATGCATAAGCTCATTGTGAGAGAAATATTTCAGTTTAGAAACCAGTTTTCAACTCTCTGCGGTGTGTTTTTCCTGATTCTTGACATGAAAAATGTTCTCTATGTAACGTAAAAAGTCACGTGAAGCCAAATTTTAACACCACTGCACACTGAGACTCTGAACTGAAACTTAAGTGGTGTTTAACGATGCCATCCTCAGCCACGCCACGCCTCTACCAGGAGATCCGTGAGCGAGGGCTGCACTCCACCAACCAGGATGAGCTGCTGGATGACTTCGTGGTGGTGGAGCCTCCAGTGGAGGATCAGGGCATCGTGGTGAAGAGCTACCGGCCGGCACAGCTCACCTGGAGCCAGCTGCCACAGGTAAACTTGTAACTGCACTAACATATAAAATGAGGGAAACAAAAAGTGTCATCTATACCTGAGAAGGTGTTTGACTAGATAAGGTAAGTCAGTTATATTTATACAAGTGCACTAGTGCTTAACTCCATCTCAGTCTTCACACCTTCGACAGAGAGCCCCTAACCCTTCAAAATGTCCTTCTCGCTCTTCATCTTAAGTAAAAAAAATCTTAATTTTCATTAAAAGGATGCGATATAATTACTTACAGTCTTCATGTTTTCGCTGCTGCATAAACTCCCACACTTCATGAGCTTGTGTAGCGAACCAGGCTAAGTGTGCTGTAGATGTCAGAATATTCACGAGCCTGTCTGACAGGCTGGAGTTGTTAACATTTAATTTTTACCAGTTTAAAAATCATCTCTGCCTCAAATAAACAGCAGAATGGGGAGCTTAACAATAGTTTTTCTCTGTGTCTCTCACAAAGGTGAAGCACACAGGTATCCTGACACTGATCTCACCTCAAGAGAGAAAGAGACAAGAGGTAAGAATGTGTGTGTGTGTGTTTGTGTGTGTGTGCAGATATGCATCACATGCATATCAAGTATGCCTAGAGATATGTCTTAGAGAGGATTTAATGTGCTACAGGAAGCAGCTGACCATCTTTCAGTTTTAAAAAATCCCAATAAAAACACAGCCTTCTTTCTACACTGCATTTTGCATCAACACCCAACAGTCACACAGGGACAAAATCTATAATGCAGGAGGAACAGATACCAACTTTTTCATAATGGACTTGACACTAGAATGTAATGCAACCATATCACTAGCAGCATTTAAAGTTAGGGGTGAAAATGACGTCATGAAATTCTAGCAACAAATGTGCAGTTAAAGAAATCAAAGTTTTTCCACAAAAGTTAGGTGAGTGATTGTTGTTTATTTTCTATTTACATAAAATTTTTGTGTCTGTTTCTGCCACTGTGCTGGGAGAAAAACAGCTCTACAAAAACTGTTACTTGAATAACAAAAAACACTCAAAGTATTCATTAATAGTATTTATTAGAGATGTGTTCTAGGAATTTAGTGTTACACTTTTGCACAGTTGGGGACTTACATGAGGCAAACTCATAAAAGAAGATGCAGGAGAAGAAAAGACATCCCAACTTAAAGTCCCTGAACTGCAGTCCAATTGCCAAAAATCACTCTTCCTAGACCTCGATGAGGTCATGAGGTCAAGGAGAGATATCAAATAGAAATCATAAGGACTTGGGAAAAGACAGCAACAGTGCTAAGACAATCCGAGTGCACTTACACTAGGCTCCGTAATTATGCAACGTCAGATGTTACCGATGTGCGTCTGCTGTGGTAAAACTAAAATGTTCCAAAGATGGAAGCGTGTATTCACTGCAGTATTTAGGCCCACTGCTATACATGTCATCATTCAAGTTTCAAATATGTTGCATTAAAAACTTTCCATTTTTTCTTAAATGACAGACATCTTTGTTACAGTTGATATTCTGATTATGATCTTGGTGAGATGTATTTTGTCACTCCGGTTATATAAGTACAGTCATGTGAAATATTTCCACTGAAAGGCTCCATTGGAAAAAACGGCAGATAGGAAATTTAAATGCATGTGAAATATAATAAAAGAATAAGCATATAAGAAGCAATATGTTTGTGAAAGGTTTATACATATTAGGCAAAGATCTGATATAGTAGCTTAAGAACCAGCATACAACTCAAACACCTGTCATGTTGACGAGTTTGTGCTGTGAAGATGTCACAACTCATACAGGCTGTGGATATGACAAAATAGTTTTCCCCAAAAGAACATCCGACTGGTGCGTCACTTTAGATGTTGCTGCCGCAAAGAATTGTGGGACAGCATTATCTCTTTTCCTCTTGTAAAGGATTGTCCAGTGTATCCTGTGCTAAAGGAGTTAATAAAGGAAGCACTGAAGCACCTTTCCTCAGCTTTTAAAGAATTCAAACAGCTGTTATTGATACTTCCGGGTCATTTCACTCAATTAGGAACCCTCTAAAACAAAAGGACTCTGTGGTTTGGTTGAATCAACACAGGATCCTACATTTCCCATCATGCAATTCCAAATCATCTCTCACATGACCTCCCTGTCTCCCTAATGTTTGTTTTTTTCAAACCCCACCCCTGCAGTTTGTAATACAAGCTTTTCATCAAAGATGGAAGACTCAGACTCAAGCCAAGACTGCTCAGATGACATCATCAGGGTCATGAAGTGTGTCTTAAAATATAAATAAATACTCCACAGTCATATTGATTTTCATCCCACACTTGCCAATTTATTCTCGTCTTGCAACAAGTTCAAACTCATTCTCAGTTTTTGTGTCAGAAGGCTTTCTAGGAAATGAAGGAAGTCACTGAGCAGCAGCAGACGTAGATAAAACAGGCAATATCACAGGCCGATATTATATAGTGTAACTCTGTCTGAGGGTGGATTTCCCCTTTTGTAATGTGTCTGCACGAGCAGTATGACAACAGATGTTGTGTCAATACCAAAGGTCCACCCTGTGTGCACTCTAGTCCCTGAATAAAGCCACACCCTGCAAATGTGATCACACTCAGCCCGTCTGCTGAGCAGGTGCTCGTCTCGCTCTTTTGTACCTTAAGTCACCTCATGGGTTTAGTTTTAGTGATCAGTCAGTGTGCTCTGTAACTCAAACAAAGCAGAGCTTTACCAGGCATATCATCATTTACTACTCAGTTATGATATTTTGAGCTTTTATTCTGAAACATGAAAGTTGGTATCAGATTTTCAGGAAGTATAGTTCTTGATTAACCTCAGCCAATGCCCTTTGGTCCTGTCTGAGCCACTTCACCTTCACAGGAAGTGAAGGGGTGTGGAAGATGTGTCAGCACCACCTGATGGCTCACCTCCTGACCACAAACAGCAGTGGTTAACTAAGCCCCCCCGTTTCAAAATACTCATACCATCATACAGTAAACACCACTCTGAACACCGCTACAAATTGACCTCTGCTTATATGTTTTGTTGTCTGCTGCTATTTGCTTCACATTCCTAAAGATAATTGGTAAACTGTTATACTGCAGTGTGTAGAGAATATTCTAAGTTTCAGTGGAGTCTAAAACAACACCAGTAAATGTCAGATTTTGGTGTCACTAAGTATCAAAACCTAGATTCAACACTGTGCTCCAGTATTTGCAGGGAGAAGTCAGTCAGAGAGGAGAGCAGAAATGCAGATTTCCCAACCAACAGCAGCCTCAATAGACCAGAATGCTTTGCAGCCTCAGCATATATTACATGTCAGTGATTTTGAAAAACTTTATTAATACTTTACTCTGTTCATCTATGAGTAAAGCCCACATTTGAATACAGAAAGTAGAGGCAATTTCTCTGGATGTTATTAATCCTTAGAGACCCAACATAGATCCATTTTTGTCTTTTTTTGGGGGGGACAGGTGATCTTTAAGGGGAGACAGCAGGTCAACAGTAAATGCCACAAAAAAGTGGTGAACATCATCTGAAAACAGGAAACCTGAGGATTAATTTGAGATGCAGCACAGCACGATGTGTCAAGTTTTTATAGTCATAAATCTTTAATAAAAAACTGTGTTTGGTTAGACACCTATTCAAAGTTTAAAGTTTAGAGTGTATAAGAGCTAAGATCATTATGATGGAAGTATATGATGGCCATTCTCATGTTTAAGTTTCTTAAGGTGTTGCAGAAATTTTAGGGTTAATAACATTTGTTGCATGGATTTGGTGTTAAATTTAAGCATTTTCACAACTCAAAAATTGATGAAAATGGTTAAAATTTCCTCCAAAATACCACGGTAAGACACTAAGACCTTGAGGAACACTGTAGAAAAACCCATGCTGTGATTTGGTATCAAAAACTTTTTACATTTGGAGATTTCTGTAAGCACTGCATTTTTCAGAAATTTGATGGTGAGCATTTTTGTTCTGGAAACTGCTCAGAAACCCCTGTATTGTCAATATACCTGTGAAGGCCAAAGATACTCTCAAGGATGCTCAATATGTCTAGTTTGTTGCTGTAAAGTTTCATGAGGCTGTGATTATCCTAGAGGTCACAATAGCTTTTTTTATACAAGGATTTCAGTTTCCAAAAATATTCTCACTACAATAAAATGGCTTCTATGGGGGCTAACATCACCACACATTAATAAAATTGTGCTCATTGAACTCACAAGAGTCTCAGCTTTCCAGTTATACCCAATTTATACAACTCCAAGACTGTTTAGGGACCCCAGTATGCTGAAACATTCAGATACAATAGGCAAAAATAACACATTTACAATGCACACACTGCATGGTTTTTACCCCAAAATCATCTTATCTGATAAACAGGAGGTTTTGTGTCTCTGTCAACAACCATTTCTCTTCATGTTTATCTCTTAAGTATGGTGTGCCTCAGTGGTCAGTCCTGGGACCAATTTTATTCTCCTTGTATATACTTCCCCTTGGGCACATTATTCATAGACATGGTGTCTCTTCATTTTTATGCTGATGACACACAGATGTACCTTCCCGTTAGATACACAGACCTTGGAGTGATGTGTTCACTCAGTGACTGCCTTACTGATGTTAAAAGCTGCATGTCAAAAACATTGTCTTCAGCTGAACTCAGACTAAACAGAGATTGCTGTCACCGGGCCCCAGCACATGACACAACAAATTCTGCCTTTGGCTGGTCCCCTATTTGATACTATCAAACCTGTTGCCAGAAATCTTGGGAGTCTGGTTTGACAGTAATTTCAGTTTTGAGCAGCATGTCACAAAGCTTGCGCAATCATGTTTTTATCACCTTAGAAATATTTCAAAAATACCATCCATTTCACATTCAGATATCTTGAGGTCAAAGGTCAGGGGACCCTTGTTAAAATGGCCATGCCAGTTTCCTCACCAAGATGTAGCCTATCTTTGGAGCGTTATTTAGCCGCATTCCTGACAAGCTAGCATGACATGGTTGGTACCAATGAACTCTGAGAAGAATTCTGGGAAATCACCAAATTACTGAGGAAGATGGAAGGAAAGTGATATCCCAAAATAAAGTGAATTAAAAACCTTCATGAAAAATGTACAGACCATCAGAGATCTCACAGTAAGAGCATCACAGGGTGGGCTTTTCTGTTTTAAAGTTTGATGTTTGAAAGAAAGTACATGCTGCGAGATTTGTTTCTTCACATGCACACTTATTTTGATTTATGTGGTCATTTTACAGGCCATTTTTGAGATCATCACATCGGAGCATTCGTACCTGCACAGTCTGGGCATCCTGGTGCGTCACTTTAAGAGTAATGAAGCTCTGAGGAAAACTATGACGGCCACAGAGCACCATCACCTCTTCTCCAACATCTCTGTCATCCACCAAGTCAGCAAAAGGTGGGCACAACTCTCTAATAGTTTTACTTATATGTGTGTGTGTGTGTGTGTGTGTGTGGGTGTGTGTGTGTGTGTGTGTGTGTGTGATGGAAAACAAGTGCTGGGGAAGGCTCACCACCTTGTAAAAAAAACTGATGATGTTATCAGTGTGTGAAGCAGGGTAATGGCCTGATTATCTGCATACAGTGTGTACAGATTTTGAATGGGGCTGCACATTGAGGTTTTTTTTTTTGTGTGTGTGTCATGCATTTAACATTGTATTCCGACAGACATGTTTCCAAGCAGTAAATGTGTTGATTGAAAGTTTCAGGTAGAGTGTTTGCCCTTAGCATGTGTTTAGTATCCTGTAGGCTCCATCAGCATGTTAAAACACGCTAACCAAACTGGTTCTGCTGCCTAGCTGCCCTGAGTGGTATTCGCGGGCTTTAGGATGATAATGTGCTTGAGAGCAGCCTGTGTTGCTCTGTACATTGCTGGCTGCGCTACTTTAAATAGATCCACTTTTAGCAGCAAGAGAAGAAGTGTCAATCTGTCTTTGATCCTGTTGTATCTGTTTCCAAGTAAAACAGGATTGTGAAACTAGAAGGCCTCAGTAGCTGCTGTATGATCTGACTTACATGAGCTGTGTGTCCTGAAGGTGCTTCCTGGGTTGGGCTGTTTTCCAGGTGTCATTTTACTTCTTTTTGTTAAAAAGGCACTCAGCGAGGGCAGGGCTGAAAGTCATTTATTCTGTTGTGATAGTAGTGGAAAGCCTTTACAATGCTTTGGCAGAAGTAACCACCTAGATCTTACAGCAGATATTTAAACTGTACATAGTTTATTATTTTAGTACATTAAAGGAATACTTCCCCCACAAAATGACCATTTGTATATCAGTTAGTCAGGGCATGTACCTTGAAGAAAATGTTGTTTTTGCCTTCACGGAAAATGGCGAACATATTGATTTATTGGTTGACTGGGGACCACGTTTAACATAAAAAACTATATCAAACATCCATCTACAAACTCTCTCACCATGTGTACTGTATAGAGTATATAGAGTCTAATTCATCCAGTTGTATGTACAGGACTTCCCAAACACGTGCATTTTCACAAAAAAACTTAGTTTTGAAGTCTGGCCTTGAAGAGAGCATTGATGAGTTTCACTTTCAGTTTGGGAAGTGCTGAGCATACGACTGGGTAAATGAGACCTGAGTTAGACTGAACAAGTTTATAAATGGATGTTTTGACATACAGTGGAACTCTCTTATCGTGGTCACGTCTGATCTAGTCTAGACTAGACTACACAAGGTAGCCTGAGAACACCAGGTTCTGTTGCTGCATCTCATAGACTCGTTTTTGGCAGTTTGTCATAAGCTTTGAGGAGACTACGTTTTTCATGTAGAGAAAGTGAGTTTCTCTCCAGACACAGTACCAGGGGCGTCAAGTAAAAAAAAAAAAATTACCGTAGTTATAAGTGTTTTTGTCCATATTCTGCCATGTATGAAAAGACCCAAAATGAACGCTGTAAGTGGACTGCTTGATTACCATAAATTATTTAAACAATATTTGTATAGGAAATGTTCTCCCCCAAGCTTTTTGATCCATAGAAGTGGCTGTTCACTGTAATCATGATCACTATAATTGGGTTCCATTGTAGTCACTGTTTTAAGTATGGTCCCCAGTCAATCCAGGGGCGTAAATATAAACAGTACAGGCAGTGCATTTGCACTGAGGCCAATCACTGCCAACGGACAGGACTAAAATTGTTGTCAAGCTTTTGTCAAGTGGAATGCCAGAACCAGTGAGGAATAATAACAACAGTGACGACAGCTATAGACAACATAGATGCTGTTATTGAGGCTGTTCTGAATCGACATGTCCTCTCAATATGGCCCAACATCTCAGTAAATCTCATTGTGGAAACATTTTGTGAAAGCACCAATTGTCAACCCATCAATATCGATACTGAAGTATTTGGTACTACTAACCCGAAATTTAAAACCTGCAAGTCACCACACTCAGTTCAGCCTCAACACGCTCTGCGCTCACACAGCTGTGGGTCCTGCTCAGATAATCACTCTGTGGGAGGGAAACACAGTCCTTTCACTTCTTTACTAAACCTCCCCCTCTCTCTCCATTTTCAGGTTTTTTGAGGACCTTGAGCGGCGTCACTATGACAACCCGGTGATCCGGGACATTAGTGATATTGTTCAGAACCACGCTGCCCACCACTTTGAGCCCTACATCGTCTACTGCTCCAACGAAACCTTCCAGCAGAGGACGCTGCAGAGGCTGGTGTGAGTAGCAGAACAAAAAGGCTGCAACAAGCTGAGTTTCTGCGGTAACACGGCGGGATGAGCTAAACTTTTCTCTTTCTTTGCGTTGTTTAGAACCAGTAACACTGCGTTCAAAGAGACCCTGAAGCAGATTGAGGGGAGCAGTGAATGCGGAGGCCTGCCCATGATCTCTTTCCTCATCCTTCCCATGCAGAGAGTCACCAGACTGCCACTCCTGCTGGATGTCAGTTTAACCTTTACTTGACTATATGAAGAACTTACAGGGAGCCACTTTATCTATTAATGAATGTGTATAGTTATTAGATAGACTGTCATTCCATCAAGCACAACTTTAACTTTGCAAATAGAGTATGTGCTTGTACACTAGAGTTAATACATTATTGATCAGCTTCATGATATGAACAGTGGTGCAGAAGAAGTAAAAACCGGCTCTTTGTTCTGTCTTCACAGACAATCTGTCAGAAAACTCCAGACAAGACAGCGGAGTACTTTGCTGCTGTTTGGGCGCTGAATGCCATCAGCAAGGTAGAGATGTTGAGAAAGCACTCTTTTGCCCTGATCTCTCATTTGCTATGATGATGATGTGTTTTTAAGGTCCTGATTGTAATGTGGTTATTATTTCAACAGCTGGTCACCAGCTGCAATGATGGAGCTCAGCGGATGGAGAGGACGGAGCAGATGTACACCATCCAGAAACAGATGGATTTTGGTAAAATCAAGGTAAGCTGTGTTTATTGTTGTGGGCTATGGGTGAAAATATAAAAAGGCAAGGAGCATAATTTAATTTGGAGGAGCCTTTGGGCTGTTTCCATTTACGTTGTAATGATGCAGATCCACTTTGCTAACTTGGACTGATGACTCTGTGTCCTCACAGCCGTTTCCTCTGGTGTCGTCATCGCGGTGGATGAAGAAGCGCGGTGAGCTGGCCTTCTACACTGAAGAGCTCAGCATCTGGAGGGCTTTCAGCAGCAGGAGCTACTACCTGTTTCTCTTCAATGACGTACTGATCGTCACCAAGAAGAAGAGGTCAGTCAGACTAAAATACAGAGTTCCTTTTGAATATTATTCACTGGGAGGAGGCCCTGGTGCAGACCCAGAACATGCTGGAGGAATTACGTATCTCATCTGGTCTGGGAACGCCCTGGTGTCCCCCAGGAGGAGCTGGAAATTATTACTGGGGAGAGTCTGAGGTGAGGACATCTTGATTAACGTCTACTGCCCCCGCTACCCGGCCCCGGATAAGCGGATGAAAATGGATGGATGGATGGATGGATGGAGGTCCAGCTTGTAGGATTTAGGGGCATCTATTGGCAGAAATTATAAATAATATTCATGACTACAGCATGTTTTCATGAGTTTATAATCACCTGAAAGTAAGACTTGTTGTGTTTTCATAACCTTGAAATGAGCTGTGTATATCTGCAGTTCATGTTTTCGCATTTTTGTGTTGGCCATCATAGTTCTCCTGCACGCTTGGCGCCCGGGAGAAGTTTTAGTCGTGCTACATCACCGCTTGATGCCACTAAATCCTACACACTGAACCTTTAAAGTCAAATACAATATTTTATGAAAAAGGTTTTTACAAAATGACATAATTAGAATAATCAAGATTAAATCTAATAGGATAAATTAGGATGCAGCCTCCTGTAATATCCTGTTGAAGAGTGGAAGTTTACAAGTTAATGTTTACAACCCCTGGCACATGTGAATTTCAAAACTTAAAGCAATACCTCACTCACAAAATTACCATTTATGTATCAATTAGTCATGCCATGTTAACTTAAAATTTTTAAGAAAACTTTTTCATGCTTGCCTCCACAGAAAACAATGAACATATTGATTTATAGATTAACTCGGGACCACGTTTAACAACAGCAAAACTATATTAAAACATCAGTTTACAAACTCTCACACAACTCCTGCAATATAATCAAAGTGTCATTTATCTCAGTCGTATGCTCAGTGCTTCCCAAACGTATGTTTTTTAGACTTATCTAGACTTTCTTCAAAGTCAGACTCCAATATTAAGGTTTTTTAGTGAAAACGCATGTGTTTGGGAAGTAATGAGCATACGATTGGATAAATGAGATACTGCTGGAGTTGTTGGAGAGTTTTTAAACAGATGTTTTAATAGCTTTGCTGTTGTTAAATGCATTCCTCAGTCAATAAATAAATCAATATGTTTGCCGTTTTCCGTGGAGGGATGCAAGAAAAGCAGTTTCCGTCACTATTTCAAGGTAACACAGCATGACTGATTTCTTTAAAGCTTCTTTACAGATTAAATTGCTCTCACTTTTGATAATAAAAGGATCTTTTTGTGTCATTTGCTGAAATGGTGGCTGCTGCAGAGGACCAACTCCAGATCCATGACCTGATTTTGCAGCATTTCATGAGCTTTGTAGTGTTTTCCTGGTGACTCCCGTGGACACTGAGTAGATCCAGCTGCTGCTGGCGGGCAGGAGACACGAGAAACAGAGTGAAATGAGGAGAGGACAGGGACAGAGAAAGTAGAGAGGATGGATGTGTTGCGTGCATACTTGAGATTCTTCAATCTTGCATTCAGCATGTCAGCTCGACAAACTACAGCTCTCTGTTTTGAGTTAGGGAGAAACCAAACAATGTCAGCACAGAGGAAGGAGCTGCCCACAACACTGGAGTCACTTTCAGGGTTGTTAAGTCAAGACTGTGACCCAGTCGTCAGGTGATAATATCTAGGAAATGCTATTAGCAGATAGTCAAGGAATGTGGTCTGAATGTGTTAATAGTACACGCATACACCGTAAAACAGCTTCTGGGTTCAGCTACAATATAATGCTCAAAAATGATCATTTAAAGTCATATTATTAATGTGAATAGTCCTGCACATGTTGATTAAGTTATCTGTTAAATGAACATATGAATAAAAACAGCTTGTTTGTCCAGTGAGGAGAGCTTTGTGGTGATGGATTACGCCACCCTGGAGAATGTGGAGGTGGAGATCGAAGAGGATACAGAAGGACGGGCGACTTCGCCGAGGAATGGTTCCAGCTATGATCTGTCCTTCAGGCTGCTGATGAGCAGGAACAGTGAGGGCAGAGCAGTGCAGATCATCCTGCAGGCCGAGTCCAGGTACCGCCGCTCTCACCTCTCATCAGACATGAACAGCGCATAATAAATGCAGCTATTATCCCTCAAGAGCTGGATTTATGTTTGATAACACAAGATTTAGATATTATAAGGCAATATTGGGTATGATGTCATCTAGAGGGAGGGGCACTTGGAAGATTTTGATAAAAATCTAAGCTCTTTTATACACTGTGACACACATTGTCACGTCGCTTCTTCTTAATATAGATGATTATGTTTAATGGATAACTCAGGTACTTTTCAAGCTGCGGCCTTTTGCCCTGTGTTCTTGTGTCCAGTATTGTGCGAGAGCTCTGCAGGCTGCAATGTAAACACTCATGACATTTGTGCACCGTCATCTTCTGTCCCATAAAAGTGCTTGTTTTTGCCACTAACCAAATTATGGAAAGGACCCCAACAGAGATAGACCTTTTTGGTAAAGAGTAAGATCCTTCTTGTAAAAACCAGAAACAGCCCTGAAATCGCAAAAGCCAAACTGTCCAGACTCTATTCAAATAAACAGTAATTTTATCATTGTTAAACACACTTCATTCAAAGTCAACAGAAACAAAATAAAACTCACAAAAGCCATCTTTGTTTGTCTTTCCACTGTCCTAACAATCACCAACTCTGGTTTGGTTGAGACAAACCCTTAATTCACTCAGTTAGATGTGAGAATAGGCTGACTCTATACACACTAAAATCACTGCTTATTGAGGTGGAGTCTGGTGATTTTGGCAATGGTGATTTCAGGGCTGTTTCTGTTTAAACAAAAGTCTCCTCAGTACTGGACCAGTTTCAAAAAGTGTTCACATTAGTCACTTCAACACATTAACATAGGAAAATACGGTCCAGGTTGAAAAATACAGAAAATTACCCTTAAAGTTTGAGGGGAGGAAATCGTCAGGGGTTGGCCATGGTCCTGCAGCGCAGCTTGGGGCAGCTATCCCCTGCTGTGAGGCTGAAGTTGGACCTCATGGTTCCCTGCTGTAACCCAAATCAATTTGTTTTGTGTCTGGCTCCCTCTACTGACAGAACTTTTAACAGCAACCTAAAATGTTCCTGTGCATCTAGTCCACTGGTATCACATGCACAATACACAACACTGGCTTTGGAGTCATATTTAACTGTACTTTTTGGTCTCTGTTGCTCAGGGTGGATCGCGCACGTTGGATCGTTGCACTTACAGAACACAAGCAGGCCGGAGTCTTCATCTGTAAAGATGGTAAGTCAGCACGCTCTATTTACCAAGGGAGTCATCTTTAAAATACACTCTGTCGTCAGTGTGTACATGTCAGTCTTTGAAAACAGCACCTAATGACAAATCTGTTCCTTTACCTTTCATGTGTAAATTATTAATTTGTGTGCAGGGCAGAAAACAGATGGTTCGCATTCACTTTCCATGTCAAATGAGTCTGCAGCTGTCTCAAATGTAATTTTATTCATATACATATGACAGCTGCACAGGTTCTCCCTTCTTCTTCAGACCTTTAAACTATTAACTAATACTTTCTTGATCTATGTGAATCCTGACTTCGGGTTTACAAAGCTTTACAAACACTTAAAAACAAGAACCTAATTCCTACTTTCTTGCATTTGACTCCAAATGCAGCACATGAAAACAGTACTCTGGTACAGCACCTTTAACCCCGCTGCTTGTATAGTGTATATGAAACAGATGGACGCCTGTACGACCCCACAGTATGTGCCAAACCTGCCTTGGACATGCACAGAACAATTTCAAAACAAAGACAGACGTGGAGCACTCATTAAGTTTCATGTGTATTGGACCATAGTGCTACTAAATTAAATCTCATTTGAATTAAAGCCATGATCTTGTTCATACAAATACTTAACATTGTGATACTCTGTTAAAGACACATTGAAAACCAAACCATCACACAGGTAGCACACACTGTGGCTGTTTGTGTAATGGCAGTTGCATGAGTAGTGCATGTGTCTTTTTGATATCGTTATCAAAGGGTGTGCCTTCCCAGGGAAAACGACACATTCCAGGAAGTAATGTGATGTGCTGTAGATACTCAGCAGTGTGACACAGGTAGTGTTTGTACAGTATAGGGCTCTGAACGCTCCACCAATAAAAAACATTTCCACACATATGAGTTGGACAGCAATGTGTGAACAGCTGATCTAATGAGACATAAATACATTACTGACGACTAACACACTATACTGACACAGTATATATAATACAGTGTATGACTGCAGATTTAATGACTGTTAACGAGCAAAACAGACATTTTGGATTCTGAGGTTGGTGGTCGGTGAGGTTCCTCCGACTTCACTGCTCCGAAATATGACTTTAAGGAGCATTCCAGTTAAAATTTCCGACTGGGAACTCATTAATTCCGACTTCCCAGTGCAAATGGAACGCACTGACGCTGTACCCAACATAAAGTTTTGGTTTTATGAATCACATTGCATTATGGGAATGTGTTTTAGGTCTGCCGCAGTATGAGGCCACCAAAGCCTACATGCCGAAGGAGCCAGATGAGTTGGGGCTCAAACTAGCTGAGCTTGTTATCGTGATGCAGAAAGAGGAAGGTAAGGTTCTGTGTATGTGTGTGTGCACTTAAATCCTGACCTTCATACTCAGTGTGCCGGTACTTGCACCTCATATAAAAGCATACAAGAGTTCTTATAAAGGCATCTTAAACTGTGTGCTCTTCCCAGCCTGGTGCTACGGGGAGAGGATGCGAGATGGAGTGAGGGGCTGGTTTCCTTCTACCTGCGCCACCGAGATCACCAATCCCACCGCCATGGAGAACAACGTGCAACGTATGAAGCGTCTGCGCAAAGAGACCAACGTTTGAGGGACTCCCGGGATGTTCAGGGAGTGGACAAAATAACAGAAACACCTTCCAGTAGATTGGTGATGCTCATCATGTTCAGTTTTTATGTTGAAACTGAACACAGTGGTCCAGAAGCCCATCAACAACACACTGACAGACATTTACCTGGATGTTAAAAGCCTCAAAAGTGGCCATATATGCTGTCCTGCTGGTCCCAGTGGTCTAAGATGAACACCATGTAACCAGTGGTCACGTTTCATGTTAATCTCCAAACCAGTTATTTTAACACATGATCATCAGGTTGAATCTCAGCCACTATTTGTTGAAGAGCTACTGTGTATACAGGTGTTTTTGTCCACCTGAATGCGCAGCCAATAGAGAAAGGACATTTTCAATAGCAGGACTCAGTGGCCATCAGTGAACATATTTACTTGTACAGTACAACTCTGTGATTTCCTTGTTGGTGTGAATGTAAATTTTAACTCAATAGCTGTAGTTAACAATGAGCCTCAGAATCAGCCTAGGATTTAATTTGGAATCTAGGAGCTACAAACTTTATTTTGTTGTCTACATACAGAATAGTATGAGAAGTTGCATGCAGAAGAATTTAAGTGTATTTCCTACACTTTGGCTTCATGAGTCTTGCCACTTAACCTCAAGAAGAGGAACTTGATATAGTGCTTAGAGTTGGTTGCATTTCTTATTGTATTGTGTTGTGATTTCATTTAAAGATGCTGTGTAGGGTTTATTTGTTATCTTGGTGTAAAAGCAAATGTGACAGTTATCAAAGTAAAACATTTACCATTATGAATGCAGTTTGATTGATAAAGAAAACTCAACTACATGGTTTTATTTGTCTAAATATATTCATATTTGGGATAAATACACTCTTAACTTAACAGTCTACTATGTAAGTGAAAGAAATAATGTGGTTTGTGTCGTTTAGAGCCCGTATACTTGAAATATAAAAATAAAGCCAACACTCGAGACAATGTTCCTGGTTTCTGGACTTTTATTTGAGCTTGCATTTTGTTAAAATGTTTGAATACATAAAAAGTTATTTAAAAATGTCAAACTGACCAGATATCAAATTCCATTTTTTCTTTAAAAACCATTTGGTGTAAAAACTTAGGACAGATTTAGAAAAACATTTGCTGTTTCCCCAAAACGTTTTGTAGCTGTCACATAAAAATAATGGAAAAAAAACAAGTCTGCATAGATTCTGCAGGCAATCGGTGGTAATCTGGTCAAATGCATGGTGCAAGCTTGTGACGATCGTCAAGTCAAATCTTTATTGCTCAGATCTTGTTTGATGTTTCATCTTGTTGACAAAAAAACTGTGAAAGAAGAAAATTAGCAAATTAGTGAATTGTTCGTCTGTTTGATGCATTTTCAGTCATTTGAGTTTAGTCATGTAGCATGTTGCAACATTAGTCGCCTACAAATGTGCATCATCACCAGATAGAAAAAGAATCCAGAGCCTAAAGCTGCTCCTCTTACAGAGAAGAGACAATAGTGAGAGGGCTCTATGGTGCCAGACAGTTTGCTTTATCAAATCCACTGCATTACCTCATGCTCTGGATCATCCACTACAGAGCCTAAAAAGTGCAAATGACAGCCTTATTTAGCTAGCTTAGCTACTACATTTAAATACAAGAGTTAAGCTTATTCACGGTCATTATCCTTTGCTGTCGTGTCTGTCTAAACTCAGATCTGTGTGAAGTTTGAGTTAATGGAAATAATCAAGACTGACTCAGGCAGCCATCATGAGGCTGCAAACTCACCCGGACGATGGTAAAAGATGGTAGGTGCCGGTGGGCAGGTTGTTTCCTACTCAGCCCCACCCTGCTGGGCCTCGGGAGCGGACGTTTTCTCTGCAGATGGGTCACCTCCTGTCTTGGCCTCCTTGGTTTCCTGGCCGGGTTTGCCACCGGTCTGTGGGCGTCTGCGGCGGTAGTTGAAGTTGCGGCGGTAACGCCGCTGGCGGGGCTGTTGGTTCTGACCACCTTCGCCGCCCTGATTCTCCTTGTCCTCCTCGCCGTCCCGCACCGGTCTGGGACGGGGCTGACCCCTGGAGTGAACAAGCAAAAAGCAAAGGGGGGTAAGCAATACAGTAAGCATATATACAGTAGCCAAGAAGTGGTGACATCATGCAAAAAGGGCATCATCCAGTGAGATGAGATGCAGTTATAAGTCACAAGGCAAGTGCAAATAAAAAAATGTATATGATCAAAATTTGAATGCACAGCTGCAGTTTGAGGTTAGGCTGCAATAAAAGGAGAGCTTCTGTGGCCAAAACAGGTGGCGTTTGCTTAATTTTGTTCATTTAAAGAGGCACATTTAAGTTGGTGCACTATGGGCCAGGATTCAGACAGCCCAGTGTTTTGCTCTCCAATTTCTGCAGCCCTGCATCAATGAAGCCAACATGCAAACCTTGGTCTGAACCTTGGTCGGAAGCCTCTGTAGTAGCTCTGCCTCGCTGGTTTGTTGCCCTGGTCAGGACCTCCCTGGCTCTCGTCACCCTCACCTCCCTGAAAGCAAATACATCAGACAACTGACATGCGGCTTTTTCCAAAGCCAACACGTAGGCAAACAACATTTTATAACACTGGTTATACAATGTACAGTCCTTGTAGTGTTGAGGCTGAGTAAAGAGCAACATCAGGTGGCTCCAACATAGCTATGATTAGGGGCCAACTGGAGTCAATTTGCAAGATGTTGGCCAGACCCCCGATACACCAAGATTTTTTTTGTTCACAACCACGTGAGTGTTTGAAGGAGAGGGTGTTGTGTATGACATCAACATATCAAGGGTCCCGACTGGGACGGCTGGGTGCCTGCTTCAGGATAGTAGCCCTGTGACGGCGTACCTCAGTCATCTCTCCCCGTGGTGCGTTGGTGTACGGGGGCCGGCGGCCGTAGCGTCTACGTACAAAGTATGGCGGGTAGCGCCGTCTGCCAGGGTATGCGGGTCTGCGCTGCTGTTGCTGCGAGTCTCCTTCAGGGGCGCTCTCTCCCCCCTCTCGGCTGCCTTTGTCACGACCTCCGCTGCTTGGCTCACCCTCTCCGTCACTCTGGTAGTTCTCATAGTCTCCACCACGAGGAGGGCCCCTTCTTCTGGGATAGCGCCTGTAGCGGTTCCTGTCAGCGGCGTACTTGCTTCCCTGGACTGGAGTGCCTCCTGGGCCGGTGACATTTGCGGCCTCTGCTCCCTTTTTTATGAAAACATGTAACAATCCAAATTAATGATCATGAAAGCAACAATTAATAGGATGTATTTTTTTGTAGCTGCAAACTAAATTCATAACTTTGGACCTTGTCACAAAAACAGACCAAGTTACATATTAAAGCATGGTTTACCTTCTCTCCCTCAACTACATCAAACTCCACAGTTTCTCCATCTCCAACACTGCGAAGGTATTTTCTCGGGTTGTTCTTTTTGATGGCTGTCTAAAAACAGAAAAGTTCAGATGAGTGATTTTATATTCATGAATATTTAGAGAAAGTAAATAAGAAAAATAACACTACCTACAACTTACCTGGTGTACAAAAACGTCCTCTTTTGTATCATTCCTAAGAAAATAAATTAAAAATAAAAGAAGGAAAATGCTGTCAGTTACTTCTAGTCAGCAGTATTTTGATAAGCCACAGGATGCCTCAGTGTATCTGTAGACAGATTGCAACTTAACTTGAGTGTAAAGATAAGTACTGTATGTAACAACGGCATAGAGACCAGCAGACAAATCGTCTGGCCAGCTTTGTAAGCAAATCAAAGCCATAATAGGATTGGGAATGTTCCTTCACACACAAAGATGATATCAGGGTACTTAGGAAGTGGGGACGGGGATGGGGGTGGGGGTGGGGTCCACTTACCTATTGATGAAACCATATCCATTCCTGACGTTGAACCATTTGACTGTACCCAGGACTTTTGTTGCTGCAATGAAATACAAAAAAATAAAACTGTTAACTAAAATTAAGTTTCAGTCATTTTCTTTTCAATGTTATACTGTTAAAATAAAATACTGTGAGGATAAGCCCCTAACCAGCTTCTTCATGTTTCACTAGACCTCTACTGATGGGAGACAGGAGGGGAATCAAATAACGACAGATGATGACAAACTAACCAAGCCCAGATAATGTGGACGTTATATTTAACCTCCAACTGTCATCCGTTTTTAGATCCTGATGCTTAGGGGGTGCCCTGTGCCAGCTGCACTTGGTATGAACCAAGAGCATCATGACCCAGTAATGACTGCGCTATTTCTCTTACGGAACTTAAGACATGTCATCATGTGAATTACCAGTGCCTCTGTCACATGGAGCCGCTGTAGTACGGTATATCAAAGATGGATGCTGTAACAGATACTACGTTGAGGTCGCTGGCATTTCAAGGTTCAACTACTACAGACCTACTGCCCCATTTTAAGCCGCACTGCTCAGTACTTGAGCGTTCACACGTGGTAGAGTCGCGCCCGGATACGTTAGCAAGCTGTAAGCTCAGCTGGCTTGTTAGCATGGTAGCTAGCAGGGTCTCAACCATGTGGTTGGATTAAAGCCAGCAAGCGTAAACTATCGTAATACATCGAAGAGTATCTATTTAGACCAAACCTTGAGCAAGACCTAATAGAAATATGTCGGTGTTACAATTGTTTTCATCGAACAAACAACTAAATGGCGAAAGATATCCATGGAATCGCACGGCGGACATTTTGGGTTGCCCCTTCAGCCATGTAAATAGCTAACGTAGCTTCGTTAGCCAACGAGCTACCAGCGCTGATGAGCAGCTAGGCCCTTAAATTTGATGAAAATCCAACAACCGTTGACAGTTGGATTTACTAACCAGAATTGCCTTAATCATTCAGTCAGCTATGTTAGGCACGCGTTTGTGGACGTGTTTCGACTATTTTTGTAGAAAATACTGCTAATGCGGAACCAGTCGCTGTCCTGTGAACAAAGGGACGACCAGCAGCTAACGTTAGCTTGCCTCTGACTACAGTAGTCGTAGCCGGCTAGTGAGCAGTATGAAATAACTTCGTGTTCCACCATGATGTGCGATTAACTGTTGTAGAAATTAAAGTTGACGATAACGTTTGAACCTCTCGACGTCGAGTCATAATGACCGACCACTTTTTTTATTTATTTTTTTTAGAGTGGCACCGACGTTAGCGTTGAGACAAGCGTCCTGAAACAACCTCAACGATAGCGCGTGTGACGGCCGGTCGGCAACATGGCACTGTGGCTGGACGTTAGAAGGCCGGTAAACGGAGAGATTAACCGGTTGAAATTGAAGGATTATCTGTGCCAACCATATACTCTGAACCGAAATAAGTGTCCCTTGAGGGCACTGTTCATAATTTACAACTAGTATTACACAATTTGCCAAGCAGTGAACAGTAAAGCTAGCATTGATAACGACCCATATTCCAACTGACATTTTTAAATTTGAGTGTTGCTAATGTTAGCTAACGTCAGGACTAACCGATCAGCTTCTTGACAGCGAAAGGAATGTTATTTTACATCGCTTGTGGCAAATCTTCATTGTCGATATTAAATTTAATAATTATAATACTTTAATCCCACATAACGCACAATCGGCAGAAATTTAAGAGGCGCTGTTAACAGAAATAATGCTTATTTGTTCGAATTTATGGCTGTTGGCGTACGTTAGTTATCCAACGGTTAACTGAGCCGGTGATCGGCTAGTTAATGTTTTCAACCGCCGCTTTTGCGCATCGCCTCCACGGTGTCCCAAACCACGTTAGCCAACTCAGCTAACTAGCTCATTTCCAGTACTCTTACCGATGACCTTCTTATCCCCCGCGGAAGCTGCGGCTGCCGGGCTGGATGGGCTCTCCGCATCGGCAGCAGGCTGCGGCGGTTGTTGCGTCTCGGCCTCGCTGCTCATGGTTACTACTGGTTGGTAATGGCTTCTGCCGGCGGCGGCTCTCTGCTATGTTTCCCGGTGCTAGATGGTAACCTGGGCCGGCGGTGGTGGGGGCTACTGCCTTCGGGCTCTCTGCGTTCCTCTCTCCGCTCCCGTTGCCGATCGAACTGGGCAGAATGAGGTACTGTGCCGGGGAATGTTCCTGGTTGGGGGTCCGCCCAGCTACTCCTCCGATTGGTTGGAATCCGTAACGAAAAAGAAAGCGCGTTCCTATTGGCTGAGACAGCTGCCAATTTCGGTTGAGCGAAGAGTTTGCAAAAGGTGATTGGCTGATGGAGAACGTACCTGTCTATTCTCACCGCCCCATAGTGATGTCAAAGCCAGACAAGTCAGACGGATAACCGTGGATTTTTTGGAACAGAGCGTCTGCCTGGTTGTGTCAGTCTTTTGACGGATTTAAACAAAATGTACAAACACTGCAAAATACGATCACTAGAATTATTACCATGCCGTACTTTGAATAAAATGGCGACATTAAAAAGGCAGTACGACTTCGAGATGATCTCCATTTTACGTTTAAATCTTTGTGCAAAGCAGGTCTTCAGTTCAGTTGTCTCTAGACTTTGATTGTGAACCAGATGTCATTTATGTCTCTTAAGCCTTGGGATATAATCGTTATTTTTTTAAAGTGGGTGTTTGCTTGAGGCTGAATGAGGACGCTGTGTGGCTGCCATCACTACTGACAATATCTAAAATTCCTGTAGACATTGCACACTGTCTGTAGCCCCATGTGCACTGAGTGCAGCCCTGTGGAAATGTATTGAAGGATCACTGACCTAATTTAAGTGAAGGATTAAAAATGCCTCAATATTTTATGTACAGAACATGATGTAAATGTTATAATCATCATTTTACTGCATTGTCACAGTTGCTGTGGTAGAGCCTCACATGTACACTGAAAGATACAGGGAGAGCCCATTTTGGTGTGCTGTAAAGAACACAAAGTTCTCAGCAGCATTTACACAACCTGTCAGCACCGAGAGCTGTGTACTGCAACACCTAAACATAAAACAACTGAATGCACTATTCAATCACAGCAAATTACTGTAAATAACCTTACTATTACAGTTGAAATGTGATATTTTCTGTAAGAGATTAGCCCAAAATCATTACATGACTGTTTTGAATAAAGGTCACCTCAGGACACGACAGCTACAATGAACAATGACCATCATGTTTCTTAGTAATTTAAAGACCAAGCATATTTTGTGTCCTGAAATTATTCAGTATTCAGAGAAGGGACATTTAAAATGTTGTCTCTCCTGCTTTTCTGTAAACTCTGTCTGAGATGGACACATTTCTTAAATTTCAAGGGTACACAAAAGCACAAATAGGGACATCCTGATGTAATGCCATACTGTTTTCTTCTCTTATATTGTCTTGCCCAATAAACTGGTTAAATGCAGTCATTATCCCAATGCCACTTCCAGTAGCACGGAGCAGACAAACCCAGACTGAGTGTGAGGCAACCCCACTGCAGCCCCCCCCTTCCATTGTCATGTTAATGCTCCACTGGCACTGTTTATGAGCGCTGGCTGATGTGTGAAGAGCTCGCTGTTAATGGCCGAGTCCCGTTCTCCCACACAAAGATAGGCTTTAGCATTGACCCCAGAAAGCCTCCCCACGAAGAGACTCCCCCCACCTCTCAAAAAAAAGGAAAAAAAAAAAACCTTCTTCCTGCTTCCATAAGAACAGAGTCTCCATCTGAAAGGATTCTTTTGTGCCAAGGGAACAAGGTCCAAGGCAGAAGAGGGAGAGTGCGGATGGGGGAGGGGGTCTGGTGGCTTGGATTTGTATGGATGGCTGGGATAGGAAGAGGTAGCCATAAGTTCAGCAGAGGATTGCTTGGCACTGGAGTGTGTGCCTTGGAGGACTCTCGTGCTTTTCACTGTAAAGTGTTTCCCTCCTTTGCTCCGTGGTGACAAGGTTGAAATTGATTAGCATGCACTATCACTTCAGAGTCCAAACATACACAATTCCTTATTGATAAATTCTATTTTTTTAAGCTAAATACTGATTTTTTTTCAAGGTCAGAAGCATATTAGGAGGGGGAAATGAGCTCTCAAAACATTGCATATTACACTGGATAAATGGTCCTCACAGTATTAAATTTGGAGCAGTTGCAAAACATATATATGTGATCCATTTTTTTAATTAAATATTAAATTCATAAAATGGTGGATTAAAATATAAATATGAAAAAGGGCCTGATAGATCACTAATGTGTTCTGATTTGTATTATTTGTAGTTGGTCTTACACTCCATGGCTTCTGTTAACATTGTCATACATTTATTTTGTCAAACTGGCGGACAGCAAGGAAACAAAAAAACTTTGCTACACAGGCATACTTTAAATACTATAAGGACTTTGACTACTCTAGCTTGGGAGAACATTACACATTTGAACCTGAAAATAAAAACAGCCCAGCGATAAAAAAAAACTCTTGAGCACAATACTATAAAAGTATATAAAACTAAATTAAATTAAAAAAATACTTTTCCTCTATTTTTTCCATTTCAAAGAAACATGATGACCTCCAAAAGCTTATAAAAATGCAAAACAATTTATTGATCACAAATTATACACAGAGTGACTGAATAAGGACGCTTCACATGCCAAGAAATATTTTCTTCAGGGTTAAAAAAATCTGAATTTCTTGTTTGTCTTTTTACAACAGCATTCACACATTTGTCTCCATTTGAAATCAAATAATCAACAACAACAGTGTTGAACATAAAGCTTTGGAAACTGAATTTGAAACCCATATATTTTCAGTTCCAAAACCCACCTGAGATAAAAATAATCTTATCTGGGTTTGGCTGCAGCAGTTAACCTGGCATTAGTTATACCAAACTCGGAAAACTGCAGAAATTATGTACTGCTGATCTTTATACTGTGCTTTAATATGCATTATGGGAGAAGTCATCCATACAGGAAAAACAATGTGATGATTGCTGAGAAATATCAAGTGAGTGGGAGACACTACTTCCTGGATACTGGGGTGGTGCGGTTCTGGATCACATCTCTCCACACTGTGCAATGACGATGGGGAGTTTGGGCTTGTTGTTGGGTCCCGTAGGAACGTTCTGTTGGCAGGAAGGAGCACAAACAGTCATGTAGGCATTACACTCAGACAAAATTATCTTTACGGATATATGCACAAAACCAAAAACATAATTACTTATTACATAAACATAATGTAATACAAGATTAATGAACTGCAATGTCAATGATTGGATATCTGCTTTGAAATACTGAAAGTCTTACACATCACTGTAGAGATGAAAATGTTCTGGATAGTGAACGTGAAAGATGCTAAACAAGCATTGAACACATATTCTGACATTTATACAAAGTTCTCTTCAAATTTAGTTTAAGACGCGTGAAATTATTTGATGTTGAAAGTCAGTACACAAAGTAAAGTATAGTAGAGTATGTTGCACAATCGTTTATCACAAAGTGGTGAGTGTTAAAGGAATATTTCACCCTCAAAATGATCATTTATACATCAATTATTCCTGCTGCGTTACCTTGACCTTGTCAAGAAGTTTTTGTTTTCTCTAATGCCCCTGATGAAAGAAGAATCCAAAAATGGCAGCAAACATTGTTGATTAATCGAGGCCACTGGGGACCAAGTTTAACAACAGCAATGCTATAGCCCTTTTTTTACAGTGCTTGATCACGGCAGGAATGTGACGCCATTATTCCGTCTTGCTGCTCTGTATCAAAGGTATGACTACAGATAAGGGAGGGGCAGGGTTGTCTTGCCTTCAAACTGGCAGAGCAGGTAGGAGTGGTGTCAAATCTGCGTCACAGCTGACAGGGTGGGACAAAAGTGACATTTTGATAATATGTTATGTGTGCCACCCACTGCTGGGAGATTTTAAAAGTAGCTGATAGCAGTTAGCAGCTAACTTAAAGAAGAAAAAGAACAGTAACCAAAAATGTTTGCAAACTGGGGAGACAAAGAGGTCCGGCAGCTCCTTACCCTCCAACAGGGGATGAGCTCACCTGCCATATCACAGGGACCATAAACCATTGTTATTGCCATAGTATTCCACCCAACGCCTATGCTAAATGTCACACTGGAGGCAGATGCTGTTGTGTTACACATCACGCCCATAATGCCTCATTTGCTTCTGGAATGTCGGCATGCAACCTACATCACATACTGGGCCAGCATTAAGCCTGCGTTGTTTGGTTCTGCATGAAAAAGCAATGGCAGCTCATTGAAGGATTTTTATTGCAGCCCTGTAACAGGATCTCTGTGTAAAAAGGGCTTGCCTCAACCCTTCTGACCGGGGCTGGAAGTAAAATATTTCTATGCTTTCACCTTTAGTCCCTTTCAGAAAATGCTAACAGCAAGGTAATGCAACGTGTTTGAGAAGAACTAAGCCTAAGACTGGGTAAATGAGACTTGGATAATACTGCGTGAGGCGTTTGAGAGTTTGTAAATAGATATTTGATATAGTTTCATTGTTGTTAAACCATATCCCTAGTAACTTCAATTAAACAACAATGTTTGCCATTTTTGGATTCTTCGCTCACCAGAGACATGCGAGAAGAAAGTTTTCTTTATAAATTCAAGGTAACACCAAATAAATAGCTGACATATAAATGGTAATTTTGTGGATAAGGTATTCCATTAAGCCTGAATACATTTTTTTTATTTTCATCATTATGAAAACCAACCTAAGAGATTTGTATTAATGTGTATTTTATATGTATTTTTACCTCAATTTTTCTCATGATCAGCAAACCGTCGACCACTTTCCCTGTAACAGTCGTAAACAAGACAGTTTAACACAGGCACATAACAGATTTAATCATCGTTCTACATAAATACGAATGCACAATTAATATTGTAGACTTACTCACCAAACACAACATGCTTCCCATCTAACCAGTCACATTTAGTGCAAGTAATGAAAAACTGACAGCCATTTGTCCCTGGACCACTGTTTGCCTGAGAAAGACACACATCATTGAGAAAGAACAGCAGTGTTAAAAATCTGTTTGTCTACACTGGTCAGGGTTAATTCACTCTGAATGGATCAATCAAATCCTCTTGTCTGCAGAGGCTGGGGTCAATCCACTTTAAGTGGATTAATCAAATCTTAATTAACATAATATTTTATACAGTATAATAGAGGATATATCAAATGATTGCAGGAAATCTCGATTATGATGAAGTCTATGTAAAGAGACCCTATGCTGATTCAATGGTGTCCCTAACATCTGAGCACTGATATACATACATACCATAGACAGAAGACCAGCCACACTGTGCTTTATTTTGAAGTTCTCATCTGTGAATGGACCTCTGTAGATGCTACAAATACCAGTTCCATCACCCTTCACAAAAAGACAAAAACCAGTACGTAAGACAGGGCTCATAAAGTTGAATGAGAAAGCTTTACAACATGTGATGTAATTCACCACAGGCCCAGCAGGGAGTGCAACACTGAAGCACTTTCCTGCTCAGTTCAAAACTCAGCTGCAGTTTTGTCCAACATGTCAAGATTTATTAATTAAATAGAGAAAAGAAATGGAAGATAGGTTCATAAGTGGATTTAAAAGGGGAAAAAGGCCTACAGCTGCAGCTGACCAGCTTTTAAAATATCACTTTCTTTATATTGTTCATGGGTAAAATCTTCCATTGTCAGAGATAATTGTTGTTTTTTCCAATTTCTCCACATGAATTTGCATTTATCACTTTTTATCCACTCACATCAAACAAAAATGTATTGTTTCTTCTGCTAAGATACAGGCTCTTCAAAAAGGTTATACTCAATACACTGTGCGTACCTACAAGAATATTTGTTATTAGAGTGCAAGATAAATGACCGTCAGTTTACCATAGCCTTAACCCAAGCCTTAAATGCAAACAATGACAGATGCAAAACACAAGAGTTGTGCATGTACTTACATTTACAAAGTCTCCTCCTTGTATCATAAAGTCTTTGATCACCCTGCCAATGAATGATGAAAACACGTCAGTACAGTCAGATTTGCTTGGGTAAACAAAAGCAGATATAGGCAGACATGCTGATATAGAGCCTACAAAAAATATTTACATTTTCCTGTTAATGAGTGTTAAAAAATTTCCTTTAAAGCTACTTGATAACATACTGTTATACAACAACACACAAAAAGGGGGAACAGTTTTTACAGGCCATGTTTACACTTGATATTAACATGCGTCCTGGGTGATCGGATCACAGGTGGACAGCTTTAAGTACAAGTGTGACTGCATGAAATGAGTCCTCAATGCGTCTTGAGATCAGATCACTCAGACCACATTCAGAGGTGGTATATGGCTACATTTTTTCAGTAGGGTGTTCACTCAAGTGTCCTGGGTCACACTGAAGGGCCCCATACTCAGGTCCTTGCTTACTGAACCACTAACACAGCAGCATCTGTTTAACAGTCCCAATAAACTGAGACTGATACTGAAACTGCTCGACGTTCTCATTAGGTAACAGCAGTGTGATGTTAACTGTTAGCCTGTCACTGTGTGTGCATGGGCGAACTCTCACCAGTGAGTGTAAAGCACGACAAAACTCACACTTTTGCACACAGACATTGTGTAGGAGTTCACTGGCATATTAAGCAGGCAAGTGAAATCGGATCACAACTGGTTACTCGAGATGCACGTGGACACGCATTCTAATGTCAGGTGTAAACCACAGACTGAAGATAAAAGATGGACAACTTGTCTCCACTTACTCCCAGTGTACAAACATGAAGCCAAAATATCAAAGATATGTCTGATGCCATCTTGCGTTGGTGTTATCATTTGGAGCCAGTCTGCAAATTAGTGATCTCTGCCGTATCAAATTCCCACCAATATAAAGCTGTCCGACCAATCACAGGCAGCGCCATTGTTCGCTACCACACAACTGTCAATCATGATGTCAAACCCTCTTCTTTTATAGCATCAAATACCGTATTAAAATCAAACTCATCAAAAAAATGAACAGTTGACGATACATCAGTGTAAGAAGAACCTAAAATGATAGAAACCATCGTTAGGAGAAATTTATTTGACGTGCACTTTGATCTTTTAGTTTGGCCAATGTCCTATCCGCTAACACAGAGGGGGCGGGGGTTATGAATTATATTGCAGCCAGCCACCAGAGGACAATGGAGATGTTTTGGCTTCACCTTTGGGGTGCTGTTGTGACATCCATCTTTATTATACAGCCTGTGGAGTGAACAAACAGACTTTGAGCTGTCCACTTGTGATCGGATAACCCAAGACGTATGATAGTACCAGGTGTAAACAGGCTCATAGACACCGGAGCTCCCATAAAACACAAGTTGCTACTTAGTCCATTTTTTATGTTATGTATTCTATATGGTGCATATAAATGAACAAACACTAAATAAATACAACATAATACCCTTGAAGATGTAGTTTAATGTGACTGTAGCCATTCTGATGCCTCCAATGGGATTTGCTATAGCAGACCTCTTAAGGCAACATTAAGTGTCTAGCCTATATATAGCTCTATATATAGCTCGCCCTTAGCTCATCCAAGGTCCATTACTCCATTCTGTGTCCATAATACTTGTTCATGAGTAACTCAGTCTCTAGAACTATCAATATTAAAAACAAAACAGGGCTAACAGTGGATACCAAGGAGACAACCAGGTTAAATAACTCAAGGCCATCAGATGGCGTGGGTTTCTACTTGAATACACAAATCATGATTCCAACGTCGCAGTATGACGTGAGCTATACAAACCAAACCACCACGCTGTTTACCTGTGGAATGTGCAACCTTTGAAACCAATAGGGACTCCATCCTTCCTGTTGGAAAGACATCAGAGAACAAACGAAGTTGGTGGTGAAGACAGTCACAATCAAGCTGTACTGTACTACAAACAATTACTTCTTGCAAAGCTGGTTTGTCCATGTTTGTGGCGTGAATTCCGACAGAATATAGGTCATCACGTAACACTTTAGCGGGTATGGGTACATACCACGCCGCAGGCAGCTCTTATACCATCATATAAATGATCCTGTTCTACTGTCTCTGACTGAGGTGTACATTACAATGCCATTTAATTTGGATATTAGGGTGTATGGAGAGACTATCATCTTTGCATTTGGGTGTGCAGTGAAGGAATACTATTTATTATATAAAGACCTCCTGGTCCTGTTAAATGGTCTCATATTTCTCCCATGTTTGATGACCACGGAGAGCATTCATCGGCCTCAGTGACCCAAAATAGCTGCCAGTACCGGTACCAGATCCACTACCATGCACATTGTACCTCACGCTGTTTGTGAAAAGCTTCCTTTGGCTTCCTCAAAATAATCCCATTTAGATTTAGAAAAACATAGAAGGACTGGAAATTACAGTATTGTTCTTTGTTTTCTTTGTAAAGGATTTATACTTTGTGCTTCTTACAGCAGGTTAGAGCTTGGTGCGTACCACAATTTTGGCTGACAATTGTCACAATAAGTGTTACATAAAAAACTGTGCCTGTCCTGGTTCTTTGTCATGCACACGCAAACATGTAAATTACCTTCAAAGACCTGTTTGAGCACCTATGTGGTGAAATAATTAGGCGTCCTCAGGTGAAACCTATTGTGTTAATCAGGTTTCTCCCTGTCTCTTAATCTGCCAAAGGAGAACTAGTTTCTCATTTTCATTTCTGAAACATCTCGTTGCTACCAAATGCTGGGACTAGTCACATTTCTTAAAAGGAAACTTCTTCATTTTTCAACCTGGACTCTATTTATATATGTTTTTACGTCTGTGACTAATGGAAACAACAATTTTTTAAATTGGTGCCATACTGAGAGAAAGCACTGCAGCCGGCAGCCTGGAAATAGGATGCAATTATAATTATATTAAAGGGAAAAATAAAACATATTTCATTACCTTTCGCTTCATCCTGTCTGCTTGTATTGCATTCAACCAACAACTCACCTCTCAACACTTCAGAATGAGACTTCCTCTTGAGCAAGACTGGGTAAAGCGCAATAACAGACAGATTGGATCAAGCAAAGGGTAAAGACATAATGTTATATCTCCTTTTAAGGTCTTTTCATAATGGTGTCAGACACTTATGTCAGTGTCAAAAGCAAGCACTCTAAGTGGACATACATGGAGGGTGCACTAACCCCAGTTGATAAATTTCAGCTTGATTTTCCCTTGCTCAATACTGGACAATTTTAAAAGTGGATGCTCCCATTGGTCACTTTATGTGGTCGTTACGACGATGTGTGCAGGATGGTGATGTAGTGTTTGTGTACCATCAGAGAATACAGCCCTTCACTGCCTTACCTGAACTCTCCCGTGCAGAACTGCCTGTAAGAGATGATAAAAGTGTAAGAAACATTTTTTAAAAACTCAGACATGGTCAAATTACAATGTTCTGCATTGGTCCAGGCAATTATGTGGATGCCCCTTTATGCACTCCACCCACCTAAACATTGTTATAGACAAAGTACCCCCACTGATTGCAACAGTACCCCTGCTGACAGTAGTCCACCAGCTAGGCAATGCACCATGCCACACAGCAAACACTGCTCAGGAATGGTCCAAGGAACGTGACCCACCCAAACACCAATACAGACCAATACGCCCCCTGCGTATTGGTCTGTATTGGTGTTTGGGTGGGTGTAGCGTGTCAAGTGGCATCCACATCAATGCCAGGGCCCAAGGTTCCTCAGAAGAACATTGCATTGTAACAAAATGATCAATGTTATTCACTTCACCTGTCAGTGGTTTTAATGTTTTGGCCGATCGGTGTATATACCTGTGATAATCTCTTTTCTCTAATATTTTTAAACACAGATCACGTAATCAATAATCAGTATCATCTGAAGATACCCATGTTGCTTTATGTATGTCCTTATGTGGGAACAGAGTTCCTGTAATGACTAGCTCGTTCATGTCGCACAAAAAAACGTCAAGAAGCGGGATGGAAATCATGGTCTGAAGTGAGGACTGCAGCAGCTGACCGGGAAAAGTGGAAGCGCTCTGTGAAGGCCTTATGTGCCACAAGGCATGAAGTGGATAGGTAACAGGTACAAATCAGACTTACCTGAAATTCTCTGCCGTCTTTGGAACCACGTCAGCAAACAGCTCAATCTTCATCCGTCCGACATCCTGAAAGACAGATGATATAACTTTGTGTAAATGAACCAAAGACATTGACAATGAAGACCCTAAAAGATGGACGCATAGTTGCCCCCAAGTCAAAACTACAAAGACTGAACAGAAACTGGCCATTCCAGTTGCCAGAGGCTCCTCTGAATGACACCTATAGCCTCATCTGGACTAACCAGTTATACTCAGAGACTCTTCAATAACACCGCGCTCAAAGATAGATCACTTATGCTGAATAACCGGTATAGGATTTCTTCTTGTCTTCTATTCCCCCCACTTCTGGCCTTGAATACACACACACACACACACACACACACACACGCACACACATTATCTCACACGTTTTACATTGTTAGGTTCTCTCTGGACTTTGCTGGAAATATCAAGTAGACTCTGTTTCATCTCAGCAATACAAGCTATGTTGTCTCACTTCTGATTCCCATTGGTCAAAGCATACATAATATAAAGATGCAAATGAGAACACACTACAATCTTGATGCAACACATTGAATCCTCTATGAGCTCTGTGTGTGCATGTGTGTGTTTGGCAGCATGAGTGTTTGTCCACCCCGGCCTCCCACAACCCACACGGACATGCAAGTGCCGACTGTGACAACAATGTCCGCATGTCTGTATCTGTGTGTGAAAACAAACATTGTGCTGTTGTAAAAAGACCGGTCTGTCCACATGACATCGCTGCACAACTCTCCCTACAGTCCACGCATACAACTCACAGTACAACAAGCACAAGCACCCACTGGATCTCCTGTCTTTGCCATTTAGACAATACAGTGTGTTTTTAGTTTCCAGGCAATGAAATTAAATACAGAAGCTGAGCGCTGGTACAGAGCAAACATCAGCCACAAACATCTTATCTGCTGAGGGATTTCTTTGGCTGGAGGGTGGCGTGCTGAACAACAGGTAAGACAGCGTGTAACATTTTTTAAAAAGTTGTCTTATCAGATAATACACAGATTTAAGGGTCTAATGTCTACATTTTGATTAATGTAAATAGTGGTGAACTACTTTTGTTGAAATGCTGGAATGAGGGTGTCACATTTCATGTCAAAAGAAACAGAAACTGGAAGGAAGATGAGACAAGTGCTCTGAACTTGGGCTGGGCGATATGGCCTTTTAATAACATCGCAATATTTTTAGGTTATATCTTGATATATATCTCGATATTTTGAAATCTACTCCAAACTATTGTAGACTACTAAATACTAAAGTACTAAATAAACTGCTGTTACAATAAAGTTAAATAAAGTACTGTTATAATGAAGTTAAAGAACTGTTATGATAGTTAAATAAAGTACTGTAAACAAGTAAAATTATTGTTATAATAACGTTAAATTAAGTATTATTATAATTAAATATATAAAAGCAGAACAACAGTCAAATGTCAGTGGTTAATGGTCTGTAATTGTTTGGGTGAGTGTATGGCAATGGCACTCCCTGATGGCAGTGTGCCCACTTACACTTTTATCATCTCTTACAGGCAGTTCTGCACGGGAGAGTTCAGGTAAGGCAGTGAAGGGCTGTATTCTCTGATGGTACACAAACACTACATCACCATCCTGCACACATCGTCTTAACGACCACATAAAGTGACCAATGGGAGCATCCACTTTTAAAATTGTCCAGTATTGAGCAAGGGAAAATCAAGCTGAAATTTATCAACTGGGGTTAGTGCAACCTCCATGTATGTCCACTTAGAGTGCTTGCTTTTGACACTGACATAAGTGTCTGACACCATTATGAAAAAACCTTAAAAGGAGATATAACATTATGTCTTTACCCTTTGCTTGATCCAATCTGTCTGTTATTGCGTCTTACCCAGTCTTGCTCAAGAGGAAGTCTCATTCTGAAGTGTTGAGAGTTGAGTTGTTGGTTGAATGCAATACAAGCAGACAGGATGAAGCGAAAGGTAATGAAATATGTTTTATTTTTCCCTTTAATATAATTATAATTGCATCCTATTTCCAGGCTGCCGGCTGCAGTGCTTTCTCTCAGTATGGCACCAATTTAAAAAATTGTTGTTTCCATTAGTCACAGACGTAAAAACATATATAAATAGAGTCCAGGTTGAAAAATGAAGAAGTTTCCTTTTAAGAAATGTGACTAGTCCCAGCATTTGGTAGCAACGAGATGTTTCAAAAATGAAAATGAGAAACTAGTTCTCCTTTGGCAGATTAACACAGGCGTAAAAACAGAGCGGGATATGTTGTAGATGTTGCAGGTGTACTAATGGAAACACACAACATGATAACACACAGTCCCAGATTGGCCGATCACTAGCACCCTTCTATGCCGATAATGTAGCATAACATGACATGGCAACACACAACAACCTTCCTTTTTTCCTGTTGGGCCGGCGGTGGAAGTGGAGCGGTTTGGATCAATGTTGATGAATGAAAAATGAAAATAATAAACAGTTTATTTCGGGTGGTAGCATATTATGTAATACTGTAAATGTAACTCTACTGTATTACTTTGTTATTGCTAAAATGTGTGTGTGACCACTCATGTTGGTGCCGATGGCCTTAACAAAAAAAAAAAAAAAGAAAGACATAATTTATATTCAATGTTTACGATATAGTCGTTTTATACATCCCATGTGGCACAACCCACAATACAAGTATAATCAAGTATAATAGATATATCGTCCGCCCTTAACTGAACTGATGTAGATGCAAGACGAAAGGTTTCATTTAACAATTGTGTTCAAGGGTAGAAACTCCAGGAACACTGTAACAGCCGACTCTACCACATGGACTTAAAACTCTGCCGCAGATTTCTTGTGCCTAGAAGTATGAGGATGTAAACATTCACAATGAGAGCAAACAGTCGCATATAGAAAACAAATCAAGCCAAGATCTTGTGACAAGTATTAAGTATTCATTATCCTTTATATTTGACACCTAAGGTTCTGTGAACAAGCTGCAAGTGCATGTGCAACCAAAACACACTGTAGAATTATATAAAGACCTATAGAGGTGCATTTGTGATGGATTATTTCTCACTGTTAAACTACAGCTAAGTCTCACAGACTAATTTTGTGAGTATATGTTGTCAAATAACATTTTTAGGCAACTGTTCTGAGAATTTTTTGTAAATCTAATTTGTATTATCAAAATAAATGACTGGGGGGAAAAATGAAGTTACATGCTTTTACTTATTAAGGAATCGTGACACTGATTTTCAACTTGTACCCCTGAGCTACTGCATTTAAGTAATTCTGCATACGTACAAGTATACGCAAGTATAGCTGGTCAAAACCCCTGACTTAGCCAACTTTTAAACAGACTGAGGACATCATTAAAAGCATCGTATGACAGCTGGTTTTGTTTTGTCTGGCAGGCAAGTATTTAGGAAGCAACCTTAGGCCTTCAACATCCAATATGTGATGCAGTTTCTTTCTAATTCTAGTGACAATGTATAGGGATCTGGTGATGGTGAACAAAACCAGTCACAGGGTGTGGTTTCAGCTACGAGTATTGTTAAAAGAACCTGTGTTTCCAATCTGGGTTATCTGTTACAGGACATGTACATCAGCATCACAAGAGGCAGCCACCTCTGGGGCATATAGGAGGGTAAACAAGCAGGCTTCCTTAAAGACAGAGAAGGTGTGTCTCATCGGTTGTTTGCATTCACAATGGGCAGGTGGAGCCATCAAGAGCTGCCTCAAAGGGAGCTGCTCCACCTGACAGCAGTTCATTGACAAGTCTCGATGAAAGCGTGCAGGGCCTCAGACTGGATCTCTACTGAAACTCACTGGACTGGGACACCCTGAGCACAGAGGTACAGACAGTTTAAAGTCACATGTATTTTTTTAACTTGTGAGTATATGTTACATGCTTCAAATAGCAGAACTGGTTTCTCCTGTCGTCATTGTTACAAAATGAAATGCTGTAAATTCAGGATGGTGTTTGTGCTGCTGGAATGACTGCTACTGCTGTAAGGTGTTGACATGGAAATGACAACATGCAAAAAAAAAGGAAGTCAGATTTAATAAGTGATAGGGTTGCACAAAATAAAGCGACATCGTCACTGCAATGTCAACTTGTCACAAAAGACTATGAAAGAAAAAAATGTTGGAAATAATTCAATTTTTTCAAAATTCAACAAACAATTTGTTGTATTTTAGCATTAAACTGAAAGCAGCTGAAGGGCAAAACTGAGTATACTTCATTATCTGTAAATTTTACTGCAAGTAATATCATTATCATGGTATTCAACGCATGATATCACATCCTGTATTGCATATTTTATTCATATCATCAGCCCTAATAGGTGGGATTACGACAAATTTTTGTTTAAAAGCACACATTTTAGGACCAAAGTGTGTCTGAAAACTGCAGTGATAAAAGTCGAGAAAACAACCTTACAAAAAATAACTTTTACAAATGAATAATTGCCAGTGTACTGTTCATTTCACAACACTGAAATTATCAGCACTTCACTGTATTTTGTAAGACGGGAACGTGGAAAACAAATATGGAGGGACATTATTGATATTTACTCTACCCTGGTCACACACCTTGTTTATATGTGGGGTGTAACAACAAACAGGACTAATTGGTTATAAATACACCACATGAGATGGCGTGATAATGTACATGTAGCACACTTACCAATTTCACGTGATCTCACACTGTTTAACTGGTATAACAAGTTTTATAAATTCAACACATTTTTAAATTTTGTCTGTGAGGCGAAAAGTTGGTTATCTTTCAAAACGTGAATACATCTTTTTAAATTCCACCCAAAAAATATAGACTATTTCCAACCAGTTTGTTTTTCCCCCATCCAGGTGATCAGCACCTCTGGGTGACGTTAGTATCTGTTCCACTTACATCCCCTACAACTACAGAACAACACTGTCCTCTCCTTATGCATAACTCTCTCTGTAGCTGACCGCAGCACTGGAGAAAGGTGCTGCAGAACCTGCCAATTCGGCACAATTTGTGGGAACCCAGCAGGTGTGTCTTTCAGTTGCAGTTATTAATTTGCGCTCATCATAATGACTAAATCACAAATCATTCTGTTTGTTGTGCTAATCTCAATATTTGTTCACAGTGTTTCATAAGCCTACAAATACTGATCCATATCCATATCCATATCATATTAGACTTTGATCCTCTGCCTGCATGACCCTCCCTTTGTCCAAGGCTATTCTGTGCTTTGATTACCAGCTGTGAAAAAACATGACCATCATCCACTCAAAATGCATGTTCGCTCTTCCGAGATAATTTTGGGGAAAATAACGCAAAATTAGTGTAGTAAATAACTTATTTCAGTTCAAGAGGCAATGCTACCTCCTGATACCTACTCAACCATCTCTCGCTACTTCCTGTGAGACCAGCCAAAGCCTGTGGACTCATGTATCCACATGCTTTTTCTAATTATTCATTGCTGTCTATTATTTGTATAGCCAAAGTTCCTAATCAATATTATCTTGTCTTTCACAGCATTTCCTGGAGCATCTTGAACCGAGCACTGTTGCAGTATCGTAAATGCTGCCTGAGTTGGCAGCATCTTCAGAGAGTCGCCATACCGTCAAAATGCTGGGCATCATAGAGCAATGGGATGTGGCATCTGGCAGTCATACAAGCAACACAGACAAGTATCTGTTACTTGTGCTTTTCAAGTTAGGACTGGACGCAGTGGCCTTTCACTTGTGCTGCCGGAAACGGTGTACCTCCTTTTTAAGCATGTGCAGCCTGTCCATCGTCTTGGCTGACTTGGTGATGGTGTTACTTCTGGCAGGCGTGTGGTTTCTTGGGCCTGAAAGGTATCTTGTGTCACTGTGCTTCATCTTGACTAAGGCCTCGAAAACATATGGAGCACTGCCACTGCCCGTGATGTGCCTAGGTTTTCTGGACTACTGCTTAGAAGACAGCAACTTCTGCAAACAAAGCACCCCCTGTAAATACCTAAGGAATGCTGTCCTGACATTGCTGGTGTGGATGCTAGCTGTTTTTTACTCCTTTGTTTCTGCCACTTCTGATCTGATGGAGCTGGATTATGTGACAGGCATAAGGGCCCTGGTGTGTGATGTAGAGGAGTCCGCACTGATTACCTACTTCATTCTGGGGCTTTTCGCAGTAGTAATTTGTACAATGGTGCCCTATTGGTCAATGATTCCCCAGTGGTTAAAAGAGGCTGACAGGTTATCTGAAGCAAGGGAAGAACAAGAGAACCAGAGCAGTGATTTGTTGTTCATCTCAACCAACTGCACAGAGACAAAAAGTGGCATGGAGAACTATCTGGAGGAGACAGTCCAACCATACATGCCTCTGTGGTTCAGCCTAACACTGGGCTTTACTATATTTTGGATGCCTTATCTCACCGTGTCTGTGGGCTGTTTGATCTTAGGCTATGGAGTACCTGCCTACATCACTGTTAACCTTCTGTGGTTGGAGTGCGCCAACAGTTTCCTGATGGGTGTGGTGTTCTGGGTAAATAGCAGGTCCAAAGGACCATACAGCCAGCTGCCAGAAAACGTGTGCTTGTGGCACGTGTACTGGCATTTGAGCAGAGGAATGCGTCGGCAGCAACTACCTGTAGCTGTGTTTAACCCATCAAAAGCAAAGAGAAACACTCTCTTCTATGTGTAACAGAAGAGGTCAACAATCAACTTGTTACACCACAGAGCTGACAGCCAACATGAAGTGAAAAGCATGCTAGGAAGAAGTAAAGAAAGACTTAACCTAGCATCTGTGAATGGTTGACCTGTGTGTTGGATGCTTAAACTGAGGCCTGGACACAGACATGAATCTCTCAGCTCTTCATCAGCTCATGCAGAAAGGCTTTGAGCAAAGAATTAAACTGTAAATATTGCAGCTGACCAGAGACTGTGACTGGACTTCCAAATATGAGTCTTTGAAGGGTTGGGGAGTGACGTTTTGCTGAAAGCTGTAATCACTATGCTAAACTTATGTAAATATTTGCAGAAATCACATCATAAATGTTCTGTTTTCTACAATCATTTGTATGTTTGTCATACAGCCTGTTTCAAAGATAATTTTGGACTTGATAGAAATGTTGACTTATGATTGATATGTATTCTCTTTTGACTTTCTGTCCCAAACAGGTGTAACTGCTTCTAAATAAATATCTTTAAAAAAAAAAAGTCTTCATTTTTCTTTGACAAAAAGTTTTTTTCTACCTTTTGTTTAAAAACATAAATTACACATACATTTAATGTGTATAGATGTATTTTAGGAGGCTCAACGTTTATCCCTGAACTTAATGATCATGTTATATGACTGAAAGCTAACAGACCTTCTTATTAGATAGTTTTCCCAAAGTTGTTTCAAAGGTCAAGAGAGAACTTTGAACCTCCACTTTTAATCGAACGTGGACATGTGATCCCAAAAGTGCTCAGGGTTTTGATAATCTACACTTCCATGACAACTGGGCAAACTCCTGCTGATGAAGAAATCATTAATCATCAAATGTGCAATATGTATACCACCGTTTAACATACTTTCATAGCCATTTACAGTTGTATGCATTAGTGCTGTCACTAGGTATGCAGGATAATATCCGCACGCCATCGCTATCGGCTGATAATGGCTTTAAAATGAACCATCAGAATAGGCCAACATGTTGATAATATTGGTATGTCACTGGTATTGGCCAATTTCAGCTTTAAAATGAACTATCAGAATCGGCCAACATGCTTTTTCTTATTTTGCACAATGAATTCATATCATATACTATTATATAATATTATATACATGGTATTTCAGCCATTGAATGTCTACAATTATCTTTTGATTCGCTTCAACTTCAATTACATAACCACAAGCTAGTACTTTACTCTGACAAAACCAAATGGATGCTGTTCACCAAGGCTACTCATAATGAGTCCTTCAATATTCATTCTGCAAACAGCACATCTATAGAGAAAGTTAAACAGTACGAATACCTTGGTATCTGGCTGGATGAAAATCTAAGGGCGCATTCAAACCAGGATAGTCTGGGGGACTCGGTTCGATTGGACAGGGAATGATGAAAAATTTCACACCTTCATTTGGTTCGGTTCACTTTCACACTGCACTTTTAAAAGCGGACCAAACTGCCTGGACAGCGTCACACAGTTACAACAGCTGCTCGTTTGAGGGCAGTATTGCTTGAAACGACCACTGACCAGGAAGAAAAAAAGCATTAGGAAAAGAAAACCCGGCTCATCGAGTGGCCAGGACTGACAACGGAAATCCATCCCCTTCAGCTGGCTTGGTCACCACAAAATCAATGGACCAACACCAAATTTATGCAGTATTGGGGTTTCTTCTTTTACTTTTTTTTTTTACCTCTGCTTCTCCCAGTTCATGCTGTTGGTTTGGGGTTTTTTTCTACCCAAATGCACTGCGTTCTGCGTCACTTACTTAATCCGTACATTTCCCACTGTAAGCAAACCGAGACCCCCAGTATCGAGCAGACCAGGGTTCGCTCCTTTAGTCCGCACTAGAGATTGAATGAGCGTTCACACCACTCCAAACGAACCGAACTTTCCATGAAAGCGAACCAGGATTCATTTAAAGCGGACCAAATAGAGCCAGTGTGAATGCACCCTTAATTTTAAACACCATACTGAAATTTTGACTGCCAAATTGAAGACAATACTTGGCTGTCTGTACAGAAATAAGAGCTGTTTTCCTTTTGTTCACAGGAAAAGAATTGTAGAATTTGTATTTTTGTCTGTTTTGGATTACAGTGATGTTGTATAAAAGCTGCTGCCTCTACACTGAAATCACTGGACGTTGTCTACCACTCAGCCCTAAGGTTAATAACAGGTGATCCTTACAGCACCCATCACTGCCACTTTTACAGAAAGGTCGGCTGGCCACATTTGGCTGTGAGGCAGGAAACAGCATTGGTATTTGTTCATTTTTAAAGCTTTGATACAGATTCTTCCACCCTATATTTCATCGCTCTAAACTCTGTCCTCACAGTCATGGTCCCCGTTCACAGAATAGGTTGTTCCTTCATACTCCTTATACATGGAACAACCTACAAAAGACCTTAAACTTAGAGACTCTGCCACCCTTATGGCTGTTTAAGTGCCTGTTTTAATTGAGTGTAAATATTTTTAACTATGCATCTACACTTTAGCATGTTTTATCACCCTGTATTTCTACTTTTAGAGCCCATTTATTGCTATTGTTGTTCTGTATGATTTCATTTTTGTTTTAATTGATATGCATGACTGTTCTTTGTTTGCTTATGAACTGTTTTAATGTCTTTGCTTAAGCTCAGCATCATTGAAAATAAAATAAGGGTCTCCCTCAATTGATTTCCCGAGATTTAAATAAGGATTTAGGTAAGGATATACACATGAAATCAGCTAAATGTCAGACATTATTACAATGTTGAAAACCAGAACATCCAGACCACCGATTTAACCGTAAATACACTACAAGACGCTCACCACAATATGAATCGAAAGAGAATAATGCACATTGTTCATTGTGTGTGTATCGCGTGTGTGTATACCTATTAAAATTAGGGCGTTTAAACACTACCTGCATACTTCACTGGCTCACAACATTTACTCAAAACACGATATCCTGGTGAGACTGCAGAGACATGGTAACGTTACCGTTACGTTGATGTTAGCTAGCAGGGAGGGAAAGTCGACATTAGCTAAAACTCTTTCTTCTACTCACCTGCCCTCCGATAGTTATGTCGAAGAAGACGATGGGGTTAATGGGATTTGTTGACTGAAGAGACATTCTGACACTTTCTTCGCTCTTTAACAACTAAACGAGAGTACTATTTGACAACACACGAGTAGTTTGAATGTCCTGCATATGCGCTGTTAGCACCTACGGCGGCTCAGGAGAGCCAAGTTACGGTTTGCAGTTGAGGACAAAATACTGCCTTCGCGAAAAAGCGCGATAGTAAATACTTGGAAAATCCACCAGCGTACCATTTTATTTTTACTTAACCATAATCCTTATCATGTAGAAATAACAACAAGCATTCCTGCTGTACTAATCAGGTAACTTCGTGACTACTGGTGCTGTACACAGCTTGTATAGGCAGTAATATTTTTACTGCAGTAGAATATCAACAGCTGTACTCCTGTTAACAGGACAGTAAACAAAGGTGGTAGTCTGGTTTTATACTGTATTCTCTAAGGCATTCACCAAAATTTGTATGTTAACTCAATATTTACAATTATCCTTTCTAATGAGTGACCAATATTTACCCTGAGCTGCATTTTAATGCACAGTATCATTTCTTAAGTAACTTAATGTCTGTAAAATGCAGTGTTTTAATGTAACTAAGTACATTTACTCAAGTTCATTATTGGAGCACAATTATGAGATACTGTACTTTACTTGAGTACTTCCGTTTTATCCTGATTTCTACTTCTACCCCACTACATTTCAGAGGTAAATACTTTATTTATTGTTACTCCACTACACTTATTTTAAAGCATAGGTATTAGTTACTTAATTTGTATTAATAGTCTACATTTACAAATAGATATAATATATCTTGGAGGTTAAGCCACCCAATGGTTTACAGAAAAACTTAATGAGTTCCACCTTTACCAGCTACCAGTCAAGTAATGAACATGTGCATGGTTCAATAATTATAATTCAATAATATATATGATTCTGAAATGGCCATTCCACATATGTTTACTTACAGTACTTAAAGTATATATTTTGAAGCTTATACTTTTGTATTCAACTACTTTTGACTTAAGATTTTGAATACAGGACTTTTACTTGCAACGGAGTATTTTTACACTGTAGTATGACTACTTTTACTCACATAAAAGATCTGAATACGTCATCCATCACTGTCAGAATACCAAAAAATACATAGCACATGTACTTGTGTTGGAAAGATGCAACATATCACATGTATCAAGGTTTTTGTCAGGGTTTTATTTTCACAATAAAACGTAATTATACAATATAACATAATGCAAAGGTGGCTCCACAAAAACAAAACAAAAAAATAAAAACAAATGGCAAAGTAACTACAAAAATTTGTCAAAGCCGTACTAAAGCACCATGATTAAAAAAAAAAGGAAAAAAATTAGCAATCAGGGTGTTGACGGACTCTAGTGGGTCAGCAGGGAGATAAAACTAGCAAAAGCAAAAAGCCTTAAAGGAAGACAGTTCTATGTAAAGTAATATGGTTTCTTGACATTGACGCCGTATTCTGTGAGGGCAGGAGTCAGGTCCTCCATCGTCAGAGTGTACTTCTTATCCTACATACAGAGAAAAAGAAAAAATACAAAACCATTAATCATCAGGAGCAACATGACCTGAGTAGTTAAAGACAGCTGATAATGACCTCTGTCACCATCTTCTGACAACACTCCTCTTTTCTCACGCACAGCACTGTCAGAAGAGCGTATGGGAGTAATACATTTAAAGCACCTGTTAAAATAAGAGAAACACTGACCTTTGTCTTACTCCTCGAGCTTCCTGAGGCGGTGCCCTTCATTTTACAGTACTGCAGTGCATCGTTGGCAATGTCTGAGATAAACTTCTGAGAAGCAAGGGAGATGAGACGGATTCTGAAGAAATGAAAAAGAAAATCAAGTTGTGGTTTTTACTGTCGGTACACTGCCAGTATGTATGTGTCCGTCCATCTATCCATATCTATCTAGCATGGAAAAAAACAAACAGATCAAAGAGTTTCTCTGATCTCATTTTGACTTTTACTTACAAGAAATAACTACAGCAACAATTATAAAGATGACAATAAATGGTCGACTCAGCTGAGGAGTCTGTACCCTCCATTTGATAAACGTCATACAGACATGGCAGTTAACATCAAGACAGTTTTTCTTAGTTTGTACAAGACATTTAAAGCCATCACTCAGCAAACCCCATAATAATCCAACAAGTACATTACCTGACTGAAAGCTGCTGAACTAAATTCAGACAATAGTTGTCATCACAAACAGTAATAAAAACAATTTATCTCTAACTATTGAAGCACAAGGCTACATTTGTTTCCACAAATCATGAAGAGCAAAGGAAACATACTAAACGCCCTGCCCCAGGTTAATGATTTAACACACAGCAAGAGTTACATCACCCGTTTTTAAAACTCCATACACAGTCTGCCTGCTAACTTACAAAAGATGTTTGGATTCATAATTTAAAACTTTAACTAAGACTCAGTTTCCCAGATCTTTAAACTCGCAACAAGCAATTTAAAAAGCAAAATAGACTGATTTTATATAGTGCTGTTAATCAAAGGGCTTTACAATGTGCCTTTCATTCACACGTTCAAAAGGACTCCTTTTGTGCCTGCTCTGTAAATGGTGGTTTAACTACAGCTGGGTATCAGTACTCAACACC